>CM044106.1:11171641-11188695 GCA_024174645.1 Lemna minuta
CCACGTGACCTTGAGTGCCAGTTCGCATCCACGCGGGTCCCGCGCGATAATTTACCCATTTTTGCCCCTTTTTTTAATTGTTTTTAATATATTTAAAATAAAAAATATACTTAAATAATTTCAGAAAAATTCCAAAAAATTCCTATAAATTTTAAAAATCATAACTTCCAAAATACAACTCCAAATTAGTTCAAATTTGTTTTGTTGGATCAGAAACTGAATAATCTATCATTATAAAAAGTCAAAATAAGAGAATGAATTTTAATTAAATAAATATATTCATTTATTTTCTAAAATAACTTTCTAAAAATACATGAATATTAATAAGCATCATTTCTCTTATATTTTCATCATTAAAAACATAGTTATGATCTCAAATATAATTAGGATTAAAATCATAATGCTTAATTATGCATACTTATCTATAAAATGATGTATTTTTAGATCATAACATGAAATTTTATAAAATGATAGAAATATACTTAAAATATGATAACATGTATACAATTAGAACAATTAATATTTTTATTTACATTAATAATCATGTAAATTCATGTATAAATAACATGTTATCAGTGCCACATCACTAGCATAGGAAATTAAAAACATAGTCTCGCATTGAAGAAATTGTAGAAATTCTTACATATAAATAGACATATGATTTCTATAGTTAGCTTATGCCCTTAAAGGGCGCTTCATCATTAATGATGAGCGCCACACGTGCGCTACACATGCACTACATGGTAAGCGCATATGCTGCCATGTGACGACACTCAAGTGCACATGCCACGCCATTAGTCATGTCAACGCGCATGTAAAAACCCTTTTTTTAATGTTTTAAATTAAAATAAATTATTAAAAAAATTAAAAATTCAAAAAATTCAAAAAAAAAGTCTAGAAAAATCCCTAAAAATTAGCAAATTTATAAATTTCAAAATATAATTCCTTTTTAATCTATTTTTTTCTGTTTGAGTAAAAATTGTAATAATCTATCATTTTATGTATTTTAATTTAATAAATAATATAGAATAACTTTCTAGTTCAAAAATATATTCATCTTCTTTGAAAAATAAAACTAAAAAATAGAAAAGTTTAAATAAAAAATATTTCATCTCATCATTTGCATTATAATACTCAAATCAAATCTCAAATATAAATGGGGATAATCTATTTTTCTTCTTTGATATATCCCTTAAAATATTATATTTTGAGATTTTTTATATAAATTGCAAATAATGATGAATATGCTCTCCAAATATAATAACATACGTAAGAATGAAATACTTTATCTTAAAATAACTTCGTGAAAAAAAGGAGTTATATTTTGTGAGATATTCAATTTCTAAGTTTAGGGATTTTTATACAATTTTTCTGAATTTTTTAGGGACTTCTCCAATTTTTTGAGTATATTTACAAAAATGTCACTCTAATTTTTGAAGTAGAAATTTATAGAAATGCCCCTCCGCAGTAATAAATGCTGACACACTTTTTCTGGGTACAATAAGAGGGTGTCATGTGGCATGCTCTTATTGCACGATCTCTGTCAATGGCTAGGATCTCTCTAAATTAAAATCATGATATCTCATGATCTAGATGGAGTTTTGAGCTAAAATTTTATGGCTAGATTCATCTTTTAACCTCTATCCATCCATACCCTTAGATTGAAGAATCGAGCTGAAATTTATTTTTTTAATGATTCGACTCTTTTACCCCTCTTTACACTCAAACCCTAGGAACGGATCTATCAAAGCCTTCATTTTCTCTCTCCTTACATATTTTGCCTCTCTCTTAGAATTTGGCTACCAGATGGAAAGGGAGAGGAGGTCAAGGCCCAATGAAGAGCATTGTTTGATGCTCAATCTTGTAGTGGAGAAGGGAGCAAGCAAAGATCGTGATCGGAGTGAATCGAGCATCACTCGGCCTAGGAGGGGCACGCCAATGGGGTTAGTGCAAAGATCTAGATTAGATTTTGGCTTGGGAACATTAACATATACAATATAAATGTGTTTTATTTTTATTTTCATTTTTCTTTTATTGTAGTAGCTTTGACATCATCTCCGCGTGCATGTCTCACTCTCACCCTCGCCGTGCATTTATCCATTGTTATTGCCATCTATTCTTCACATCTTTCCATCTTATTATCTCCATTTTCATCTCTATTAATCTAATTAACTCATATATTTTCTAATTTCTGTCTTAATTCTAAGAGAAACTCAAAATTATCTCTCATACTCACCTTCACGTGCTCCATTTCAACTCACACATCTTCCTCCACCCTCATATTTCTTTTGAAAACATAACCTCATTAATTTAGCTCCCTATTGATTCGACCCTTGCTGAAAATATACTAAGTAAAGAACTATATTTTATTGCATGAAATCAATGCACAACAACGATGAAAAACACATGCAATCGAGATCATCAATCACCCACACTCGCATCAAGCTACCAGAAGGAAGAGGAGAGGAAGTCAAGGCCCATGAGAGAATTTCTTGATGCTCCTTTAGTCGTGGAGAAGAAATAAAGGAAGGACCACAATTGGAGCAGATTGAGCATGACTTGGCTTGAGACGAGCATCAGGATAGGGTGTGTGCGAAGATATGGATTGAAATCTTTCTTATGATCATCTCCATAAATAGTAAATTTGTGTTTTATTTTTATTTATTTTTATTTTATGTTAATGTTGTAGCTTTGACATCATCCACACTCGCATCAAGCTACGAGAAGGAAGAGGAGAGGAAGTCAAGGCCCAAGGAGAGAATTTCTTGATGTTCCTCTTGCATAAGTTGGCCTAGGACAAGTATCGTGATAGGGTCTGTGCAAAGATAGAGATTGAAATCTTTGTTTTGATCATCTCCATTAAGAATAAAGTTTTGTTTTTTGTTTTTTTTACTTTAATTTAGTAGCTTTGACATCATCCACACTCACATGAGGCTACCAGAAGAAAGAGGAGAGGGAGTCAAGGCCTAAGGAGAACATTTCTTGATGCTCTTCTTGTCGTGGAGAAGAAATAAAGCAAGGATCACAATCGGAGTGGATTGAACATCACTTGGCCTAGGAGGAGCATCGCGCCAGGGTTTGTGCTAAGATACATATTGAAATCTTTCATGTGATTATCTCCATAAAAAGTAAATTTATGTTTTTTTTATGTCATGGTTGTGTATGTGTTTCCTTTGACTTGAGACACCAGAGGCATCTAGTAGATGGATGATCATATTTTGATTATGACTTATCAATTCCTAGCCACAAGATCTGTAAAATTTTGTATACAGGATATGGAAGAAAGTCCTCGAATGAAGAGCTTTGAGGACATCATCCACACTCACATTATGCTACCAGAAGGAAGATGAGAGGAAGTCAAGGCCCAAGGAGAGCATTCGTCTTAGCAAGCCATCATCTCACCCCCATTTTATTTCTTTTTATATTAATTTTCCTTTTAAATTCTGATTTCTCTCTTAATTAAAAAAGAAACCAAACATTTATCACTCTCATTCATCTCTACACACCTCAATTATGCGCACACTTATTTCCACGTTCTTGCTTCTCTTCATGCCCTTGCTTTTCATTTGAATGTCTAATCTCATTATCTTAGATCCTTTTGGATTCAACCCTTGCTTACACTATACTAAGTAAGAAATTATAAATTTTATTGTATAAAATTGATACACAACAATGACAGAAAACACGAGTAATTGAGTTCATCAGTGCACGTTTGACACACATGCCTTAGTAGGGCTTGAATGTAGGCAAGAAGAGATAGAGGGTGATAGAGATTATGTGGCATATAAGATAATCATACTTCCATGTATCTCATTTATGTTTATTGAAATGAAATTTATTTATTGTCATTCTTGTGTAATGTTTGAAATGCAGTCTATGAGCATATGCAATGATTAAGTGAATTATAATGAGATCATAAAACAATGATCACTAGTCTTTAAACATATATTCTATAAATTCCTATTCGTGGGATATTTAAGAAAGACATTGAATTATCTGAAAATAATAACACTATCTAATCCATACTCATATGATGAGTATGGCTGATCCTATAGCCATCGGTGTGGAGACACTAAAGATAGATAGTAGACTCTCTTCAGAGAAAGAGTTCACTGAATTGAACCATATGAATCCTTCAATGCTATTATACCTTATTATCTATCAGCTTGATTCATGTCATGATTGTTTATGTGGTTCCTTTGACTTGAGATACCAAAGACATGTAGTGGATGGATGATCGTATGTTGATTATGACTTAAGGATCCTTAGCCACGGGATCTCTAAAATGTCATATATAGGATATGACATGAAGTCTTCGAAGATGGCTGTGTGGTCATGATGAGATCATCCGTTCTCGATATTTGAGGAGAGTGAATCAAGGAATGAGATGCAATGAAATCCTTGGCTAATGTAGTAGAAATATTGAAGGAGTTCTTGATGATTCACTACACACATTAGTACTTACTTAAGTGGCTGATTACGGTTTGACACTTGACCATATCCCAATTCATTCACAAGTCTTGTGCGGATGAAGGACTATACATGCATGGTAATCGATGGTGGTAAAATTCCAAACAAAAGTTCTTATATACTCCATATCTCCTAAGGTACATGGCGCAACTTGGCACCAAACGAATTGATAACTCAACCTGTCAATTGGGTTAAATCAATCTTTCATTAATTAATCTATATATTGATATAGATAATTAATAAAGGTTGATTGATAAGGTATTATTGGGTCTACAGAGTTATTAACTAGTAAGTTAAATGGAGCTAGACGGTTACAAACATAAGGTCTATGGATGTTGGTAGATATATGAGGATTGACGGATCGTTTTCGTGCGTCGTTAAAACACAAAAACGTCGTTGGTAAAAAATTTATAAAACCGAACTCACAGAGATAAGATATAAAATCAAGTAATGTGTAAGTATCGGGTCGATCCACAGAGAGCAGGGTTGACTTTAATCGCAAAGTTGACTTGGTCAAACTTAGGTTTAAAAGGGGTTTTCAAGAAGTAAAAATAAGAAGTAATGTGTGGAAATGATATAAATAATCTAAATAAGAAGTTTTCAAAATTTAATTCTCGGGCTTGACAGAGAAAAGTCAAAAGTCAAAGTCAAAGCATTGACTTTGACCAACAGTAGGTGTACTGTAAAATCAGAGAATCAAACAGAGTCAAAAGATTACAAAAATTATATATTTGAAAACTAGAGAGAAAATGGAATTTATTGATATATTATTCGTGATTTTTGGATAAGAAATGGATTTACTATGAATTATTGAAAATCAAATATCAAAAAATCCCCGAAATTAATACCTCAAAGGAAATCTTCAAATTGAATGGTCAAATGAAATCCAAATCATGAAATTTATATGTTAATAGAATTCTAAGAACCAGAGGATTCTAAAGAGACCAAAATGATCGAATTTTGATTTGTAAATTAAAAGTAATTGACCCCGAAAGTCAACATTTGACTTTTGATGAAAGATGAACAGTCCTTGATCAAACATCAAATTGAAGGGTTAAATGAACTCGGAATTCGATGAATTTGCTATCCACGGAAAGCTGATGAAAATAGGAATCCCCAAAATCAAGTGATTTGGAATTACAGATAGATATCCTATTTTCAAAATTAGCAATTTTTTGGACTGAAAATTAGAAAAAAAATGAAGAACACTATGAACTAATTTGAAAAATTTAAGATGATATTTTTATAGTTGGCTTGATTAATAGATTGGTATAAGAGGAAGGAAATGTCCTAAGATTAACACATAAATCCTAGGTGTCGGTCAATCCGTCTAATCGTGACGCAGTCATTATTATTATACCGGAGCTTGAATTAGCGCCCAAGCTTGGCGTCTATCACGGTAGAATAATGAGCTGAATAGGCAACTAGAACTCGCATAGTATCAACCTTGCCCCCTATCCTCAGTCCTCACGGGGCTAGGACCCTCGCCGTAGCCTTGAGCGGGATCTCAGTGACAAGGCCCTCTAACTTTCTCGAGATCGATTCAACCGATGGTGATTAATTCTAATTACGATAAGAAGATAAAACCTGATCCACCAGTGCTCCCTTGGCCTTTCGACACAAAACACTCTTGCCATGGAACAAGCGATCACAAAAGAGGATACGACGAAGCAAGTCGGGTATCTAGATGCACGAAGTTCGTCATGCCGCACAATCCTAGATACCAGGTGAACACACAAGAACATAAGAAGAACAAACAATAACTAAACATACCAAGATAGTTGATCCCTAGCAGCCTTGATCCCAATGGCCAACCTCCACAAGGAGGCTAAGTAGAAGATGAATTTTACATTGGAGATGTGACGAGACGGGACCGCGAGGTCGTCGATTTCACACGGTCTCGTGTCAAAAATAATACCGAACTTACCAATTTGGGGGAATTAAGAGAGAATTGAGGGGTATAATGGTAAATACGGGTCGAATCCACAGGGAATTTAGGTATTTTCGAGATATCTTTTGGAATTTGGTCAAATTGGACGATGAATTGAGGTGAGAAATTAGGGAAAATGGTGTTTTTAGAAAGATAACTTCAAAACGAATCCACGGAATCAAGAATCATCGAATTTGGACTTGATTTCGCGGAGAAATCGAAATTTGAAGTGGAGAGAAATTTTCGAAACTCTCGAAGAACACACTTGAAATTGAAATGAAATTAAACTTAAATTGAAGTCCTAATCCTAAAATTGATGATACATGACGATAGATAAGAGGATAAACTTGTTTTCTAACCCGAGATAACGATCAAATCGATCCAATTGATTGCCGGATCGACGGCTCTTCATTCCGCGAATTCAAACGTGAACATCGGTGTTCAAGAGACAAATTCTCCTCGCTCGATCGTCAAAATCTCTCTTATAAACACTCCGTGGACGTGGAATCTTGTCTAGAAGTGATTACAAGAGAGAGATTCAAGAGAAGATGCAAATAGATAGGTCAATTAGATCGAAACTCTCAATAATACATCAAAACGACGAAGAACTCGTCGATTTATAGGGCGAATTGGGGAAAACCGTCCGATTGATGCGTTTAATCTGCATCAACGGCCGAGATTAAACGCATCAATTCGAAACGGTAAGAATAAGTCGTGGCCGTCAGATCTTCTTTGGACGCTCCAGATTGATCGGATGATATGCGTTTTAAAAACGCTTTGATTTGTGCCCCTTGGATCGTGATCCAACGGTCCAGATGAATAACGCATGATTTAATCTGGACCGTTATAATTAGAATAATTAAGGCACGTGCTTGATGATCTCTGGTGCACCCGGCGTACACGCGATCGAAGCGTGGTGATGCTGCCATGTGTCGCCTCATCCGACCGTTATAATTCTTCTATTTAGCACGTGCGTCTGGTCGCGATCAATGGTCCGGCGCTCACGCGATCGACGCGCGAGATCGACGCGCGCCGTCGATCCAACGTCCAGCGTGCTTCCACGTCACCTGCAAGGTAAGTAAAGTGTGGGAATTAGTCCCACACGGAGAAATAGAAAAGAGATTGTCGGGTTTATAAGACCCGACGACCTATACGGGTATGACCCTTCCCATATAGGGAAGGACAAAGAACCATTTATATATATGTATAGAATAAATATAATAAATATACCGCGCCATGTAGGCGCGCTGCGCGGGTCCGCGTGGCGCTGCCACGTGGCCTTGCGTGCCACGTCGCATCCACGTGGGTCCCGCGCCCCATTTTTTTTAATTTTTTTATTATTTTTTAATGTTTTAAATAGAAAATAAAATCATAGAAAATCCGGAAAAATACAGAAAAAACCCTAAAAATTGTAAAAATCATATCTTTTAAAATACAACTCCAAATTAATCCAAATTTCTTTCATTTGATCTGAAATTTAATTATCTATCATTCTAAAAATTCAAAATATTTAAATAACAAGAGATTTAATTTATATTTCAAAATTACATTCATTTCTTTAAGATTTTAACTTTAGAAATTTAAATGAATGTTTATAAAAATAACTTCTCTTATTATTTAACATTAAAAATCACTTATAATCTCAAGTAAAGATAGGTTATAAAATCATTTATCCTTAATTTATAATAATTAACCCTAATTTAGTGAATTTTGAGATTATAACATAAATTTGCATGAAATGATAGAAATGCACTCAAAGTATGATAACATGCACATAAATGTAATGTTTTATGCCTTAAATTGCATGAATGATCATGTTTTATCATATTAAGATTGCATGTTATCAAGATGCGGCCTATTTATAGATAAGTTTGTGCGAAATTGGTGGATCGTGGCCCACGACGCGGATCTCACTTCGTGTGATTTTAGCCGTCGGATCGCGCGAAATTGGTGCCTCGTGACACGGATTTCACTCCGTGTACTTTCAGCCATCAGATCGCGCGTAATCGGTGGGATCATGGCCCATGACGCGGATTCCACTCCGTGTGATTTCAGCCGTCCAATTGCGCGATTTAATCCCGACCGTCCGATTGCGCGATTTAATCGTGACCGTCCGATTGCACGATTTAATCCCGACCGTCCGATATCACTGTTCACGCCATGTAGGCAACACATAGGCATCCATGTGGGCTTGCGTGGCCCTGCCATGTGTCCGCATCGTGCCACGTCACCTCCGTAGGTCCCACACGATTCACTAAATCCTGAAAAATCAAAATAAAATCCAGAAAATACTATAAAATTAAGAAATTCATAAATTCATTTGTATAACTCCTTTTTAACTCAAAATTTCTCCATTGGATCACAAATTCCTTCCTTTTTAATATCATGTCATCTAAAATATACTTTCAAAGAATAAATTAAGATGAATTAAAAATCACTTACTCATTTCTTAAGCAATCTTCTTAATCACATTTTCATCTTGAAATTATCTTCCAAAACATGCACTAAAGTCAAAGTAATTGAAGAAAATAGATCAATTTCTATTAATTTTAACTTTTCAAAAGATTAATCATCAATCAAGCATAAAATTATCCCTAATTTATGCATAAATATCGACTTTAGTGAACTGACATACCAATGGAGAAAATTCCTAAAAAGTATGATAACATGCATCATATTCACATAAAATAAGCATTAATATGAGTTAATTAGGATAAGAAATTAAGTTATAAATGCATGTTATCAAGGATTTTTATGAAAAATATACATAGGAAATGTGTATAAGTAGGGGGTGAATGACCACAACTAAAGGTACCTATGTAAAACTTATAGGAATTCTCTCCTTTCTTCTCTTTCTCTCTTGATGAAGGGCTTTGAAGAGGAGATCGAACCATCCATAGATTGTGTAGATACCGTTAGAGGCTAGACACTTGAATAGCTTCAAAAACTCCTTCAAGTAAACCTTATAAATATGTTTTCTCATACATACTAGATGACATGATCTTCTATTCTTGGTGCCTTGGTATTTTGAATATCTAATTCAGTGTTTTTCGTTGCACTTAATATTTTAATCAAAGTTTGGAAGGCTTATTGGCCTCAGATCTCAATAGATGGTGGCCAAGAGGAAGAGAATGAGTAAGGATAGGCCAGTGAAGATGGAGGCACTTGTGATGTGTGATAACATGCAATGTTAACATGATAAAACATGATTATTCATGCAATTTAAGGCATAAAACATTACATTTATGTGCATGTTATCATACTTTGAGTGCATTTCTATCATTATATGCATATTTATGTCATAATCTCAAAATACACTAAATTAGGGTTAATTATGATGAATTATGGATAAATAATTTTAGAACCCATCTTTACTTGAGATTATGAATGGTTTTTAAAGTTAAATAATAAGAGAAATCATTTTTATGAACATTCATTTAATTTTCTAAAGTTAAAATCTTTTAAAAATGAATGTATTTTTGAAATATAAATTAAATCTCTCGTTATTTAAATATTTTGAATTTTTAGAATGATAGATAATTAAATTTCAGATCCAATGAAAGAAATTTGGATTAATTTGGAGTTGTATTTTAAAAGATATGATTTTTACAATTTTAGGGATTTTTCTGGATTTTTCCTGATTTTTCCGATTTAATTTTGATTTAAAATAGATTAAATTAAATATAAAAAAATTGTAAAAAGGGCGCGGGGCCCGCGCGGGTGCGACGTGGCACGCAAGGCCACGTGGCAGAGCCACGCGGACCAGCGTAGCGCGCCTACGTGGCGCTTTTATATCGTATATATTTATTTATTATACATATAGGTAAAAGGGTTCTTTGTCCTCCCCTATATGGGGAGGGTCATACCTATAGAAACCGTCGGGTATTATATACCCGACAGTTTCATTTAACAAAGTCCGTGTGGGACTAAAAATGTTTCTTACTTACCTTGCAGGCGACGTGGCGCGACGACGGGCGTTAGATCTCGCGGGTGGGCGATCGATAGGCGTCGATCGGGTGAGCGCGGGACCATTGATCGGGGATCAACGCACGTGTGTTAAACCGTTATTATAACGGTCGGATTAGATGCGACGTGGCCGCATCTCATGGCGCGATCGCGTGGAGCGCGGACCACGGGAGATTGATCAAGACACGTGCGTAAATCAAGGCGTTATAACGGCCCAGATTAAAAGCGAGCGGGAGCATCACGATCGTTAGATCAAGATCCAACGGACGGGATTTTAAGAGTTTTTAAAACGCTTATTTTCGGATCAGATCGTGACTGTCGATCACGATCCGACGGTCACGACTTAATTGAAACGGTCCACGATGGACCGTTTCATCGTAACCGTCGATCGTTTTGATCGGACGGTTACGATCAAAAGCCCTATAAATAGAGTTGTTCTTCACCCGTATTTACCATTATACCCCTCAATTCTCTCTTAATTCCCCAAATTGGTAAGTTCGGTATTATTTTTGACACGAGACCGTGTGAAATTGACGACCTCGCGGTCTCGTCTCGTCAATGTGGACGCCTACATGCTAAAGTCATTGATAGTGGTGAGATAGAGATTTACTATTCTGCTACCATGTTGACAATGAGGTTTTGGAAACCCTAGAGTGTAGAAAATAGGGGTACGTGAGGTTAGATAGCACACAGAGATATATATATATATATATATATATATATATATATATATATATATAGAGAGAGAGAGAGAGAGAGAGAGAGAGAGAGAGAGAGAGAGAGAGAGAGAGAGAGAGAGAGAGAGAGATAGAGATAGAGAGATAAGGAGAGAGAGAGAGATAGAGAGAGAGAGAGATAATGGGCCCTAATGGGTTGAAAGCCCGATAACACCTTCAAACACTTATATTATGATCCCATCTTAATTCCCTTAATCATTGCATATGCACATGGACTTTATTACAAACACAAGAATGAAAATGAATAAATTTTATTTCAATGAATATAAAGGAGATATGGAAGTGTGATTCAGCTTATAGGCCACACAATATTCATCAGCTCTCTCCAATATTAACGAAGCTTTTTGTCATTGGTAATACTTCTTTTCATTATTGACTTTATTACCTACTTGTTCTATGATTGACTTTTACTCCGACAAAATGAGTCATTATTGACTTTTTTACTCGCTCATTTGTCTTCTTTTTGTCATTACCTCTATCTTACATTCTTAATATATGGTTACCTAAAACTCATCCTTAAGTACTTGCTCCTCTGACTTCTGCTCAAAAGACACTCATCCCACCCACTATAGGGATGAGAAAAGAAACCAAATGAAAGAGAGGCAAATCCCTTTAAGTTACTAGAATTTCTAAAAGACAACAAAACCTTAACCAAAGCTGGATTTCTATACTATCATAGTTTATGTATAAAATCTCTATTTCTTCAGTTCTTTTAGTTTTTTTTCCTTGATTAACATCCTTTTAAGTGAGCATGAGAGGTTAGGAATGCCAATTAAGTAGCAAGAAACTCAATTGACTTTAGACTGATCTAGTTATCTACAATATTTATTGCAAGTTCTTCGCAAGACTATAGAACTTGTCTCAAATTATTTTCTAGAATATTGGCTTCTACACCAAGCCCACTCTACAACTCACCACAACTTCCAAGCCCAATCTCTCTCCCGAGGTCAAAACTTGATTTGTTATTGTCTTCATAACCCACTAGCTAGTGTTTCGTGTCTCAATAATGACATTGGATGTCAATATCAAGGAGGATATTGGATGTTGATGTCAAAATTGTCATCCAGAAGATGGATATTGAGACTTATTTGACATTCGATATTTGAACTAGATATTGAATATTTGACATAGTAATAGGGTATCAAGTATATGATAGAATACCAATATTCATAGTTCATAACATGCAAATTATATATGAAAATATATTAGAGTGTTTTATCTATCATTATTGTTATCATATTTTTGAGTGTTTATCTGTCATTCTATGAAAATTAAGTTATAATCTTAAAATGCACTAATTTAGGGATAATTATGATAAATTAAGAGAAATATTTTAGATTAGATTATTCCCATTTTTATTTGAGATTATAATTAGGTTTTAATGTTAAATTATAAGAGACAATACTTTTTATACACTAATTGATTTTTCTAAGTTTAAAATTCTAAAAGAAATGAGTATATTTTTGAAATAAAAATTTATTCTCTTGTTATTTATTGAATTTGAATTTTAAGAATGATAGATAATTTAATTTCTGACCTAAAATTTTTTTTGGATTAAATTGGAGTTCTATTTTAAAATTTATGAATTTTACAATTTTTAGGGATTTTTTTGGAATTTTTCTGATTTTTATGAATTTATTTGAATTTATTTTGAACTAAAAAGAATAAAAAAAATTAGATTTTATTGCGTGCTGATGTGGCAGGTGACGTGGCATGAGCAAAAAGGGGGGTGTTGCCACGTGGAAGCATATGAACGCACCACATGGCGCACGCGTATGTGTGCGAGAGTATGTATGTGCGCGTGTGTGCTCGTGTGCGTACTTGTGCGTAAGTGTAACTAGAGAGATTAAGCATCCTTTTCAAGATAATGCTTTCTCTCTAAATACATACACCTTATATACTCGTCGGATTTCCTTAATTTATGTCATGTGAGACTTTCTTTTTGTTTTAATATGCGTAGGTGGCGTGGTGTCGCTTGGAGTGTCCAATCGCACGATTTAATCACGATCGTAGATCGTCAATTAAGTGAAGGGGTACGTGGCGCACTCTAGTTTGTCATTGAATCATTTTAACATGATTTAATCTCAACCGTTCATGTAAGAAATTATAACGACTGAGATTAAAACTAAGGAAACGCATCCGGAGTATTAGATCAAGATCAGATGGCAAACATTTCACACATTACTTCTTTGCGCGCGACGTGGCGAGATCTTGACGATCCATCTCCGATCCAACGAATGTGATTTACGCATAACGATTCACATATATGTGCTTCATCAGAGCTGTTAATCAAAGATTAAACGCCGATCCGGCGGTTACGCCCAATTCTCCCTATAAATTGAGATGTTCTTTGACGATGTAAATCATTCTTGGGTTTTTCGAGTAATCAAATTGTCTAGACACCACAATCCTTGAATCTCTTGCTTCCCTTTGCTTCTAGAGCAACTTCGCGTCCAATGAGTGTTTGAAAGTGAGATTTCGTTGAGAGAATAGGGAGAAATTGATTCTAGAATGCCAACGATCATCTTTGAATTTGCCGAATGAAAAGCCTTTGATCTAGAGAGAAATTGGATCAATTCGAGCACTATCTTGGGTTAGAAGTTGGTTTTTCATCCTAATCTTTCTTCCTAAAATATTAGATTTCAATTTTGAATCGTAGATTTAGTCAATTTTATTTTTAAATTTGGTTTTCTCTCTCTTTTCAATCCGAATTTCTCTCTAAACTGTGCTCGTTGATTTCTTCGCGAATCTTGATCCAAGTTGTATGATTTTTGATTCCGTGGATTTGCCTTTGAGTTCTCTTTCAAAATCTATCAAAATCCTTAATTTCTCGCCTCATTTTGTTATCCGATTTGATCGAATTTCAAATAGTACATAAAAAATACCTTAATTTTCTATGGATTCGACTCTTATTCACCACTATAATCCTTAATTATTCATGATTATTTCTTTAAATTGGTGAGTTTGGTAATTGTTTTGACGCGTATCCGCATATTTTCAAAGACCTCGCGGATTCACTTTGTCAATTGTTTGTCTACTTCCACGGTTCTGAACACTAGTGATAGATATTAGAAGTGGATACCAAGATTATTAAATATTAAATATTAATGCTTGAGACTTATTTAAAAATAATAGTTATTAAAAGTAAATATCAAACCCTAAGTCTTACTAATTTCTGCACCCTAGATCTAAATCTAACTCATTTCTAAACCCTAATTCTAACTCTAACTAAATAGGTAAACCCTAAACCAAAACAAGAAAAGCCCTAACTCTAAATAAACTAGTAAACCCTTAACTAAGGCACTAAAACCCTGATAAAATGTAGTTATACTCAAGATTACATGATCATTTGTGTATTGTATGGCATAAATCATTCTATTCTTATGCATGTTATCATACTTTGAATGTATGTTCATCATTCTATGCATTTTATATCAAAAATCTCAAAATGTACCATTTTAAGAGTTAATCATGCATAAATCAAAGTTCAATTTTAAATGGATTATCCCCATTTATATTTTGAGATTTTATTTGAGTCCAAAATGTAAATAATAAGAGATTTTTATGAACACTCATCTAATTTTTTTAGTTTTATTTTTCAAAGAAGATGAGTGTAATTTTATAGTTAAAAATTATTCTCTCATTATTTCTTAAATTAAAATAAAGAGAATGATAGATTATTTCATTTTTTATGAAATACAAATAATTGGACTAAAAAAGAGTTATATTTTGAAAGTTATGAATTTTCTAATTTTTAGAAATTTGATTTAGAATTTATTTGAATTTTTCAAAATTTGTTTGGAAATTTGTTTGGATTTATTTTTATTATAATAGTTAAAAAATTAATATTTATAAGTGAGAGCTGACCTGACAATTGACATGACACGTGGTGCACGTGTGGTGCATATGTGGCATGTATTTAGCGAGTGCCACAGGTTAAGTGCCCTTAATGGGCTTATTATCATTTAATTACGTTGCTAGCTTATTTATACTTGAGTATTTCCCCTTATTTTTCCAATGTGGGACTATGTGTATTTTATTTTATCGCAAGTCATGTGACAGAATTTGGAGCGTGGGATTGCGCTATTTGATCGTGACCCTCCATTTTCACTTAAATGGAGGGGGTATGTGGTCATCTCTCATTGGGCAATGATTTAACTTACCTCTTGAGATGAATCCTAGCCATTCTTCGTGAGAGTTATAATGGTCAAGATTCAAAGCGGCTTTGCGAGATCTAAAGCATTGGATCACGATTAGACGGACACGATTAAGTGACGCTTCCTCTTCATGTGCGATGTGGCAAAATTCCTATGCTTCATCTTCGATGGGAAAGATGTGACTTAATGGCATTGATTCACATCTTGTCATTTCATCTATGCCGTTGATTGAAGATAAATCATCAAGTTCAAAGGCCAACGCCCAATTTCCCTCTATTTATACTCTCTCTCTCTTCAACAGTCTATGCATTCTTCGATGTTTCCATCAATAAAACCTTTTGACATCTCAATCCTTGAATATCTTGTCTTGATCCTTTTCTAGACTCATTTCCATGTCAAGGGAGTGCTTGACATCAAGATTTTGTTGAAGAAATAAGGAGAATTCACCACTTGAACTCCAAATATTTATTTTTTAAAATGTAGAATGAAAATCCTTGATCGCGAAATTAATTGGATAATTTTGGACACAATTTTGGGTTCGACTAAATGTTTTCCCCTAATATTTCATCCTATAACATTAGATTTCAATATCAAAGTTTAGATTAAAATAGTTTTACTTAATTTCATCATTTTCTCTCTCTTCGTGAATGAATTTCTTCATCTGACTTTATTCTTTGATTTTTCCATGGATACAAGTCCAAATCATATGATTTTTTTATTTTATGGATCCGTCTTTGAAATTTTTTCTAAAAATATATATTTCCCTAATTTCTACCTCAATTTGTTACTCAATTGGAATGAAGTTGTAAACTTCTCAAGAAATTCTCTTAAGTCTCCATGGATTCGACCCTTACTCACATCTATTCTAAATAATTTGTGATTAAATCTTTATTCAAGTAAGTTTGGTTTTTATTTTGACGTGTGAATGTGTATTTTTAACAATCGCATTATCATGCTATGTCAAACGCGAATGTTAAGTAAACTATGGTTGCATTAACTGTTTTAATAGTAAGTCCTCTCTTTCTGTCTCAATCTCTCTCACTCTCACCTCCTCCTTACTTTCCCCAAAACCATAAAAATTCGCCCATTTCTTAGTCAAGATCTTGCCATGCATTGTCGCCATTTGTCACTTGCCATTGCATGCTCTCAAGTGAGTCACGACTTAAAAATCATGCTTTGATTTTTCTCTATATAAGTCTATCGATTTCTTCTTTGATTATCTCTTCCTCTCAATCCCTCTATCTTGTTCAATCAATTTCTTTCATACTGGGCTCTCTCTCAATCTCTTTGGTTTCAAATGTTTTTCTCTCTGACATTCATCCCTTTTTGATCTCTATCACTCAATTTATCTCTCTCTCACATTCAATTTATATCTCTCTTGCCCAATCATCTCAGCGTATATTTATTTTATTCAATTTATCTCTCTCTTGACCAATTATCTCAGTGTATATCTCTTTCATTCAATTTATCTCTCTATTGTGGAATTTATCTCAACGTTTCTCCCTTTTGTTCAAACTATCTCTCTCTCTCTCTCTCACTCTTTCAATTTATCTCTCTCATTTTATTAATCTCTCTCTCCCGCCCAATTTATTTAAATTTATCTCTCTTTTTATAACTTCTTTGTCATTATTGTGTTAAATTTCCATGCTTTCAAAGGTTTTTATTTATTCTGATTAATTTGAAGATCTCTAATTTTTTTTAGATTTTTTAAATTTCTGTGTCTTTTTTAATTGTTGTGTTTTTAATTTCAATATCTCTAATGTTTTGTTTAAAGGTTTTAATTTATTTGTTAAA
>CM044106.1:11189195-11406798 GCA_024174645.1 Lemna minuta
TGGGTTGACTTGACTTCCTATCTTTGAAGTCCTTGGCTTGATCAACAGATGACGTGGAAATCTTATTAATTGTGATATTATCCGTTGATGAATCTCGGTGATGTCACGGGGAGCTCTTCGATATCAGCATTGTGAGTGCTGATAGGATGTGCTGGCGATCGGATTGTTTCAGGGAAATTTCCCGTTATCCCGTTGTCTTCTTGCGAACCTCCGCGGCAGCAAAAGAAGTTCGGGGAACGGTTGGTGATGACATGACGGTAAGATAGATTCTGGCAAGGTGAAAGAGAGCAGAGATGGCGTCGTGATCGTGTGACGAGCCTCCTTTGCTTCAAGCCTCTTCGAGCGCTGTATGCTCCTTGTGATCACGTGATAGTGATGAGTAATCGTCTTCTTTTGTGTTCACGTGACGAAATGAGTGTTTTTCGCAAAGCAGTCTCCCGTACTCGCGTAGATTTGTGACTTGTGTTTTTCCTGTGTTTTCACCAGGGCGAGACGATGGAGAAAATTCCAGGGGATCATGGACTATTCTCTGCTCGACCACAACAGGGGCGGACGTGAAAATAAGCTGAACTTCCCGATAGTCTGCGGTCAACGTCCGTCAGGGAAGGTTTTTAATAAAATGTAATCGCCTTCAGTCCAAGCCTTCGTATGTTATTCAGCAGCCGTGAAGATCGTACTTGATGCACATGAAATAGTGGAAGTTGGTGATAATTAGAAGGCTGTCCTTGGGTAGATATTAGGCTGACTTTCTTCTTTTCATCAGCCGAGAAGACCTTGCTTAGATGGGAGTTAGCCTTTCTCGCTGGATTCTTCTGTCATGGTTTTCATAGTAGGATAGCATATCTTTATTACTCTTGTGATGGTAAGAGGAGTAATTTTCCTTTCTTCTTCAACTGTGGAGCTATTCCTCTTGTAATCATCTTCATAATCACTTGAATGACTTGGGAGTTTAATGTTTTTTTTCCATTTGTGAGGCTTCCTTATGTTTCGTGATGATCTTGGGGCTCCTCGTTAGTTAGGAGAGTGGCCTTCATGTCTGATTTCCTTGATGGCAGGCTCCTCATGCTCATTATCAACAAGTAGATGCATAATTCTACTTATGCATAGGCTAAGTAGAACCAAAACACTTCTCCTTTAAGTAATAGCATCTAGATCTCTTCTAAAATCTCTATCTATGGGTGGTTTTTCATAGAAAGAAGGGAGTTTTAATATCAAAGAGGTTCCTATTGATTTTCTTGAGATCAATAATTATAACTATACAAGGCACCTATGATATAGTGGATATGGTTTGGACAATTAGGAACCTATATCAAGGTAAGAGGTGATTGACTTGGTCCATTCAAAGAATTCTAAGTATCTAAAGATAAGGGTTAAATTTCTTTTGACCAAGTCAATCTTTAGATCAGTTTATAATTGGAGGAGGAGGGAAGATAATTCCCTTCTAAATCTACACTCTTTCAATGTTTTTAGAGAGGCATTCTTCATTTCACTTAGTAGATGGTAAGTTTCTCAAACTCATGAGTAAGGAGGAGTATAGTTTCTTGTTGATGTTGAGGATGAGATCTCTTCCTTCAGTTATATCTAGGTTCACTTGGAACCCTTGTGTTCATGTTTTAAAATAATTCTCCATCACCTTTCCTCCGGAAATTCTCTCTATCCCGCAATCAATCTCTCTTCTCTCTTCCGATCATTCTCTCTTTCTCTCCCGGAATCTCTCTCTCGCACGTGATCACTCTCCCTCTTTTCCGATTTCTTTTTCTCTGCCCCTCCCCCTCTCTCTTCCGTGGATCTCCATCTCTTCCTCACTCTCTCCGTGTACTCTCCTCTCATGCGTGCAATGGAAATTTTCAGCCACGCGCATTCTCCACTTCTCTCATGATGCCCCTCTCTCTTCTCTCTCCCACGCTCTCCTCTCTCCCTTCTCTCTCCCATTTTCTCTCTCTCCTCGCATCTCCTCGCAACGGAAATTTTTTCCGTCGCAAGGCGAGGCGCAAGGACAACCCCCTCTCCTCCAATTCCTTTTTCCTCACTCCTCTCTCTCCCACGATCAATCTCTCCTTCTCTCTCTAACGCACTCGCATGTGCGCGTAGGAGGAAGGAGGGGATATTCTTCTTCTTCCTAATCCCTCTCCTTTCTCTGTTCTTCCTTCTCTCCTACAAGCGTGCAAGTGTGTGCGTGAATGGGGAGAAGATTTTCTTCTCTCCTCTATCATCCTCTCTCTTGAGCAACTGAAGAATTCCATCATGTGTAAGCTCTTCCTCGCGCGTGTACAATGGAAATTTTTCCTGTCGCCTGCCTTCTTTTCTCTCTCCCTCTTCCCATCTCCTCGTTGCGAAGAAATCTTGTGAGTAGCAATTTGTTTGCTACTTCCTGCCTCTTTTCGCCCCCACTCTTCCCGCATCACATCCTCGCCCTAGTGTTTGTCGCCATCAAGAAAGAAAAAGAGAAGAGAAGAGAAAGGGGAGAAGAGAGAGGAGAGAGAGAAAATTGCCCATTTTTCATTTTAAATGCGCGCACTGACCGTCATTTTAAGTTAGGGACTGAAATTTTCTTGGCATGATCGTCATTTCAAGCTCCACAAATCTGTTGGGACTGATTTAAGTTATGAGACAATAAAATTAGGGTTATGAATGTTTTCATTGTGTGACTCTAGCATTGGATAGCCAGAAGGAAAGAAGTCAGCGATTGACCATTTCATAAGTATATAACCCATTTTTATTAGCGTCTTAATGTATGTAACACCATTTTTAATAAGTTTCTTCTCTTATCTTTTTATTCTTTGTGATGGATGCAAGACGTCTTTCCCAAGCAAAATGTACAAGCTCTCAAAGGTATGTTTTGATTATAGCGCATCACTAGATGTGTTTCATCATGAATACTTAGATTAGGAGCATTTTTCTATCCATTTTTTCCATTTTCCCCATCAATTTATCATTATTTTCTCATTTTTAGAACCCTAAAATAACTTTTTCAGCATCGATCAAGGGTTTACAATCTTTTCAAGGAGTTTGGAAGGACTTGTTTGGTTCATTTCATCTCCTCGCACATTTTCTTTCTTTCATCATTCATCTTCCCTTTCTAAATCTAAAACCATAAAAAAACTATCTTCTGATTTCAATTTTTTAACCCTCCTCTCTGTAGATTCGACCTCAACTCACCACTGTTCTAAATTTAAATCTGTAGAGTTGAGTATAAATTTGTACTGATCACGTAAATTTGCGCATTTTAACGACCATGTTTTTACGCATATCATGGCCCTAAAATGATATTCCACCTAATATCAAGCTTTTCAAGGTTCTCCAAATTGGATATGCGTGAAGGTTTATTTGGAACCCAATATACCATTCTATTCAAGATGGATTTTCTTTTATCATCTCTCCAGCCAAAACTCCATCGATTGACACGGGACCAAATGGTAGAGATGATACCTCTCCATTTCTTAAGAACATCCATCTCAAGAAATTGATTGGAAAATTAATCTAATCACACCTTCTTGTCTTGGTTTATATTTTGGATCTTCTTACCTAGTTTGTGCACAATCCAATGTAGTTCATTGGTTCAAAGCCTTCCAAATTTTTTTTTTGTAAATTTTGAGAAGACGTTGATAATCGAACTCTAATAAGAGTGGTATGGACATTTGTGAGCTGAGGCCTTCTAGAATTATTGCTATGTAAGTGACAAGGGTGATCTCAAATCTGCTCCCATTAGTAGATGTATGACTGGAAAATCCTTTTACTTATTAAGAAGAAAAATATCATATCAAATTCAAAAGTTGAAGCAAAATTCTCGACTATGGCAACCCACTTATTGCAATATATGAGGATTCGGTCTCCACATCAAGATCTAAAATTTTCTTCTTCTACTCCCATGTCAATTTATTGTGATAACTAGATGACTATCTTGATCACAAGTAATTTCACATAACATGGCTCATCGATCACTTATTATGTCACCGAAGGGGTTCCAATGTGCTCAAAGGTCATCAAAAATACAAATATTTTGTCATCTAACTGTTGGTGAATGTATTTACTGAAGTTTCAAACTAACTTGCACATGACACTCTTTGGATCGAGTTAGACATGTTTGATATTTACACTCTAGCTGGAGGGGAGTTTAAGTGGGCTTCTACGGGCCCATTGCTATTTCCTTATCTTGTAGGGTCTCTCCTTTTCTATATAAGAGGTGGAGGCCCTCTCTTGTTTTCTTGAACTCATTTCTCCCCTTGAGTTTCCATATCATCAAAATACACAGAAATATTCATAGTAACACAAGCTTGGGAAGGAATGGTAAAAAATGAACAAATATCAACATGCATGAGTAGATGTAGAAGGCCTTCGAAGAATTATTTCTTTTAAGATCATCTTTATTTTTGACAGTTACCATTAGACATTTGCAATTTCAACCTTATCCCTTTTGTATACTTATCCATTTTGTACATACATGCGTAGGAGGTTCCTTAAGTGGTCATATGAATAAGGAAAAAAACTTTTCTTCAAAATAAAAAAACTTAAAAATAAGAACAACATGAGGTTATTCTTGAAAAGGTTTACTGCCGACAAATATTCTGTTTTTCTGCATTTCCTTTATAATTTGGTAGCAACAAGATCAGTGATAATCAAAGTAAAATTGACCGAGCTACATCAAGATCATTATCACAACTTTGGGATATCTTTCAGATTATTCAAGTAATAATGTTGAAATTTGAGATTTTGGTGTCCCACCAAAATATCTTTTTATTATGACTTGGTCGTTGAATGACTGACAACTTTATAGATGATTCAATATTTTTTCCATGGAATAAATTTGGCCTCTTCTGACCACTTTAAATATCCTTTCAAGCCACCAATCCACGATATCACCTGTTTCACAGAGGTCTTCTGACAATTACTTGAACCAATCAGTAAAAAAAATTTTAAAATGTATTTCACATGTACATTTCTGATACGTAGATGTACTGACATATCCGATTCGCTTGAAGGAACATGAAGCAGCATCATGTCGTCTAAAGCAAGTGCATCCTCTCCACGTAGGAGTTGAGCAGCCATCTCTCCAGGGCTTCACCGCAGCCCACAAAGCAGCCAGAATTCCCCTTCTCTGAGATGAAGGGGAATCTAAAGAGATGAAGAAGCTCCCCCACTGACTGCCGGACCAAAGAAGCCCCGGTCACCCGGCTCCTTCTCCCCCAGCCTGTTACAATATCTATTCTCTTGGGGCCAACTCCAGAGGCCAAAATCAGTTTCCTAAAGCTGGCCATTGTCCTCGACAGGGCTACGATCGCTGTCCCATTGGACATCACATGAAGATTTACGACCCAATAATTTGACCTCTTCTGTGAAACCATGTCTGGGTACACATTCCTATCAGCAGCTACCTCCCACACAGACCCGGCTTCCTCCTTGAAGCCAGTCTTATGGAGAAAGTCAACGACAGAGTCAACTATTCCACGCTTGCTCTCCCTGTCCTCACCGAATATCGAGTCAAGGAATGAACAGGTATGGCTCCTGACATTCTGACCACCTGGTTCAGCCACAGGCAGAGAGAGAAGAAATGCATGGGCTGGGTGCCCAGTAATGGCCATCATCTCATGGCAGTGAGTCATATGAGACTTGGTCTCAAGGCAGCAGCTTAGTAAGAGAGTGAAAGTTTGAAGAGATGGCTCCAGGCCCAGCTCCATCATGCTCGTCAGAATCTCACGTGCCTCGGAAAATCTGCATCTTCTCAAGAATGCACTGAGCAGAGAGTTGCACAGTGGAGAACATTGGGCCTTAACCCAGCATCAAGCATGGACTGAGTACCAGCCCCGGGCTTTGTCTGCATCTCCAGCTTTGCCCCACATGTCCACAAGCAGACCATACACTGGCTTGTCCGGAACAAACTCATGTTTCATTTCCTTGAACAAGGCCTCAGCTTCTGCAATGTGCCCACAATGCCCAAGCACCTCCATCATGATGCAGTAGGTAATCTTGTCAGGCCGAAAGCCGGCAGAACGCATACTCTTGTAAACTCTCAGAGCACTGGGATGGTTCCGCGCCTTTGCATGGAGAGAAATCATACTATTATACGTGACTAGATTGGGAGCACAACCTTGTCTGACCATCTCATTGAACAGCTTATCTGCGAGAGGGAGATGCCCAGCCTTTCCCAGGCAGTTGATCATCACACTGTACGTGAAAGTGTCCGGAGAAAGTCCAGCTAGCTTCATATTCCTGTATAGATCCACAGCCTCATCAAGGTACCCCGCTTTTAGCGTGGATATCAATCAGAGTCGAGTAAGTTACTCGGTCTGGAGCGCAACAAGCTTCTTGCATCTGGTAGAACACATTGAGGGCCTCATCTCTGTAGTTTGCTTGTCCATAACCATGAATGAGACGATTATATGTAACAACATTTGGTTTGCAGCCACTGCTTGCCATCTCGTCTAGAAGCTTCTTTATGGTGTTGAATTGCCTTGCTCTTCCAAGGATGCCAACCATTGTTGTGTACGTGTGATTATCGTGTTTGAAACCCGACTGCTTCTTTAGCCAGTTGAAAAAAAGCTTAAGGCAACGGTGTAGTCATCCAGGAGCTTTAAAACCTGGTTTGCCTGAAAAGGATTCAGTTTATAGGAAATTTGATCTAATGTCTCGTCTGTCACTGTCCCCCATTTGAGTTGCCGCAATGTATGACAGTAGAGTTCTATTGCACGTCTACCTCCATTCAACGTTATGGGATGAGCATGGTTCTGCCCATTTCCAGAAGTCTTACTATTCTCCGTTCTCTCTGATTCTGGCTCCACAGGAATCATGGTTGGAACCGATACACCACCCTCTAGGACATCAGGCTTTGCTTCAAAATTGGAAGCATTTAAGTCCAAAGAAGAACAAGAACCTGAGGTTCCTGAGCTAGCAGAGGATGTTGGTCGCATTAAACTGACATTGGTATTTCTATGGTTCTTTCCACCAGAAGATTTGGCCCCAGATGTGAAGCTGAAATTCTCTGCAGTGATGCTTTGAGTTTGAAGAAGATTGTCATAGTCTCTTGCTTGAATATCCTGATCTGCTGTCATGGATAAGCCAACAGTTGAAACACTCGATTTAGCCTGTTTGTCAAAGGATATCTTGGACAACAAGGCATGATTTTTACGTGGATGAGTGATTTCATGCTTATCAATTCTTTTGTAGTTCGAATCCTGCACTCTGAAGGAAGCATGAGGAGGTAAAACAGCTTCAAACGCGCCTTTTGACTTTGATGATCCAGTTCTTATAATATGTCTGGACACCATAACTGATTTATTCGGATCATGGATATTATCTGCAATTTGTGTGCGCCTTCCTGACTTGTTACATTCATCATCTGAGCAAGCAGGTGCACCATCTGCATTCTTGGTTGTTGATCCACTAAGAATAAAGGTCTTTGTACAGTGAGAAAATGCACCCAGCTGCTTCGCCCTAATCATTTTATCTGGAGCACAAAATAAATTTAATTTCAGACGTATGCGAAAAAAATTTTAAAGATGACTATGCAGCTCATGTTACAAACAAAGTTTCATCTGACTGACATGGGTATAGAGGTTATGACAGTATAATACATCATCCATCAATATCGATCACCTATTACTGTTCGTGGATGAAAAAAAAGAAATAGAACTTCGATAAAATCTTATTAATACAGTTCCCTGAGGTATAAATTTACTTGTTCGCCCCTACCAGGTCGATATGAAACAAAGAATTAATATAGACCAAATGAAACAGAGTCAGGAGAAATTTTTGATCTTTTAAAGTTGGAAAATTGGCATTAGAAATATGGCATCCTTATCCTACATGAAATACAGAAATCATTATCCTACATGAAGATTGGTAGCCCGCAAGGAATCAATTAACAAGTTGCGAGAGGGTTACAAACGTCAAAAATTCGAAGAAAAGGGTTAAGATTTAGACGAAGCAGAAATGTAATGAAAAGATTTTAGCTGGTGCCATATGAAAGTTTCAGATAGCTCAATAATACCAAAACACTACCATGGCAAAAAAGGATTAGAACATTCGGGTAAACTTGAGGAGCTCTGCTCTGTTTTTTTTAACACGGCTACGAGTTTAAGAAGTTTTTTCGAAATAAAAGTAATTAACCTGCACACTCTAATTATTGTTCACTCCAAAATATAGCAACTTCAATGCATAATACGGGAAACATGAGAGCGACAGGTAGCGGAAAGCCTTGATTGTCTTCTAGTCTGCAGACCATCTGGAAAATGAAAGACAAAAAAAGTAAGAACCGTCCAGGACCATAAAAAACGTACTCAAATACTCAATACACGAGTTCTTTTTCCAGAGAACGAGAGGCACGTTAAGAAGAAGAAGACGACGACAGAGCGCAGACCGGGCCTACCCGGCCCATTTCAAGCCGACGTGCAGCGAAGGAGGAAAGCAAGAGAGGAAATGCGCTATATGACTGGAAAAAGAAAACGGAACCCAGAGGAGAGTTAGAGTAGAACACCTCTCTCTCTCTCCCTCCGCCAAAAACGCCCTTGGAAGAATAACGTGTACCTCGCGACGACTCAGCAAGTTTTATTGAGAGTTTCAGACCAAAAATAATTGGCTATAAGTCGTCTCGGCTGCATCAGTGGCCCATCGACACGGGTACGTGTCGAATTTTGAAAAGGGGATGCTGATTTGGCTGCGTGCTGACTTAAGAACAGCTGCTTTTCTGTGGGCTCCAGTCGGCAGTCCTTCCGGCACAAGAAATCTCTAGGCTGAGATATTTTTATCCCATGCAAGTCTTCGTCCGCGCCTCTTTTGCGTTTATATTCTCCGGGCTCCAGCATAGAAAATCGAGATATAGGAAAACGGGGAAGAGATAGAGACAGAAAATAGTGTAGAAAGATAAGGAGAAAAAGAGAGTGGGAGGATAGGGGGAACGGCGATCCGATCTGATCCAGGGGGATGGATTTTATTATGTTGATTGATCCCCATAGTCAGTCAATTGGATCACACTGATAGTGTCGAGCACTTCCTCGATCAGGATTGAGACCCCTCAATCCGATTGACAGCATGATCGAGGAAGTGATTATCCATCGACCTTTGTGATATAAACAAATGAAAAAGATACCCTTGATCTGATAAAGGATTGATATCTAGGCTCTTGATGGCTGATTGATCGAGGTTCACTTTGGCAGATCAACGAAAGGATCAAGGGATTCAATCGTGGGAATCTGATCTGATCATTGATCTTCATTCTCTATAAGAGGAGGTCAGACTAGAACCCACTTATTCCTAAGATAGAATAAAATATCCTTATTATTTGTACAAGATAAATGGGATTGTACTATCCCAAACATTATTTAGTCAAAGGTTTTTTTTTAAAACGCCAACTTAAAAAGAAATTAAATGCAATGAAAAACTTTTAGGAAAGAGAGTTTAGATAAACCTTTAGACAGATGTCAAACTCCACAGAAAAATAAGGCCATGTGGTCCTCTTTTGCATGAGAAACATGGCTGCAATCATGGCTGCAATCACAATGCTTAAATTTCATATCCAAGGGCTACACCAAAAGTGAAATATAAAAATACTCTCTCAACTAGATAAACTTATTCCCCTTGATAACATTCCCCCAGTGAGTTGGAAATGATGGAAATTATGTGGCCTATAAGCCAAATATACTTATATGTCTCATTTATATTCATTCAAATAAATTTATTTATTTATATTCTCGTATGATGTTTACAATGAACTTCATAAGCATATGCAATGACTAAGTGAATTATAATAATCACATACTACATCTATCCCTCGTATTTAAATATATGTTATAAATCTTTATATTTGAGGGATATTTGAGAAGGATATCAAATTATTCAAAAAGAATAGCAGTATATTATCTAACTCATATAATGAGAATGGTTGATCTTATAGTCGTTAGTGTGGAATCACCAAGGAGAGATAGTTGGTATTCTTTAGAGAAAGAGTCCACTAAATTAAACCATTTGAATCCCTAAATAATATTATACTTAACTGTTAATTAGGTACATTTATGTCACAATTATGTGTGTAATCCTTGGATATAAGACACTAAAAACATCTTGTAGATGGATGATTACATTTTAACTATGACTTAAAAATCTCTAGCCCTCAGATCTTCAAAATATCATAAATTGGATACAACATGACCCTTGAATGTGATCGTCTATCCTTAGTATTAGAGGATATTGACTCAAGGTAATAGATGCGACTAAATTCTTCGACAAGGTAAGCGAAATATCTAAGAAGGTGTTCTCAATGATTTACTCCATGCATCAAAACTGAAGTGGATAGTTGATAAAAGCTTGATAGTTGACCATACCCTAAGTCATTTATGAGTCTCGCGCGGATAAAGGATTTTATGTATATAGTAATCTATGATGACTTGGTTCTATATAAGAGTTCTTATACACCTTATGTCTCCTAGAACACATGGTGTAGCTTGGTACGTAACGAGTTGACAACTAAATATGTTGATTGGTTAAAATTGATCCATAATTAATTTAATTTTCTATTAATATAGTTGACCAATAAGTTTTATTGGTTCTATAGAGTAATTAACTAACGAGATATATGGACCTTAGTAGATATAGACATAACTCTGAGGGTTTTGTAAAAATTGTATATACCCAATGTCTACGTAAATAAAAAGAGAACGGTCACAACTCGAGGTATCCATATGAAATTTTTTGAAACTCTCTCATTTCTTCTCTTTTTCTCTTGATGAATAGCATTAAAGATGAGATGTAATCATCCGACAATAGTGATGATACTATTAGAGACTAGGTACTTGAATAACTTTGAGAAACTCCTTCAATGAACTCTTCAAGTATAGATTTTAATCTTAATTAGATGATAGTATTATTGATTCTTTGTGCCTTAATGTTTTGAATGTTTGATTCAATGTCCTGTGCTATGTTTGATATTCTGATCAAAATTTTGAGAGCCTATCGAGCACTGGATCTCGTCAATGCCTCCCTAATGTTTACATTGTTCAAGGATAAAAATGGACACATATATGTACATTGAGAATAGACAAAGTGGATGACGTGTGTCAAGAGTAAAAAGAACATCCATTTTTTACCCTCATTCTCTCCTCTTCTATCTAAATTATTTTTTAGGATGTTTCATTCAAAATCAATAGATAAGTACACACATATAAGTAATCCTTAAAATTCCTCACGATTTTGGTTTTTTAAATTGTAAAGTCTTAGTCATATATCTCTGAGACAATATTCATCAAAGCCATGTTCCAAGAGTTATGAAATAAATAAAAGAAGGGTTCTAACTCTTCTACACATACTCATCACAGACATATTTCAAGAGAATTTATTTTATGCTAGAAGAGAATTGCAAACATCATACATGTAAGAGTTTCAGTTGTTGCAGATACAAAATTACAAACCAAATAAAATAAACTGAACTTGTTAAAATGATGATTAATTTGTGCATAGTGACAAATAATATTCAAATCCATAGAGAATTGGTATTGAAAATGAAAAATCAAAAACACAAATAAATTTAGGCAAATTGGAGGAATAAAAGAAATTAAATCATAAAGATGAAGATAGATTTGAAAACTAGATGAAAATATCTTTCCCATGAGTCCAAGGATGGGAGAAATGGACAAGGACCAAAGAAAAAAACACAGATTGAAGTTGGAGAGTGAATATGGATCTCTAAGAGGGAGAAAATCATAATTAGATGTCAAATTACCTATTTAAATGAAAAAATCACACCTATATAAGTATTATCATGATGAAATACTCAAATGCTAAATTTATTTTTCCAATGGATTGGTCCAATTGTGGCTAGATCAATGCATGTTTCCACAATCATATCCATTGACTCATCAAGATTCAAATATGAATTTCTCCATTGATTTAGACACTCCTCATGAATGTCTTGGTGTGAATAAGAGCACAAATGTGCCTCCATGCATGGAGGATGGAGACAAATCCAAGAATAATAAAAAATGACACAAACCCAAGCTAAAATGATGATGAAATTGTGCAACTATGAAACATAGTTTCAAGGGCAACCTCAATATTTTATAGTCATTAGAGTGCCTTTTACATGGGATGCAGTGGCCAGGATTCCCTGTCACCACCTTGTTTGAAGGGAAGAGGGGATCAATTTTAGTGCATTGCCCAATGATTTGAATCATTTGTGCAATGGCCAAGATAAGGCATTGTGACTTGCTCCCTTAGAGGAGAGAGAAAACGTTGGATATAAATCTTAGTCATCAGACTGCTACACCGCTTATGCGATATCAACACTTGGCAACACACGGCTAGCCAAAGAAAAAGCAACAATACCTCCCTCCATTTTCCTTTTCATTTGTCACCTTTTAAAGTTATTAGGTGGATCTAGTCAAGTGGATCCGATGGCATTGCTTTAGCTATATTATTTAAGCCATATCTCTTACATGTCTTGAAAAAAGCAAATGCATTATTCCCATGATGGAAAAATCAAAGAAATGTCTTACATGTATGAATAGACATAATATTGGCTTACTAGAAAGTCCTATCATATATAAAAATCTCTATACAAGTTCTGAAATCTATGCCTCATGGCCACTATGTGCCACATAAGCACTACTTGGGCTGATCAATTCCACACATATGGCGCATCCCACAATCACACTAGAGCTAGGATGCATGAGATGAAGGTTTTTCATGTGCCTGAGGTGCCAATGGTGAATGGTCCCACTAGCTGATGTGGCGGCGCTGCCATGTCAATAGGCAACTGCGTTTTGCTGAAAAGGACAAAAAAGATTTTTAGGAAAATTTGAGAAATTCCAATACTTTCCCCAAAATTTAGACATTGATATCTTTTCATCTATAATTATTTTTTGGATGAAATTTTCACATAACAATATTCCAACATGCAAAATTAAAAATTTGTCACTTTAACTTTGATTAATGCAAAAGTGAGCAAATGAGTGCAAAAACATGATGAATGTGAAAATAACAAAAATTGGTGATAATGCATAATAAATTCATGCTAATTTTGCATTAGAATTGGTTAATAATGAAGAAAATGATGGATATTATGTGGCCTATAATCTAATCACACTTCCATATATCTCATTTATGTTCACTGAAATGAAATTTATTAATTGATGTCATGTTTGTAATGAAGTCCATGAATAAATGCAATGAGTAAGTGAATTATGATGAGATCATAATACAATTCTCAATAGTCTTTAAACATATGTTCTTAAAAAATCTTATTCCTAAGATATTTGAGAAGGACATTGAATTATCTGGAAATAATAGCACTATTTGATCTAACTCATATGACGAATATGGTTGATCCTATGGCCATCGGTATGGAGACACTATGGATAGACAGTAGGTGCTCTTTGGAGAAAGAGTTCACTGAATTGATCTGTATGAATTCCTAAATATTATTATACCCAACTATCAATCAGGTTGATTCATGTCACGCTTGTGTATGTAGTCCATTGACTTGAGACACCAAAGGCATCTTCCGGCTAGATGACCATGTTTTGATAATGACTTATGAATCCCTAGCTACGGGACTGACAAGACAAGTTCGTGTGGTCATTGAATACACACAAACTCATGTCAAAACAAGTTTAAAACTCACCAATTTAAATATTAAATCACTAATTATAGAGTATAGCGGTGAATGAGGGTTGAATCCACAGAGAAATAAGAGAAATTTTGAGAAATCTTTGAAATTCGATCAAATGAAATAATAAATTGAGGTGAGAAATTAGGGATAGTAGTATATTAAGAAAGATAACTCTAATAAAAATCCATGGAATCAAAAATCATTGAATTTGGATTAGAATTCACAGATAAATCAAAGATTGAAATTGAGGAAGGAAATCAATCGCGATTCATAATAAAAACCAAAATTAAATCTAAAATTAAGTCAATCTACGATTCAAAATAAAAATCCTAGCTAAAGGAAGATAGATTAGGATGAAAACATGTAATCTGACCCGAAGTTGCACTTGAAATTATCCAATTAATCGTCGATTCAAAGGCTTTTCATTCCACAATTTCTAAAACAAAGTTTAGTATTCAAGAGGTGATTTCTTTTGATTATCTCTATCAAATCTTGATTTCAAACACTCTTCGGACATGGAAATGAGTCTAGAAGAAGTAGAATCAAATGATTCCAGGATTGAGTTGTCTAAACAGTTCGATTTTCTCGAACCATCTAAGAATAGGTTTTTCCATCAAAGAACCTTTCAATTTATAGAGAATTTGGGCGCAACCGTTGGATGTGTCGTTTCATCTTTGATCAATGGCTCAGATTGAACGTCGATTCAAGAATTGTTGTCTTTATGTCGCGTCCGTTTGATCTAAGATGAAGCGCCCAGATTTTACCACGTTGCGCTTGTAGAAGAAGCGACTCCTAATTTCCACCATTTGATCTTCATTGAGTGATTACGATGAGTCCACGTGTCCATCGGGGCGCATTAAATCTCGTCCATTATAACTCCTTAGGTGAGCGGCTGAGATTAAATTCTCTTTAAAATGAATCGTCACCTAATCAAATGCATCCACTTACCCCCTCGAGTAAGTGAAATTCGATGATAGCGATTAAATCCCAAGATCGGACGCGTCTCATTGCGCCACATCACCTGTACTAAAAACAAACATAAATAATCCCACATTACATATATTGGTGATTTTTATAAGTAAATAATATGCATGTGTCTAATGGGTTAGCGTAAAATCCTTAATGGATGCTTTAGCCCACTAATCATTTCATGCACACGCGCACACGTGCAAACACACATACGCACACATATGCCGCCATGTGGCAACTCTCCACCACGTTAGCTTGCGGTAAATAAATTATTTTTTTTATACTTTTTACTCTTTTAAAAATCGAAAATAGCTTTAAATAAAATCATAAAAATTCTAGAAAATTCATAAAAATTATAAAATTCATAACTTTCAAAATAAAACTCTAAATTAATCCAAATTTACTTTTAATGGATCAGAAATTAAATTATCTATCATCATACAAAGTCAAAATATTTAAATAACTAGAGAATTAATTTTAATTTCAAAAATACACTCATTTCTCTTAGAAAATAAATTTAGAAAAATACATGAGTGTAAATAAAATTATTTTCTCTTATCTAATTATGAAAATGTAATTATGATCTCAAATATAGATGAGAATAAAACTATATTATTTAATTATACATAATAACCCCTAAAATGATATATGTTTAGATCATAACCTAAAATTACATAAAATGATAGATATGCACTCAAAATATGATAATATGATAACAAGCATATAAATGGAATATTTAATGCCTTCAATTCTATTAATAATAATGTAAATTCATGTATAAATTGCATGTTATTAGGGACCTCTAAAATGTCATATATTGAATATAAAATGAAGTCCTTGCAGATGATTGTGTGGTTAAGATGGGATCGTCTGCCCTTAGTATTTGAGGAGATTGACTCAATGAATGAGATGGGATGAAATCCTTGGCCAAGTTAGTGGAAATACCAGAGAATGAGGTCTTGATGATTTCCTCCACGCATCTATACTAACTTGAGTGACTGATTAGGGTTTGACAGTTTATCATACCCTAAGTCATTCACAAGTCTTGTGCGGATGAAGAATTATATATCCATAATAATCGATGATAGAAAGGTTCCATCATAGAGATATGATATACTCCATCCCTCAATATATGGTGTAGCTTGGCACTTGATGGGCTAGCAACTAAGTTTATAGATTGGGCTAAATCAATCCTTGATTAATAAAGGTTGAGCAATAAGATATTATTAGGTCTTTAGAGTCATTAACTTGTGAGATATATGAACCTAGAGGCTCACACAAATAAGGTCTATGGATGTTCATCGATATAGACATATTTATGAGGGTTTTTGTAGAAACTATACATACCAAATGCGTATAAATAGGGAGAGAATGACCAAAACTCAAGCTACCCATACAAGCCTTGTGGAAATTCTCTCATTTCTTCTCTTTCTCTTGGTGAAGAGCTTTGAAGATGAGATCCAACCATCTAGAAATTGTGTGGATACTATTAGAGACTAAATACTTGAATAGTTTCAAGAACTCCTTCAAGTGAACCTTGTAAGAATGTTTTCTCAAACATACTAGATAATAGGAACATCTATTCTTGGTACCGCTACATTAATTCAATATATTCCGCTACATTAAATGTTTTGATCAAAATTTCGGAAGGCTTATCAACCTCAGATCCCAATAGAAAATGCATGTGACAAAGACATGTTATAAACACACATTTTTGTTGATAATTCATATTATTATATATATATTGGCATATAGATACATCTTCATGTGTCTATATACCACTATAAGTCTATCCATCTTATTGAGATATTTCTATTGACATCTTATCATAAGTTCAAGTTGCATCGTCAAGTTACATTAACTTGTATAACATGGTATAGATGATCAAGTTCAATCATTGATGTTACTCTAAAAAGGACCAAAGCCAATGGTCAATGCTTAAGGATATATTTATCTAATTTACTATATTAGTCTAGTCATTTTTATGATCAATAAGCATATACAATTAAATTTCTATTTAAATCTTCTTTGAAAGTATGCTCAAAGGAATCCTCTTGAGGAGTCCTTATACACATGTGAGTCACAAGATTCCTGCGACTGTTGCGGGAACTTTTTTTAAGTCCTAAGGAACCACTATGGTTCAAAATGCCTCAAGTGATACAAAAGTCCCTAGAGATGGAGAGCAAACCTTGAGGAGATGTGATAGGGATAGAGTGGCATAGGATTTTAGAGGGGATGTCCAACTTGAGAGAGTCAATCATCGAATTGTGCCAGGAAAAAGGGCTGGTAATATTGGGTCCTAGTTATGAGTATGGATGATTCATCATGATTGACTAGAATTGATTGACTGACAATTGATGCCTTGATTAGGCAAATAGGGCAAATTCAACATGAAATCATTGATTGATTTCGATTTTTCTATTTTTTGGTTACCTTAAAAATAAAAATATATAACATAGAATAATAGAATTTTCATGTATACATATATAGTGACAAAGTGCCAAGAGGCCGAAACTAATAAAAAGTGAACAAGTCTTTGGGTAAGGAAAAAAATTGATTAGTGATTATATAAATTTATATATGTCCCTTGATAATTATCACAATGGCATTGATAATGATGATGAGGAGGAGAACAATGGCCAAAGGACAATGATGGTTTCCATCACAATGATTAGTGTACAAGTCAAGAAAAATATATTATTCTAAAATCATGTTTATGGTCTCTCATACATTCTAGAAACTATTGGGCTTCTTCAAATGTCACTTTCTTATGTGACATATCTTATATACTCTATAACTAATGAGAAAGTTTTCATCTTGACAATGCATTCCATACAAATAATTATATGACTATTTACTCCTTCAAATGCTTAATGTATATCATTATGTTGTTTGTTACCATGCAATTCATGCATTTTGAGTATCTCATGTCATTTTCCCTAATTTTCCATTTTTGCATGATAGTTAATATTTAGATTATGGGTGTTTAACATTTTTTTAGATTTCATGATTGCAAGACTTAGTTGAATTAAATAATGAAAATAAATAAGAGATGAAGGAGGAGAGTTGAAGTCAACCGTTATTTTTTGACTTAATTGATTTTTCAAATCAAATTATGTCACATAAACTAATTCTCTTCTAATTGATTTTTTAATAAAATAGTATAATAATTAATGAATTTAAATTTCAAAAAAGACCTTATAATTTCTATAAGTCATGAATTTTCTAAGCTTCTAACTTTTGCATCAATTTTTGGAATTTGTAGAATTAGTTTTAAGGCCAAAAAGTTGATATTTAAGGAGTTATGTCTGCTGGTTAATTTGGTACATTGATGAGGTAGTGGCACCATGAAACTCAAAACCATTGGGTGTTGTGCACACACAGAGAGCACAATTAGTACCTGCATGGCTCTGCATTAAGATAACTCTTTTTTTCTAAATTTTAAATCTTATTACCTCTTCTTTTGCTTTTTAAGGTGACAAGGCATCTTGTGGAGCATTGAATCAAGCTCACTAATGAGAAACTTTCATTGTGATGTAGGCCAAGGACCTCTATTGCCCAATTGTGACTCATGAAGCCCAGTAAGTCATAGGGCCCACTTATGGGGCCCAATTAGAGCTTATTGGGCCAGGAGGGAATCTCGAGGAGCTGTCACTGTCTACAGAAGATCACCTAGAGACCCACAAAAGTGAGTGTCAGATTCTACAGTTCCCAGAATCTCTACAATGTCTCTTGTCAGGCCTAGAAGCTTCTTTTTGTTGTGTCAGGCCCATCCCCTGACACAAGCATGGTGCAATAGTTATAGTTTCAAGACTTTGAGTTTTTCTTATCGGGGGTCATGTCACTTGGACGACCCTTTACTTTTTGAGGCCTATATAAGGCCCCCCATTGTAACACTTGAGGTCACAATTTTGAAGTTATTCCTTATTGAGAGCTTTGCTTTCTCCCCTTTGAGTGTTCTCATGTTTTGAGAGTGCTCCTGTGCTTGTGGATTCAAGTACAACCCCTTGTGGATTCAAGGGTTGAAGAGGTTAGTTCTGTGGACTCAGAACCTAATCCTTATTGAAGATCAAGGTTTGAGGATTCAAGCCCCTGTTCTTCATTATTCCTGCGCTAAGGCTGCGTCACATTGTCTCTTGCTTGGACAAAGGGATCATGGCAAAAGATGTGGACCTTGATGCCCACGACTTCAACATGCAACAATAAGATGGTTGTCAATCTTCACCAAAAAAATTGCGATGATTGGGGTTTTTGAGAGATTCGACTCTCACTTGCACCACGGGTTGCAATTTCTCTTTTGATTTAAATTTGATTTGCATGAGATTAAATTCATTGAAAAGATTTTTGAACTATCTCTCTGGATATATAATTTTGCCCAAAATTTAAACCTCTTTCATCGTCTTGAGTATCAAAGAATATCATGTTTATTAACTTAATTACCCATGGATTTGACCCTTACTTAATTTTATACTTAATTTTTCATCAATTAAAGTGAGTTTATACTTTGATAAGATTTAGGATTTCATAGATTCAATGGTGGGTCTCATTTTATTACTGATGTCCCTTGAATGCCGCATGATTCTCCCCAAAACACTGCAAAGCTCGGTGCGAATGTTTTCATCCGCACGATATAATATCAGCGCTCACTTTGACATCTAATAGTAGACGGAACCTGCATATGTCCGCCTTGCCCGGTCGCGCCAGCGATATCCTCTCTCATACCCAAGCCAGAGCTCGAGCCGCGATGGCGGGACTTTCTCTGCCCTCTTCTCGCCAGCTGCCCCGATATTTCTCCTCTAAAGCAAATTCACGCCCTCACCCTACGAAGCACCACCTCCATCCCTCCCACTTCCCCCAGAGACTTCCTCTTTCTCTACAGCCGCATACTTCACGTCGCCGCCTATGACATCGGCGACCTCTCTTACGCCAATCGGATACTTACCCATCTCCTCCTTCTCGCCGATTCGGGCGCCGTTCAACTCCCAAGTTCTTCCTCCTTCTTCTGGAACACTCTTATCCGCGCTCACGCTCGGTCTTCTCGTCTCCAGCATTTCGCTTTAGAACTCTACCGCTGCATGCTTCTCGATGGCCGCGTCAAACCGGATAAGTTCACTTTTCCCTTCGTCTTGAGGGCCTGCGCGTTCCTGTTCAAGCTCAAAGAAGGAGAGCAGATCCATGGGCACGCCGTGAAGCTTGGTCTTTCATCTGATATATTTGTTGCTAATAGCCTCATCCATTTTTACTCTACGTGCGAGCGTTTGGAGCTTGCATGCAGGATGTTCGACAAAATGCCGACCCGGTCTCTGGTATCATGGAACGCTATCGTAGACGGTTTCGTCGCTGGCGGGCGGTTCGAAGCGGCGTTGGATCTGTTTAGGGAGTTGCAGAGGGAGTTTAAGCCCGATAAATTTAGCTTTCAGAGCCTCATTGCTGCATGCGAAGGAATTGGGGCACTGAGCTTGGGGATGTGGGCTCACGCCTTTCTGTTGAAAAGGGGCGTCTGCGATGTCCTGGTCAACAATTCTCTAGTGAAAATGTACGCACAGTGTGGTTCTCTGGTTTTAGCCCGCCAGTTGTTTGATTCAATGCCGGATAGAAATTTGGCCTCATGGAACGCCATGATAATGGGCTTCTCAATTCATGGATTCTCAAGGGAGTCGTTAGACACGTTTGCCAGGATGCAGGAAGAGGGGATAAAGCCTGACGAGATTACCTTCATAGGAGTTCTTTGTGCTTGCAGCCATGGTGGGTTGGTGCATGAGGGCCGAGTGCACTTTGCCAACATGGCTGGCGTGCATGGAGTCGAACCCAGAATTGAGCATTATGGCTGCATGGTGGACTTGTTTGGTCGAGCCCGGCTCACCGATGAAGCATTGGATTTGGTCTTGAGGATGCCATTCAAACCAGATGCAGTGATCTGGAGGAGCCTCCTTGATGCCTGCTCTAAGAGTGACACCATGATGGAGGTTGGGGAGATGATGGCAAGAAGGGTTTGTGATTCAGAGGGAGGAGACAGCTGGAGCAGCGGAGTTTTTGTGTTGCTTTCAAGGATCTATGCCGCTGCAAAAAGGTGGAGTGAGGTTGAGCTGGTGAGGAAGTTTATGGGAGAGAGAGGCATCTGGAAAGCACCCGGATGCAGCTTCATTGAGATTGACGGCATCGTGCATGAGTTCCTCGCTGGATTGGAATGGTTTGAGAGAGAGAAATGATTCATATGTCCTAGTCGATCATTCCAACATCTTAAAATCAAGCTAGGATACCACCTGAATGGAAAATATTGCTGATCAGTGGGGAGAACTTACAAAAGAAATAAGGACTCATGTTGCAGCTCATCCTTTTCTTGATGGACTGAAAAAATTGTCGCCTAACTCCAAATGCAGATCAGAGTTTCAACGCCAAAAATCTAAGAAGCCAAGTTCATCCTTTCCTCTCCATTCACAGTGTGGTTGAGTCCAGTAGCTATAATTCTTCTCTGATAGGTATGCTATATCAGCCCAATGACTATAACGCGCCCTTAATAGAGGGTAAAGATAGAAAAAAGTGAAACAATTTTCTTTTTTCTTTGCTTGTGTTCTGCAAGCTTGTGAACATCCCCACTCAATCTCATAATCAATGAGTGTAAGGAAATACTTTATTGTTGAATTTAGGATCGTATGTATTGAAGAGACATCGATGGAAAATGCTGCCTTCATAATTATATCTGCCAGCTACAGTGACTGAACTCAATGAAGGTTCATTATGCATCTTTTGCTATGTTTATTGCACATATGCCCGACAGCTCTTCCTCTCTCTTTGAATGGATAGTCTTAAAATATCTCTGGAAGACATTTGTACTCCCATTCACTTGTCTTTTTATTAAATTTTGAGGGCTATTCTGATTCCTATTTGCAGCACACAGGGCATCCATAGTGCCATTCAGCAATGTGCGAAATACTTGATGATGGCAGACCCCCTACTCCATCGGGGTGGCTTGATGACCAATGGGAGTATCATTGGTCATTGATTCCTCATTCGCACACAAATCATCCAACACCTTGCTCAGTTCCAGCCCAACTCTAGTCGCTGCTCTAGACTGAGGCATGTTTCCTGAAGTAATCATAATTCTCTATCCACAAATGGTAAATTAAACAAATTAAACTAGTATAATTTGTAATTGTTAAATTTAAAATTAAAACAATTAAAAATAAAACTAAATATTATACAAAAAGTGGTAAATTAAAAATTAATAAAATGGAAGTAGCATTAAATTCAAAAGTGTGCAATGTAGATTAATTAATCAAACAACATTGAATACAAAATTAAAATTTTAAAATCATTAAAAACTAAACAAATTAAATTAATTTTAAATCTTCAGCTGTGATATGTTAAATTAAAAATAATTTACATAACTAAACAGATTTGAAAATAAATAAAAAAAAAAAAACATCATTATAAATTAGAGATCTTAAAATTTAAAACACAAAAATTATAAACCTTAAAAAATTAGGGATCCTCAAATTAAAACACAGAATCTCATAAAACATAAATATTAAAAACCTTGAAATAAAAACGTTAGAAATCTTGAAATTAAAAACATACAAATTAAAACGATAAAGATATAGATATTTTTAACAAATAAATTAAAAACCTTTAAACTAAACATTAAAGATATTGAAATTAAAAACAGAAAAATTAAAAAAGACACCTAAATTTAAGACTTCTAAAAAAATAGAGATCTTTAAATTAATCAGAATAAAGAAAAACCTTTAAAAGCATGGAAATTTAACACAATAAAGAAAAATAAGTTATATAAAGAGAGATAAATTTAAATAAATTAGGCGGGAGAGAGAGAGATTAATAAAATGAGAGAGATAAATTGAAAGAGTGAGAGAGAGAGAGAGATAGTTTGAACAAAAGGGAGAAACATTGAGATAAACTGCATAATAGAGAGATAAATTGAATGAAAGAGATATACAGTGAGATAATTGGGCAAGAGAGATATAAATTGAATGAGAGAGAGAGATAAATTGAGTGATAGAGATCAAAAAGGGATGAATGTCAGAGAGAAAAACATTAAAAACTAAAGAGATTGAGAGAGAGCCTAGTATGACAGACATTGATTGAACAAGATAGAGGGATTGAGAGGAAGAGACAATCCAAAAAGAAATTGATAGACTTACGTAGAGAAAAATCAAAGCATGATTTTTAAGTCATGACTCACTTGAGAGCATGCAATGGCAAGCGACAAATGGCGACAATGCATGGCAAGGTGTTGACTGAGAAAGAGAGAATGTTTGATGTTGTGGGGAAAGTGAGGAGGAGATGAGAGTGAGAGAGATTGAGATAGAAAGAGAGGACTTACTATTAAAACAGTTAATGCAACCATAGTTTAGTTAGCATTAGGGTTTGACATAGCATGATCATGCAATCTTTGAAAATACACATTCACGCGTCAAAATGAAAACCAAACTTACATGAATCAAGATGTAATCACAAATTATTTAGAATAGATGTGAGAAAGGGTCGAATCCATGGAAAATTAAGGGAATTTCTTGAGAAGTTTACAAATTCATTCCAATTGGATAACAAATTGAGGTAGAAATTAGGGAAATATATATTTTTACAAAAATAATATATATATTTATCCATAAAATCAAAAATTATATGATTTGGACTTGTATCCTTGCAAAAATCAAAGAATATAGTCAGATGAAAAAATTCATTCATGAAGAGAGAGAAAATGATGAAATTAAGTAAAACTACTCTAATCTAAAATTTGAAATTGAAATCTAATGTTATAGGATGAAATATTAGGGGAAAACATGTAGTCTAACCCAAAATTGTGTTCAAAATTATCCAACTAATTTCTCGATCATAGCTTTTTCATTCTACGTATTAAAAATGGATATTCGGAGTTCAAGTGGTGAATTCTCCCTATTCCTTCAACAAAATCTTGATGTCAAGCACTCCCTAGACATAAAAATGAGTCTAGAAAAGGATCAAGATAAGAGATTCAAGGATTGAGATGTCAAAAAGGTTTGATTGATGGAAACATCGAAGAATGCATACATTGTCAAAGAGAGAGAGACAGTATAAATAGAGGGAAATTGGGTGTGCCCGTTGAATTTGATGATTTATCTTTAATCAACGACATAGATGAAATGCCAAGATGTGAATCAATGCCATTAAGTCACGTCTTTCCCATTGAAGATGAAGCATAAGAATTTTGCCACATCGCACATGAAGAGGAAGCGTCACTTAATCGTGTCCGTCTAATCATGATCCAACGCTTTAGATCTCGCAGAGGCGCTTTGAATCTTGACCATGACAAATGGCTAGGATTCATCGTAAGAGGTAAGTTAAATCACTGCCCAATGAGAGATGACCACATACCCCCTCCATTTAAGTGAAAATGGAGGGTCATGATTAAATAGAAAAATCACACGCTCCAAATTCTGTCACATGACTTGCGAATAAATGAAATGCACATATTCCCACATTGGAAAAATAAGGGGAAATATGCAAGTATAAATAAGTTGGCGATGTAATTAAATGATAGTAAGCCCATTAAGGGCACTTAACTTGTGGCACTCGCTAATTACGCGCCACATGTGCATCACGTGGCACGTCAATTGTCAGGTCAGCTCTCACGTATAAATATTAATTTTTTAATTATTATAATAAAAATAAATCCAAAACAATTTCAAACAAATTTTGAAAAATTCAAAGAAATTCTAAATCAAATATCTAAAAATTAAAAAATTCATAACTTTCAAAATATAACTCTTTTTTAGTCCAATTGTTTTTATTTCATAAAAAATTAAATAATCTATCATTCTATTTATTTTAATTTAAGAAATAATGAGAGAATAAATTGTAACTAAAAAATACGCTCATCTTATTTGAAAAATAAAACTAAAAAAATTAGATGTGTTCATAAAAATATTTTATCTTATTACTTACATTTAAAAATCAAATAAAATCTTAAATTATAAATGGGGATAATCCATTTAAATTTTAACTTTGATTATGCATGATTAACTCTTAAAATAGTAAATTTTGAGATTTTTGATGTAAAATAGTGCATTTTGAACATGCAGTCAAAGTATGATAACATGCAATAGAATGGAATGATGTATGCCTTAAAATACACTAATAATCATGTAATCTTGAGTACAAGTTGCATGTTATCTGGTTTTAGTGCTTTAGTTAAGGGTTTACTAGTTTAGTTAGCATTAGGGCTTTTATTGCTTTAGTTTAGGGTTTACCTATTTAGTTAGAGTTAGAATTAGGGTTTAGAAATGAGTTAGATTTAGATTTAGGGTGTACAAATTATTAAGACTTAGCGTTTGATATTTAAGTCTAATAACTATTATTTTTAAATAAGTCTCAAGCATTAATATTTAATATTTACTAATCGTGGTATCCACTTCTAATGTCTGTCACTAGTGTTCAGAACCGTAGAAGTATACAGACGATTGACAAAGTAAATCCGTGAGGTCTTTGAAAACATGTGGATACGCATCAAAACAATCACCAAACTCACCAATTTAAAGAAATAATCACAAATTAAGGAGTATAGTGGTGAATAAGGGTCGAATCCACGAATAATTAAGGTATTTTTTATGTATTCTTTGAAATTCGATCAAATTGGATAATGAAATGAGGTGAAAAATTAAGGATTTTGATAAATTTGGAAAGAGAACTTGAAGGCAAATCCACATTATCAAAAATCATAGAATTGGATCAAGATTCGCAGAGAAATCAACAAGTGAAGTTTAGAGAGAAATTAGGATCGCGACGAGAGAGAAAGACAAATTTAAAATGAAATAGACAAAATTTATGATTCAAAATTGAAATCTAATGTTATATGAAGAAAGATTAGGATGAAAATATAATTTTTAACCCAAGATAGTGCTCAAATTGATCTAATTTCTCGTCAGATCAAAGGCTTTTCATCCCGCAAATTCGAAGACGATCGTTGGCATTCATAATCAATTTTTCCCTATTCTCTCAACGAAATCTCACTTTCAAACACTCGTTGGACACGGAAATTGATCTAGAAGTGAAGGGAAGCAAGAGATTCAAGGATTATGGTGTCTAGATAGTTTGAAAAACTCAAGAATGATTTACATTGATGAAGAACATCTCAATTTATAGGGAAAATTGGATGTAACCGTCAGATCGGTGTTTAATCTTTGATCAACAACTCTAATGAAACACATATATGCGAATTGTTACACTTAAATCGTGTACATTGGATCAGAGATGGACCGTCGAGATGTCGCGTGTGATAACATGCTATTTATGTATGTAATTATATGATTATTAATGCAATTTAAGGCATTAATTACTCCAATTATATGCATGTTATCATATTTTAAGAGTATTTCTATGATTTATACATTATTTCATGATTAGATCTTAAAATACATCAATTTATGGGTTATTATGCATAATTAAACATTATAATATTTAATCCTAATTATAATTGAAATCATAATGATGTTTTAAGGTTAAAAATATAAGAGAAAAGACTTTTATTGACATTTATGTGTATTTATGAATTTATTTTATAATATACATAAAATGTATTAAATTAATTAAAATTAATTCTCTTACTAGTTTAATAATTTGACTTTTTATAATGATAGATTATTCAATTCTGAATCCAACAAAATAAATTTGAATTAATTTGCAATTATATTTTGAAAGTTATGATTTTTACAATTTATAGGAATTTTTCTGATTTTAATTAAGTTTATTACGAATTTTTATCATTTAAAATAATTAAATAAAATGCAAAAATGGGGAAAATATTCACGCGAGCCCACGTGGAAAGCACGCGGGCACCTGCGTGGCGCTGATGTGACACGTGAGCGATGAATCTTGGATTAATTCAAAGCCGCTCGATGAAGATCCGATGGACACGGTGATTCGATGCTCTTCTTCATCAACACAAAATCAAATCTTGACCCTCCGTCCGCGATCTAACGGTCATCAAACGGAGATGTCGATTCACCAAACGACATCTCATCGTGACCATTGATCGCGATGAGACCGTGAGATCAACGGTCGTGCTTCAATTTCGTTCTTTAAAAGACGTTCTTCGCGACGGGAAGAACCGTTCGCGATTCTTCATCAAATTCTCTCTGTGTAGAGCTTCAATTCACGTGCCGTTTGTTTCATAGTGTTCTTGACTCATTTCCGCTTCAATTGAATGCTTAAAATCAAACTTTGATTGAAGGAGAAGGAAGAAATCACATCTTGAACTCCAATTTCGTCTTCGGAAACTCGGAATGAAAAGCATTGCATCTGGCGATTAATTGGATCATTTCGAAGGCTACTTTGGGTTAGGTTGCATGATTTCATCTTCGTATTTCATCATTTAGTGTTAATTTTACTTTTAGCATCGTAGATTAGTTTAATTTTAGTTCAAATTTTGGTTTTTAATCGTTTTTCAAAATGAAAATTTCTCTTAACTTCAAATTTCGATTACTCTTCAAATTCTTATCCAAATCATCTGATTTTTGATTCCGTGGATTCGAAATTGAGTTATCTTTCTTAATATACTAAAATGCCCAATTTCTAATCTCAATTCGTCGTCCGATTTGACCAAATTTCAAAGATATCTCTCAAATTTCCCTAATTCTCCGTGGATTCAACCCTAAATTACCATTATACTAATTAATTACGTTGATTAATCATAAATTGGTAAGATTAGGACTTTGTTTTGACACTAAGTCATGTGCATTCAACGACCATACGATTTAGTCTCGTCAGCGTGTGAAGAAGTAACGTGTGAAATGTTGATTTAACGCTCTAGATGCATTTTGTTAGTTTTAACTCCTTAGATGAACAATTAAGATTAAATCATTTTAAAACGATTCATCGACAAACCAAAGTGCGCCACGTACCCCTTCACTTAAGTGACGATCAACGATCATGATTAAATCGTGTGATCAGACGCTCCACACGACGTCATGTCACATGCATATGTTAAAGCAAAAAGATAGTCCCACATGACATAAATTAAGGAAATCCAACGTGTATATAAGGTGTATGTATTTAGAGAGATAGCATTATCTTGAAAAGGATGCTTAATCTCTCTAGTTACACTCACGCACACGTATGCACAAGTGCACACACGCTAACACACACTTGCACACATACGCGTGCGTCACATAGTGTGTTCATACACCGCCACGTGGCGACACCCCCCCTTTTGCTCGCGCCATGTCACCTGCCACATCAGCACGCGATAAAATTTGATTTTTTTTATTCTTTTTAATTCAAAATAATTCCAAATAAATTCATAAAAACTCAAAAAAATTTCAGAAAAATCCCTATAAATTAGAAAATTCATAAATTTTAAAATACAACTCCAAATTAATCCAAATTTGTTTTATTAGATCATAAATTAAATTATCTATTATTCTAAAAAGTCAAATTCAATAAATAACAAGAGAATAAATTTGTATTTAAAAAATACACTCATTTCTTTTAGAATTTAAAAATTTGAAAAATAAATGTGTATTAAAAGTATTTTCTCTTATTATTTAACATTAAAACCTAAGTATAATCTCAAATAAAAATGGGGATAGTCTAATCTTAAAAATATTTCTCTTAATTTATCATAATTATCCCTAAATTAGTACATTTTGAGATTATAACTTAATTGTCATAGAATGATAGATAAATACTAAAAAATATGATAACATGCATTAGAATGGAATGATTTATGCCTTAAATTGCATTAATAATCATATATTTTCATATATAATTTGCATGTTATCAATGATGAATATTGGCATTCTATCAGATATTGGATCCCCTATTACTATATCAAATATTCAATATCTACTTCGGATATCGAATATCAAATAAGTCTCAATATCCATCTTCTGGATGACAATTCTGACATCAACATCCAAGCCATTATTGAGATACAAAACACTAGCTAGTGGGCTATGAAGTCAAGAACTAATCAAGTTTTGACCTTGGGAGAGAGATTGGGCTTGAAAGTTGTGGTGAGTTGTAGAGTGGTCTTGGTGCAGAAGCCAATATTCTAGAAAATAATTTGAGACAAGTTCTATAGTCATGAGAAGAACTTGCAATAAGTTGTAGAGCAAGTGTAGAAGTAAAGAACTAATAAAGATTGTAGTGAACTAGATCAGTCCAAAGTCAATTGAGTTTCTTGCTACTTAATTGGCATTCCTAACCTCCCATGCTCACTTAAAAGGATGTTCATCAAAGAAAAAAGACTAAAAGAACTCAAGCAATAGGGATTTTATACATAAATTATGATAATGTAGATATCTAGCTTTGGTTAAGGTTTTTTTGTCTCTCTTTTGGTTTTTTTTCATTAAGAATTAACCCCTGTGACCCCTATAGTGGGTGGGATGAGTTTCTCTTGATCAGAAGTCAAAGGATGACACAGCCTTAGCGTAGGAAGAATGAAGAACAATGGCTTGAATCCACAAACCTTGATCTTCAAGAAGGGTTAGGTTTTGAGTCCACAGAATTAACCTCTTCAACCCTTGAATCCACAAGGGGTGTACTTGAATCCACAAGCACAGAGCACTCTCCAACAGGGAGAACACTCAAGAGAAGAAAGCAAAGCTCTCAAAAGGGATAACCTCAAATTGTGTTCTCATGGGTTACAATGGGGGCCTTATATAGGCCTCAAAAAGTAAAGGGTCATCCAAATGATTTGACCCATGAAAAGACAACACAAAAGACTTAAAAATACAACTATGACAGCATGCATGTGTTAGAGAAAAAAGTGACAAAAGCAAAAGTAAATCTTCTAGGCCTTGTCAGGCCTCTCGAGAAAGATATTTGTAGTTTCCAAGATGTTTCATAAATATTTGTGGTCCCTAGGAGATTTTCTGACAAATCTGTTAGGTCCTAGGGATTCTCCCAAGGCCCAAAAAGCTTTAAATGGGCCTCCAATAAGAACTTGCCCATAATAGTAGAAAATGGGCTCTTGGGCTACATTCTGTCCTACATCAAAGGAGCAAGTACTTGAGGGACGAGTTTTAGGTAACCATATATTAAGAATGCAAGAGAGAGGGCAATGACAAAAAGAAGGCAAATGAGCGAGTAAAAAAGTCAATAATGACTCATTTTGTAGGAGTAGACGTCAATAATGGAACAAGCAAGTAATGAAGTCAATAATGAAAAGAAGTATTACCCATTCCTAACCACTAACAAAAAGCTTTGCTAATATTGGGGAGAGCTGATGAATATTGTGTGGCCTACAAGCTGAATCACACTTCCATATCTCCTTTAAATTCATTGAAATAAAATTTATTCATTTTCAATCTCATGTGATGTTTGTAATAAATTCCATGTACATATGCAATGATTAAGGGAATTAAGATGAGATCATAATATAAGTGTTTGAAGGTGTTATCAGGCTCTCAACCCATTAGGGCCCATTATCTCTCTCTCTCTCTGCTATCCAACCTCATGTACCCCTATTTTCTACACTCTAGGGTTTCCAAAACCTCATCGTCAACATGGTAGAAGAATAATAAATCTCCATCTCACAACTATTGATGACTTTATCGTGTAGGCATCCACATCACAAGTGCCTCCATCTTCACCGGCCTATCCTTCCTCTTCCTCTTTGCCACAATCTATTGAGATCTAAGGCCAATAAGCCTTCCAAACTTTGATTAAAACTTTAAGTGCAACGAAACACATTGAATCGGATATTCAAAATACCAAGGCACCAAGAATAAATAATTATTTCATCTAGTATGTATGAGAAGACATATTTATAATGTTTACTTGAAGGAGTTCTTGAAGCTATTTAAGTGTCTAGCCTCTAGCGGGATCTACACAATCTATGGATGGTTGGATCTCCTCTTCAAAGCCCTTCACCAAGAGAGAAAGAGAAGAAAGGAGAAAATTCCTATAAGGTTTTCATGGGTACCTTTAGTTGTGGTCATTCACCCCCAACTTATACACATTTTGTAAGTATATTTTTCATAAAAATCCTCATATATCTACCAACATCCATAGGCCTAATGTCTGTGACCCTTTAGCTCTATTTAACTCACTAGTTAAAAACTCTATAGACCCAATAATATCTTATAGATCAACCTTTATTAATTATCTAGATAAATATATAGATTAATTAATGAAATATTGATCTAAACCCATCAACAGGTTGAGTTGCTAGTCCGTTGGGTGCCAAGTTGCACCATGTACTTTAGGATTTATGGAGTATATAAGAACTTTTGTTTGGAACTTTACCATGATCGGTTACCATGCATGTATAGTCCTTCATCTGCACAAGACTCATGAATGAATTGGGGTATGTTCAATTGTCAAACCCTAATCAGTCACCCAAGTAAGTACTGATGTGTGTAGGAAATCATCAGGAACTCCTCCAATATTTCCACTACATTGGCCAAGGATTTCATCGCATCTCATTCCTTGAGTCACTCTCCTCAAATATTGAGAAAGTATGATCCCATCATGACTACACAACCATCTTCAACGAATTCATGGTGTATCCCATGTACGACATTTTAGAGATCCCGTGGCTAAGGATCCTTAAGTCATAATCAATATACGACCATCCATCCACTAGATGTCTTTGGTATCTCAAGTCAAAGGAACCACATAAACAACCATGATATGAATCAACCAAACAAAAAATAAGGTATAATAGAATTCAATGATTCATATTGTTCAATTTAATGAACTCTTTCTCCGAAGAGCACCCTCTATCTATCTTTAGTGTCTCCACACCAATGGCTATAGGATCAGCCATACTCATCATATGAGTATGGATTAGATAGTGTTATTCTTTTCAGATAATTCAATGTCTTTCTTGAATATCCCACGAATAGGAATATATAGAATATATGTTTAAAAACTAGTGATCATACTATTATGATCTCATTATAATTCACTTAGTCATTGAATATGCTCATAGACTACATTTCAAATATTACACAAGAATGACAATAAATAAATTTCATTTCAATAAACATAAATGAGATACATAGAAGTATGATTATCTTATAGGCCACATAATATATATCACCCTCTATCTCCTCTTGCCTACTTGCAAGCCCTACCAAGGCTTGTGAGTCAAACATGCATTGATGAACTCGATTACCGGTGTTTTCTGTCATTGTTGTGTATCAATTTTATGTAATAAAATTTATAATTTCTTAATTAGTATAATGTAAGAAAGGGTTGAATCCACAAGGATCAAAGATAATGAGATTAGACATTCCAATGAAAAGCAAGAGCATGGAGAGAAGCAAGAGCCTGGAAATAAGAGTGTGTGTGTAATTGAGGTGTGTAGAGATGAATGAGAGTGATAAATGTTTGGCTTCTTTTTTAATTAAGAGAGAAATCAGAATTTAAATGGAAAATTGATATAAAAAGAAATAAAATGGGGGTAAGATGATGGCTTGCTAAGATGAATGCTCTCCTTGGGCCTTGACTTCCTCTCCTCTTCCTGCTGGTAGCATGATGTGAGTGTGGATGATGTCCTCAAAGCTCTTCCTGCGAGGACTTTATGGCATATCCTATATACAACATTTTAGAGATCCTGTGGCTAGGAATCCATAAGTCATAATCAAAATATGATCATCCATCCACTTGATGTCTCTTGTGTCTCAAGTCAAAGGAACCACATATACAACCATGACATAAAAAAAGCACAAATTTACTTTTTATGGAGATAATCACATGAAAGATTTCAATATATATCTTAGCACAAACCCTGGCGCGATGCTCATCCTAGGCCAAGTGATGCTCGATCCTTGCTTCATTTCTTCTCCACAACAAGAGGAGCATCAAAAAATGCTCTCCTTGAACCTTGACTCCCTCTCCTCTTTCTTCTGGTGGCCTCATATGAGTGTGGATGATGTCAAAGCTACTAAATTAAAGTAAAATAAAAAATAAAAACTAAAACAAAAATTTATTGTTAATGGAGATGGTAAAAAGAAAGATTCAATCTGTATCTTCGCACAGACCCTGTCACGATGCTTGTCCTTGGCCAACTGATGCAAGAGGAGCTCAAGAAATTCTCTCCTTGGGCCTTGACTTCCTCTCCTCTTCCTTCTGGTAGCTTGATGCGAGTGTGGATGATGTCAAAGCTACTACATTAACGTAAAAAAAACATAAATTTACTATCTATGGAGATGATCACAAGGAAGATTTCAATCTGTATCTTCACACACGCCCTATCCTGATGCTCGTCCTAAGCCAATTCATGTTCAATCTACTCTGATTGCAATCCTTCCTTTATTTCTTCTCCACGAAAAGAGGAGAATCAATAAATTCTCTCTTGGGGCTTACTTCCTCTCCTCTTCCTTTTGGTGGCTTGATGCGAGTGTGGATGATTGATGATCTCGATCGCGTGTGTTTTTCGTCATTGTTGTGCATCGATTTCATGTAATAAAAGAGTCCAATCATTAAAAAAATAAATTTCAGCTCGATTCTTCAATCCAAGAGTATTGATGGATAGAGGGTTAAAAGATTAATCTAGCCATAAAATTTCAGCTCAAAACTCCATCTAGATCATGAGATATCATGATTTTAATTTAGAGAGATCCTAGATGTTGACTAAGATCGTGCAATAAGAGCACGCCACATGGCACCCTCTTATTGCACCCAGAAAAGGTGTGTTAGCATTTATATCTATGGAGGGATATTTCTGTAAATTTCCACTTAAAAAATTGGAGTGTCATTTTTGTAAGTATGCTAAAAAAATCGGAAAAGTTCCTAAAAAATTTAGAAAAATTCTATAAAAATCCCTAAACTTAGAAATTGAATCCAATGCCCCGAAAACCTAGGGGTTTCTTCGCAAGGTTCGTCCACGGAGGGTGAGTTAAGACAAAAATTATTTCATTCTTATGCATGTTATTATATTTGGAGTGCATATTCATCATTATTTGCAATTTATATCAAAAATCTCAAAATGTAATATCTTAAGGGATAAATCAAAGATGATAAATAGATTATCTCCACTTACATTTGAGATTTGATTTGAGTTTTAAATGAAAATGATGAGAGGAAATGTTTTTATGTAAACTTATCTATTTTTTTAGTTTTATTTTTCAAAGAAGATGAGTATATTTTTGAACTAGAAAGTTATTCTCTGTTATTTATAAATTAAAATACATAAAATGATAGATTATTACATTTTTTATTATAAAAAAAATTAAAAAAGAATTATATTTTGAAAGTTATAAATTTTCTAGTTTTTAGGGATTTTTCTTGAATTTTTGAATTTTTTATTTTTTTATAATTTATTTTAATTTATAACATGAAAAAAGGGATTTTTACGTTTGTGTTGACATGACTAATGACGTGGCATGAGCACCTGAGTGTCTCCACATGGCAGCATATGCGCTTACCATGTAGTGCACATGTAGCGCACATGTGACGCATGTGTGGCGCCCATCATTAATGATTAAGCGCCCTTTTAAGGGCATAAGCTGACTATAGAAATCACATGTCTATTTCTATGTAAAAATTTCTACAATTTCTTCAATACAAGACTATGTTTTTATTTTCCTATGCAAGTGATGTGGCACAACATGAGGCATTAGATTTCACGATTGAATAAAAAGCATCCAATTTTACTTGTTCGATAGGGGTATGTAGCACATTCTTATTCAGCATCCACTCATTCTATAAAAGATGATGAATCTCAACCATTTATCAAGGGATTTATAATGGTTCAGATTCAATGCGCTTGATGGACTCCTTTGAGTGATCTGTTGCAGCATTGTGGGACTCCAGTGAAGATCAAATGCCAAACATTTCACGTAATTTGTGTACACATGATTATGCGGTGAAATCTGGACGCTTTGATGAAGATTTGATGGCCACAATTTAAAGACACTGATTTACCTCCCTTGTTTTAATTGCAGCCATTGATTGAAGATGAAAAGGCGATCAAACGACCATGCCCTAATTTCAACTTTATTTATACCCCTCTTCTTTGAACGGTGAACTCATTCTTGGATTTTTTCGATTGCTCAAACCTTTTGGACAACTCAACCCTTGAATATCTTGTTTCATCCATCTTCTAGACCCATTTTCGCATCCAAGGAGTGCTTGAACTCAAGATTTTTTTGGAAGAATAGGGAGAATTCACCGTTTGAACTCTAAATATTTGTTTCCAAAAATACGGAATCAAAAGCCTTGATCTAGTGAGTAATTAGATCATTTCAAGCACAATTTTAGGTTAGATTATGTGTTTTCCTTCTAATCTTTTATCTTTAATCATTAGATATTAATTTCAAAACTTAGATTAGGTTAATTTTTAAGAAATTTTATCTTTCTTCATGATCGATTTTTCTCTCCTTATTTTTCTATTTGATTTCTCTACAAATACTAATCAAAATTGAGTGATTTTTGACATGGATTTGTCTTGGAGTCTTCTTTCTTAAAATACAATTTTCCTAATTTCTTACCCCAATTTTTCATCCATTTTGTTCGAATTTTAAAGATATCTTGACAATTTCCCTTATTCTTTACAGATTCAACCCTTACCATTATGTTAATAAATTCATGATTAATTCTCTAAATAAGTGAGTTTAGAAAAAAAATTGTACTTCACATTTTTAATAAGTGTTTTCAACAAATAAGTATTTAAATAAGTGAGTTTAAATAAGTGTTTTCAACAAAAAAAAAATTTGATGCATGTCTCTATGGACATGTGTTTTCAATGACTTCACATTTTTGCTCTGTCAACCTGCTCAATGGGATAATCTTAACCCTTAATGAGGTGGCCAAACCCTTTTTTAAATAATGAGTCTCACTTCCTCAAAATGAGGTAATAACTCTCTATTTTAAGGACATGGGCCCCGCCTCCTAAAAAGGTGACACCCAACTCCTTAAATAAGGAGGATGTCCACCTTAAAATAATTTAATTTAAAAGGAATTTAATATATTTTGGTCAACCTTCACTAAAATAGAGACAGTTGACCAATTTTGACTTACCTTGACTTAGCTTACTAAAGTAACTGCCCCAAAAAGATAAGATGATCTCAATAATCATTAAAAAAATGATTTTGATCACCTTTAACCTTTCTTCACATCCTTTATTGCCTTAAACCTAAATTACACCCTTTGACTTCATGGAATTAGAGTTGACTTGGCCCTAGAAATACTGAAGAGGTCATTTTCTCTTCTCTTTCATTTGTAATTTGACTACATATATTTTCACATATTCTCCTATGTCCTTGCATCTACAAAACTTATAAAAATGTGAGAATTCAATCACTTGACTTCAAAGAAGTCAAATGGGGTTATTCCCAAGATATACAAATGAAAGGAACGAGACATATTCATTTGTATACATAATTAGCACTAAGTTGATGCAAATAACATGATGAATGTAAAAATATCAGAAAAACTAGATAATGTGCATTGTATTAGAAAGAATTATACATTAAAATATATTTATAATGGTGAAAATGAATGCATCAGTGACACGTTATCATGCATCCTTTAATTGCATGTGTTCTGTGTGTGTGGCTTGCTTGCATCCTGCTCGTGCGCCCTACCTGCTTGCGTCCTACCTATATGCGCGCTAGAGACCTTACCCATCGAGAATTGGGTTTAAAACAGAACAATAATTGGTAGATGAATTATAATTTCTGATTTTGAAGAAGAAATGGGGTAATAACTTTAAAATAAAAATATATTTCAAAAAAGGCATGACAACCTTCAATAAACCTTATACCTTTCAATGCCATTATCTATAAAATACATTGCATTATGATCTCTTTTAAATTTCAATCTACTTTTAAGACTTGGGGATGCGGAAGAATGTTGGTTTTCAAATATTAATGAACATGAAATCTATTAGTCAGTCCAAGATTGTTTCCTTCTAATCTTGGGTTTCTAACCTCTAAATTTGACTAGGCCATTAGGTGGCATCTTTGTCTTGGACACCAAGGACACTCAAAGGTACAAGAAGCTTCATCTTGGATTGATATCTCTCTTTTCTATTCAAAGTTGTGTCATATTCATAAGAATCATTGTGCCACAAATATATTCATTGGTTGTTAACGAAACTTTGAACCTTTGTCTTCAGTGCATTACGATATTTGATCATTGATTACATGATATTATCATATGCAATTTTCATTGTATGAACTAATTTTAATGCATACTTGGCATGAATTTACTGTGTTCTATTGTCAAATTTCATTCATTGTGTCCATCCTGTTTTGACCAGCATTTGCCCATTTTTCATAAAATTCTGAAGTTTGCACTATTGACACTTTCTAACATTTGCACTGTTTCAGGGCGTGAGTGTAGAAATGCAAAAAAGAGGATGACGATTAAGCCGAAACTCTAATACTAGAGCTCATATTTTGAATTATTTAACTCATTTTCTTTGATTTTTTTTATTCTCAGGACAAACAACAAAAAAGAAAACCAAAAATGCAAAATTTTGGCAAAAATTTCATTCAAAAAACAAACTCATCTGAATTATTGGAAAATTGGACTGCAGACATGCCACTATAATCTGCAACTTATATAAGATGAGCTTAGTAGCAACACATGAAGTGTGTTTAGTCAGAATAGTCCTGTCATCATTTTCCCTCAACTAAGTTCAGTTAAATAGCTTTAAAGACTACTTGTTCAGAATCTCAACTACCAATCCTACACCAGAACAACTTAGCTTCATTAAAAAGCCAATAAAATTCCATTTTGAAACAGTATAAGAATGCATCTCCGTCGGTTCATCTATCTATCTTCCTTGTATGTATCTCAAGTATCTATCTTTCAATTTACCTTCTATTTGTATCAATCAATCTATTTCATCATTTTTTTCTTGTATATCAATCACTCTATTTTTCTTACATGCAATTCCATTGGAGGATCATCATTTTGTGGGTAAAGGGCAGGGTATTTCTAAAATATCGCAGTTTGTATCACGTTATTACTGATATGAAGAGATGAGGACATCGGAAAATTGTTGCAGAGAGGTCACTAGATTCTCTCCTGAGTTCTCCAGATCTCAGATCCATATCTCTGGCTTTGCTGCGTATGTGTCCGAGACTTCAATACGAGGGAAAGAGAGATAGAATCAGAAGCCTACATATTAATGGCGAATCCAAGGGAAAGGCATTTTTCCACAATGAAACTTCCTCTCGTTCACTCTTTTTCTCTTTTAACACCCATCAATGTCATCTGCAGAACAAACTGTCCGGCTCATTTTGAGAAAGATCCAACCTCCCACTGATCAGAATGACCAACGTAATTAAAACCTTCTGTCCGTCGGTCAGCCTATTAATGGCTGACCAGTCACAGAGAGGAGACGCACAGAAAACGAGGACTGAAGCTCTGTACATTCGCCAGAAGAGTATGAGTACAGTACAGTACACTGATCAGAAGGCCACGCGTAAATATAAGGAAAAAAAGGATAGACCGAGGTAACACTTCACACAGTGTAGGCTTGCTGGATGGTGTCAATATCCAGACCTTTTAATCTTACCACGGACTCAACGTGGCCCTTGAGAGTGTGAAGCTCCCTCAGCCTACAATTACAGAGAAAAAAGAGTGGAAAAAACGGTGACTGAATGAAATTAGTATCTAATGAAGGTGAGAATCGAATGTCTACCTGGCGATCTCTGCCCGTCTTTTGGCTTCCTCAGCCAACTGGTTGAGATCCGTGATGCTGGTTCTCTCGGCGAACATTTTGGTGTCTGGAGGTTGGAGGCCATGAAGGGTTCTCTGGGCATGAGCCCATTTGAGTTCTCGAGCTTCCTTGCCGAAATCTTTCTGCCGGGTGAAGGCAATCTGTGTCCGGCCGCAGAGTTTGAGTAGGGAGAAGAATTAAAAAAGTAAAACAGAGAGATAAGGTAAAAGAGAGTGTGAGATAGTCAAACAGAGCGAGAGAAAGAGAAATAAGTGTTAAACCGGGAGATAGTTTTAGAAAGAGAGGCAATGTGAAACAGCGAGAGAGAGAGAGGGACAACAGTTTAGGATTTAGACAGAGAAAGTGTCAGAGAGAAAGAATAAGAGAAATAGATAGCAAGAGAGACAAAACTTAAAGAGAGACTAAGATAGAAGAAATTAAGAGAGACAGAAACAAGACATCAATAACGTGTTTCAGAAAAAAGAGAAAAAAAGACAAGAATTCAACAGAGGAGTGCGAGGAGTTAAACAGAGGGAGAAAGAGAGAAACGGGGTCCCCCCCCGGATGTTGTGGGGGGAGAGAGAGAAGCAGAGTTAATCAGAGAGGAGTGAGAGATAGATTAATAGAAATATACATAAAGCGAGACAAGGGAGAAAGGTAGGTTTACCCTCTGCTCAATGACAAGATCCCATGCTCTTCCGCTAAGGGCGTAGCGAATAAAGAACTTGATAGGGTCGAGGGGAAGGTAGAAGATGATATTGTAGAGCCACACCACCCCTGCCCAACCCCATCCAATACCTTTGATGGAAGTAAATGCCCAGTCCGCATACACAGCGATTAGGGTAGCAATCTGCATGCAACCAAGAGAGAGAACTAGTGAGATGATTAGGGTTCATGAATTTCAGAACAGACAGAGAGAGCCAAAGGGGATTAGATTAATGGATTCAAGAAAGCGAGAAACACCTGAGAGAGAGAGGATTAGATTAGTGAGTTTGAGAGAGACCGAGAGGATTAGGCTAGTAGATGTGTGATAGAGAAAGGATTAGACTACTGAAAAAAAAAGAGGATTAGACCAGTGGGCGAGATAGAGAGCTATGAAGAAAAGGAAACAAACAAACCAGCTGAGCCACGAAAGAAAGCAGCGACAAGAAGCAACCCTGGACGCTCCCTATACGACCAGCTCCGTGAGCGGGTGACAAAGATGAGAGCTTGGCTGATGGTGCTCACTTGCAGGTAAATTGCAGAGGCAAGCTTCTGGAAGTCATCCTGAGCTGTCTTTTGAAGATCTTCCACTTTGAATATCCTCTGTGGACACCAAAACTTCAAATCCTTAGACAACCCCATTGACTTTCATCATATACTTAGCATTGACTTTGAATGTGACTTACAGGGAAGAAGTCGGTCTTGTAAGCAGCCCAGAAGAAGATGACTGTCATCATGGCAAGGTAGCTGCCAAGAATAACGCCTGTGGCAAAGATCTCTGCTAGTTTCCAGCTGTCGGGGAGAGGAGAGGGTCTGACCCTGTCCTTTGATATCGTCATTATAGTGCCTGATTAAAGCAAACCATTAGTTACAATGAAAAGAATGAATGAAGAAAAATGACCTTTTTCAAAAACAAAATTTACAAAGAGAAATGACGGATTAAGATGAGAACAAGACCATCGTTAAGAATGGCGATTATGAGGACCATGAACGGGTGGGAAGTCAAACTTCCAGATGAGTGCCAGCAGCATGAACCCGAGCTGCCATAATTATTATCTCCATCAGATCTCTTCAAAGAAGTTGAGAGAGAGAAAATTCTCAAGAACTTAGAGCATACCACAATTCGAATCGTGATTGAAACAGCATAAATCTGCAAGTAAATGTCAGAAAGGTTTTAAAGAGAAAAAATTAAAACAGAAGGTACCGTGTAATTCTTCATTCTCTGAAAGATAGCTCGGCTAGTCAAGACGGCACTGATAATCACGCTAAGCCCAGGCTCTGTGAGAACGATATCAGAGGCACTGCGTGCAGCATCAGTGGCATCAGCGACAGCAATTCCAATGTCTGCCTTCTTCAGGGCAGGGGCATCATTGACTCCATCACCAGTCATCCCGCAGATGTGCTTTCTCGCTTGCAGGCGTTTCACGATTTCATACTTGTGCTCTTTAGGAAGAAGAAAAATGAGATCAGAAATACATCTAATTAGATTGAATAAAGGAAGATTTTCGAGATATAGAGAGAAACCTGGGAAAACTCCGGCAAATCCATCAGCTTTTTCTATCAGTTCATCGATGGGAAGTGCAGCAATCGATTCATCCTTGTTCTGCCCTAGTAATGCAGACGATGGATACATATTTGTTCCCATACCCAGACGGCGTCCTGTTTCTTTCCCAATTGCCAATTGATCACCTGATTAAACAAAGAAGAGCTTGATCAAAGATGAGATAGAACAAAAATTTAATCTTTAACAGAAAAAATAAATATCCACCAGTTATCATTTTAACATTGACGCCCAAGGTTAAGAGCTCTTCGAATTGTTTCTGCACTATCATGTCTGGGAGGATCAAAGAGCGGCATGAGGCCAACAAACTGCCATGGTCCTCCGGGACTCTCTTTTCTTCCCTCTGGAACTTCCTGCAGGAGAGAGATGGAAAAATCAATTGATAGATATAAATGTCCTAGTAGCATAGAAAGTCAGTTTATTTTACCTGGTATGCAACCGCAAGTGAGCGGAGACCTCTCTCAGCAAACTTGTCGATTATGGAATGCACCCGCCGTTCAATCTCTGATTTGTTGTGTGCGAGATTGAGGATCTGAGATGTGAGAGAGAGCAAATCAGGCGCATACAAGTCAAAAGATGAAGGGGGATATTTGTACCTGTTCTGGAGCACCCTTGCTGACACGATGCATCGTCCCTTCATTGTCTAAATATGTAAGAGCAGTTCTCTTATCAGTGGGATTAAATGGAAGAAAGTGAATCTCTCGAATCCCAGCCCGAGCCTAAAAACAAATTCTACATAAGAAAATAGAAGAAGAATAGTCAAACAAAAGTGAAAGGTCACAGAATCTTCCTTACCTCCTTGGGGTCGGCAAGCATTCCAACAATGGCAGTATCAATAGCATCCTGATTTTCAGTGCGGGAAGCTCTTGCCGCCATTAGAATAACAGAATCTTGGTTAATGCCTTTTGCAAAAACCTTAACCAAAGAAGGAAAAGATAAGCATAAAAATAGATTTTGAAAGATTACTGAGCAAGAGAGATTCTGAGATTTAACCTCAATAAGATTCTTGTCAACAGTCAACTTGTTTAGGGTCAAAGTCCCAGTCTTGTCGCTGCAAAGGACATCCATGCCGGCCATTTCCTCAATAGCAGTCATCCTCTTAGTGATTGCTCCCTGCAGTACATTGAAATCAAGATCATCTCCTATTGAAAATATCATGGTTCAGAAACAGTAGACCAAAGAGGTCAACTAAGAAAGAACCTGCTGAGCTAGTCTATGGGAGCCAATGGCCATGGTGACAGAGAGGACAGTGGGCATGGCGATGGGGATTCCACCGATCAGAAGGACCAGGAGATTGTCAATGCCTGGGCGATAATCGCGATCTTGGATTGGATACATGACGATGATCTCAATGACCATCCCCACAGCAATTGAACAGATACAAAAGTTTCCAATCGAAGTCAAAACCTTTTAAAATAGAAAAACAAACTCAGGTAATCAAGATTGAGAAGAGCGGAAGGAGTTAATGTTAAGATTGAAAGAACCCAACCTTCTGAAAGTGACCAACTTGGTTGGTGCTGTCTACAAGATGAGCTGCTTTCCCAAAGAACGTATGCACGCCAGTGGCAATGACAACAGCTTCGATTTCTCCTTGTTTGCAGGTAGAACCAGAATATACGCCATCTCCAGGACCCTTCGTCACTGGAAGTGACTCCCCAGTGAGGGCAGACTGCAAAGGCAGATTATTTTTAAACAAGGTTCTCATTTTCAACACATCAAAACAGCCCCCAATAGGCAAAAACACAAACTTGATCAATCTTCAACGGGTCTCCATCCAAGAGGCGGGCATCAGCGGGGATGATGTCACCGAGCTTGATGCTGATAATGTCACCCGGAACCAGGATCGCCGCATCTTCTTCGCTCCATCGCCCATCTCGGAGAATCTGAGTAATTTCACGAATTTGAAGTCCATATCTTTCTCCAAAGCGCGTTACTAACAAAGAAGATTACCTTAGCTTTAGGGGCAAGCCTGGCCATGAGAGCAGCGGCAGCGTTTCCAGCATTGTTCTCTTCGATGAAGCTAATCGTGGAGTTGATCAGAAGCAGAGTGATGATGCCCACGAAATCTTGCCAGTCCGGGGGCTTTCCCTAAAGGGAAAATGACAGGAGTTAAAATAAAATTAGGGTTTTCAACAGGGTAGAGGAAGATGGCGGGAGGTAGTTCACCCCTCCATTGGCTAAGGCAATGGCCATGATAGCTGCAGCCTCCATGACCCAGGACAGTGGGTTCCACATGAAACCCAGAAACTTCAAGAATTTGCTTTCCTGCGACAAGGCGGAAGCAGGATGAGAAAACATAGATGGGGGAAGAAAAAATGGGATCAAACAAAGACGCCGACTTTCTTCTCTTCGAGCTTGTTGTGACCGAAAATGGCGAGCCGCTGCTCTGCCGCTTCGGTCGACAGACCCTCCTTGCTGCATCTCAGATTCTCGAAAACTTCTTCCAGTGGGTATGTTCTCCTGATGGAAAAAAATCAATTTCAGAAGAAGGTACAGTAAAAAGAGCATCGAGAGTGGCGTACCAGATCAACAGTTTCCTTTAGAACGGCGTCCATCGTCTCCGGCTTCTCCGCCATCTTCACCACCTTTTCAAGCTCTGAAACGTGGGGACTCTCTTCTTGTAGCAGAAAGGCTACAAGATCGTGCTGCCCACACGACACTCACGAAACCGCGAGCGCTGCGAGAATTAAGGGACGAATGGCACACGGAAACGAGGAGAGAAGAATTAATTACTAAAAGTTGGACAGGTAAAATGCAAGGCGGCTGAAAAGAAAACAGTCAGTAGTTCTCCAACCCTCCAATGGAAACCTATACTTTCCGCCGTGCGGAAGGGAAAAGAGAGGGCAGAGTAAAGAGAGTGACAGGGGAAAGACTCGCTTGAAAAAAGAGAGCAACAAAGAAGCTCGAACTGTAGAACGAGAAGAGGAAAGTGAGAGAGAAGAGGAGGACGAAGAAGAGATTTCAACACAAATGGGTGGAAAATGAGGAAGGAGAAGCAGTTACCAGAAGGCAAATAGAGGGGTGCTGCGCTGGATTCCTCTATCAGTGGCTTGGTTGGCGTTGCCCTCCAACACCTCTCGCTCCTCCACTCAGCTCTGCTGCTAGGAGTATTTTCTGGTATATATTGTGCGACGAGCAGGCTAGGCTCTTAGGGTATCGGGCTACTACACCTTAGAGGAGAGAGATGAATACGGACAGGTACATCGCAAATGGCGGATGTCTGCCAGCGTGGATAGACGACTGTTGCGCGTCGTATATCACATTGCCCCAAAAAAATGTTTAATCTCTCGCTTAAAAACCAGCTTTTTCGATCCCCCTCACGGTTTTTCACACGCGACTGATACTCGACCCGACGCCACGTAGCATCATCACGTCGTCGGCAAGTAGTTTTCTAACATAGCCATGGCGTGTAATTTTTTTATCTCCAACTCGTTAAGGACGGTACCTTCCGTATCTAGACGCATAATTGAACGAACATGGGCCGGGGATTACGTGTGCTGGGCCCGTAGTCTTTACCATCAGGTCAAGCCTACCCGTCGGGCTCCCCTACTGAATGCAACCGGGATTACTACAGCAACTCTCTAGCCTATCATAAGTCTGGGCAAGTTTCTCTTCCTCGAGGGCTTTTTTATCTTTGACCTCGGATCCGGTTCACTTCGAACCGGCCATGAGGGAGGCGGTCCCCAGCGCTCTGCGAGATAGGAAAAAGACCGAATCTGGGGAAGATCTCGCGGCGGGGATTTTGTCCGCACTCGCGAGACGGCGAGAGCTCGCTGACCACCATGGGCTACCCTACCACGTGCTCTGCCGATAAGCCGCAGCCTTCCGTACGCAAAAACCTATATCTCAGTCCTTCCTAGCCCTTTTTATTCATTCGCCGGTGCGACAAAGGAAGTTTTATTGTGTACGGAACCGGACGACTTTTGGTCGTAGATGGGAATCGGACGAACCATATGACGTACCACGGCTGGGGTACGGACGATCCGGTGGGGGTCTCTTTCTGCAAACAAAAGCATTATCTTAATTCTTGACGCCGAGATAAAAAGATAAATTAGATAAATCTTACCTTATTTTTTTTTATTCGTGGCGTCGGGGCCCAGAGGGTGCTTGTTGAAGGGCCACAGATTGACCAGGCGCTCGATCATGCCGGAGAAGCCCTGAGGCGTGGCAGGGGGAGGGAAGTCCTCGGGCGGCATGGCGAACGGGCCGGATCATCATCTCCGCTTTCTCGAGCGTGGGATACGAGCCGGCCTCTTGGAGCCTCTCCGGGCCCATAATGGGCAGCGTGTGCTCTTGACGTAGCCACGCGGCTTCTGCTTCGTTATTCTACAACGACGAAGACATAACAGCAAATGCCACGTGTCCATGGAAATAAACTGTGAACTGCTTAGTAATTACCTCCAGAGGGCTCAGATCCGCGCCTCGGCTGAATGTCATCTCTATGCGGTACCTCTCGGGGTCGTGAACGTTCACCTGTCATGGAGAGGTCGCATGAAGATCTACCCAAGTTTACGATTCGGGGTCATCGTGTACCTCCGTCTTTTCGAACATCCTGAGGACGATGTAGCTCATGTAGTCGAGTTCCCGGGTTCTGTGAAGGCGATCTAGGGCGCTCCGACAGACTAAGCTTTCTTCTCCACCTAGTGACTCGTCCAGGTTGCAGTAACGCAGCACGTTCATCACTGAGTGGAGGTGGGATTCCTGGGTTAAACGAATTTTAAAGCGATTAATTTTTTTATTCTTAAAAAATAAAAATGAGCGCGTACCGAAGTGAAATAGAGCCTGGTCCTGACGTGACGGTCGGGAGTTCTTACATTGGCGTACCTATTGACATAGACGACCGGAGAGTCGTGAGGTGTTCTACTTAAAACAGTAGTTGAAGTCTACAAGGTGGAGAGAAATGAACAAAGCGCTTACTTCGGATCAAGTCGGTACTTGGTCTCCTTGTCGTCATCGTCTTCCTGGTCCAAGGGCTTGTCATTAGAGAAATGACACCTCGTTTCCTCGTTCCTGGTCGGAGTCTTTGACCGGTCGTCGGCATTCACCTGATCCGAGAGGTGTTTGAGCTCCGCGACGCCGATCGCTTCGTCTCTGGTGTTTCTCAGGTCTATGAGGATCTTTCCCAGGAGACGGCGAGCAATCTGTTGTTCCAGATGATATATGAGAGTAATTTCTATGATTGGAAGACGCGACAAGTACCTTTGAGCCGATGATCAATTTCTGCTGTGGGTTTATTCCGTATTCATTGGGAATGACGCCGTCTGCGAGCACCTGACGAAACAAAGTTCGATAAACTCACCAGCTAAATAATCTCACGTGATTAATTAGCCTTCATAGGGATGCCAGTATGACTGCCTACCTGAGAGACCTTGAACAGTTCGTCCAATCCTTCCAGATTAAGATGCGCATTATGCAAGAGGTCGTACCTGTAGGCGGCCGTTAAAGGTAACAAAAGTGTGCGACAATATGCTTCAAAAGAGTGATGCGGTAACCTACTTGCACGAATCATAGACGTCCGGAATCTGAGTGACGTCGAAACGGCTGTTGCATAGGATCATAGTTTAAAAGAGAAGTGCATACGAATAGTTGCTTGCTCTAACTTCAACGTAAAATAATGAAGACGAGAGAGCGTACTCTTTTCGTTCGTTATACAAGTCTCTCTCGAGCTTCTTCCAGCGAGCAAACATGAGAAGAAAGCTCTCGCTGCCACATGGCAATCCGGCAGAAATACGAGCCACGTCGATATGGGATTTACCCAGGGCTCTGGCTTGGTCATACGGTGGGAGAACCGCGTATGTGGTTGTTAAGGCAAGTTTCTCGTCTTCGTCTTCGGCCAGCAGCTTTACTTGCTCAGTTACCTTCTTGATTAATTTGGCCTAGTAAAGAGATTACATGTTTAGGAAAAAAAATTTAACGGAAATGGATAATGTAATGACAACCATTCTCGCAAGAAGTTTGTCGGCATCCGGAGAGAGACCGGCACCATCAACCATCCAGGGAGGCCCGTCGTGACCGTTACGATGATTATCGTTTCTCCCAGAAATGATTTCTTGTATCCTTGCCTGAAGTATTCGACGAAAAAAGGGAACCATAATAAATTTTCATGACGCCGGATTGCCTATTCAACTGATTATACTGATTTCCCTTAATATACCGACGATAACAAGAATTCCAGACCTTGGATTCCTCCATTTCGATACTGGCATCCTCTAGACCGTCCAACATTGAAGAATCTTTGCTCACGAGCGAAACCTTTGGATTGTCGAGCACGATAAGCCATCGGAATTAACATGCCAAGAAAATTACTGACAAACCAGGATCGGCGTTAATTGACCCTCCAAGTCGAGAAGCCCCTTCGCAAATGCAGCAGCGGACATCTGGATAAAGTGAGACGTTAATTGAATGAATAAACTCGACTTCTACGATAACAATAAATCCGATCACATGTCAAAGAAAATAAAACAAAAAATAAAGTGCAGCACCTGAACGCGCCCCTCGTCTGAACTATATATTTTCAAGTCGTGCCTGTAGGTACTGTGAAGACGAAGCAAGCCAGGGCCTTCTCCTAACAGAGTGAGGAAAAGTGGCAACACAAGAATAAAAGCCATGATAAGAAAATTCGCCCAAGAGTAGGGATAAAACAAGGTCACAGAACCAATGAGGACAATAATCAGAAACGTGTCTACTTTGTTCAGTTGTATGAACCAAAAGCCTGAGATCATTTGATGCGGCTAGCGATTTTCTTATACTGCAAGTATACGAACATAACAGCAGCACACTATGGAAAGAGATCCCAAATAAACGTAGACTGGAACAGAGCAAATGGATGACAAACCTGGATACATATTGTTTCTGAAGTATCTTCCAAGTTCTTCGGCCTGAAAACAGATAACGGATGACAGTAATGGAGGAATAAAATGGAGAATTACTGGTGAACATCAAATAACGTCAAAGTGACCTATCAATTCTGCAGAAAATATTGAACACAGAGACAACACAAGATATTTCTTTTCTATAAGCATTTCAGAGAAAGGATGTGTGATCTCCGGGGAAACTATGTACCTGTTTTCTTCCAGCATGAGTAAGGACACCGCCATATTTGAGAACCATCAAAGCCTCGACTGGACGTTCCTCCTCGCCATCACCATTAGCCTTTGGCAACTTGGTCCATTTAAGAGGCTTCAGCTGCACTTTCCTGTATATACCAGAGAAATGTCCGCCCTGGAATGCAGTGTTGGAAAATAAAGTTAAGAAAAATTTAAAACAGTAAATTTTCAGAAAGGACCTTCAATTTATTTTTTGACAAGGAATACAAATATTACATGGGCACAGCTTTTTTTTCCCTGGGAATTATAAAGGAAAATTTCCTGGGAATGCTGTGAAGGGTCTGATCTGGGCGCTTGTGATCCAGCTGACAGAGAGGCTGCTGGAATGTACAACAGAAAACCTCCACAGACATGAGTTCTAATCTTGTTCTGTGGTGTTTTATCTATTAGTAAGTTTGACTCAGTTTTAAAGGTGCGGTTGGCACCACATAGGTATGTGGGACCAACAGAATTATAATCAGCAAGGTCTTTATGACCTAGCCTTGCAATTGGGGAGTTTAAGTGAATAGCCACTTTCCTGGTAACTTATTTTGAGGATTTCGTGTGGAGCTCTCATTTTCCAGGTCTGCCTCTTCTCTTGATTCATTTTCAGGTGGGCTTTGTCCGGTTTTCTGTCTGAAGGTCGCTTCTCTTTATCCAGCAGCAAAAGAATTTTAATACAGGAGGGATTAAAATACTACATGGTGAACCGCCAGCTAGGGTTTAATGGTATAAAGATAATACATCACTGAACTCATACTTCCCCCTACCCATCCCTCATGCCCCCCTGAACCAGTATGTAACAAAAATTTCCAGATCATGGGCAATTCCACGTGCCTCCCAATAGTTTGCCCTGGCCTATGAATCCTTGGCAAGAGCAAAAATTTTTGTCCACCCACTTTGTATGGAGTGCTGCATTCATAACTTGTAGTAAAACCAACACCACTCCATGCCCTTATGCATGTCTAGATCTTTTCCTGTAAAACCCCCTCATAAATCCATCCAAGTGTGATTACCAAGAGACAAAAAGTGGGCACCCCAGCCTGATACCTCTCTGTGGCCGATTCAACCACCCTCTTGATGCCCATTCACTAGAACTGAGAATGAGTGTGATTCGATGCATCTCTTGACCCAGTTGATCCATTGTGCTGGAAATCCGTGCTTTCTGATTGACACTCATTAGAACCTCCAATTGAGAGAATTGTATGCTTTCAAAAATCAACCTTCCCACAAAAGCCCTTGATCCCTTGTCTCTTCCACTTTCGCCAATTTTCTCCTGCCACTACAGTGCTATCCACCAGTTGTCCACTCGGAATAAACGCCAATTGAAATAGTCTGATAAGATCCTCAATCCCCTCCTTGGGCCGATTTGCCAGAACCTTTGCAATGTAGTAGATAGAATTGCATAATGATATAGGCTGGAATGCTCCACTTGAGTAGCCCATAGGCACTTTGGAAATGGAAACAAGTATGATCAGTTGATGCGCTCGATGTCATAATGACCTCAATAGAATTCCTCAATGTAGCTGTAACATCTGCCTCTACTGTCACACAGAACTCCTTGCAGAAAAACACCTGAATGCCATCACCTCAATTAGTTTGTCTGTTGATTCAACTGTCATGTTGAAACCCCACAAAAAGCAGCTGGTTTCCTTGGAATTTTGCCACCACCAAACACAATTCCCTCCAAAAACCCTCCCATAGAGCTGCATTGCTTGGACCATACATTGATGTCACTACCACCTCCAGACCATTGTTCTTCCTCTTCAACCTCACTGCCACCGTGAACTGCCCAAGCACAAGTCTCCTCCCCACCTCCTTTCATACACAGGTATCCTTCTAAGAATCCCCTCCCCAAAATACTTCATCCATTTCTCCTCTTGTATGATGCCCAAAACCACCGCTTCAAGTAATGTGAGTCATGTCCTATTTCCCATAAAGTCACTTCTGCCTCTGGCACCCCTCCTATAGTGGCCAGCCTCAGTGGTGCTTCATTACCTAACCTTCCTCTCACCATGTCCTTGACCATTCCATTCACCTTAACTCCCTTCACAAACTCATTTTTTGAGGCTTGGGTCATGATATCATGTTTTCTAAGAGTATGTGTTTTAATCATCACAAGATCTCGGGCCAAACAATTACATTGGCTTAGGTGGAAGATCTCTACATGACACTTGACTCTCTATATGCCCTTACTATGGACAACTAACCATCGCTATCTTCACTTGCTACCTCAATCCCAAACATTTGGCTTCATGATCGTTGCATCAGCCACCCATCATTTTCTATTTTAAGACTATGTTTCCCTAGAGGTTTTGTGAAGCTGATGAATTCTTATATCTATTTCTCATGTTGTCTTGCTAAACATCATCAGAAACTTCTTGAGTTTCGTTTGACAGTACTCACAGAGCTTACTGGCAGGCCACTTTTGTCAATAACACTACTCCTTACATGTGGGGTTTCCTACTCAACAATAAGCCTGACATGCCCTTATCAACTCCAGACGTAAGAGGGTATGTGTCATTAACATAGGCAGCTGTTAGCACATGGGAGACCACATGCATGTTTGACTAGAGTAACTTTCGATTAAGGTGGTGACTAAAGGTAGATGGAGGGATAACAAGAGAAAGAGGAGAATTAGGATACTCAAGTGAAAGGAGGATGGCATCGAGGTGAGCGTGGAGTTTTATCTGGCCACAACTCGAAGGACATCATCAGACTTCTCTTGATCTTCTGATTTTATTCTGGTTTTGGGTCAGGGTTAAACGTGGAGTAAACCCTAAGACTATTCCTCCAATATGCCAGACTCTAGATTTTCTTGATCTGTTATTCAAGAGCATATCACACCCACTATAGAGATGGCTACATTATTCCCCAGTGGAATGGTTTTCCTTGGTTGCTTAAGAGTACAGAGGGCAAGAATAAAATTTTATTTTATTATATGATATACAATGTCATTTCCCCGGATTACATTATTTGTAAATGATGCAATGAACAGCATCATGGTATTTCACTTGCAACAACTGAGCCAAATAACGGTATAACATTAAACTGCGTAACCTTTTAACCATGAAGAAATAAACATAAATCTTTTATAAATAGAATACCTCTTCAAGGACTGCTTTGACCTGACGGAGTTTTTCAGCATGTTCAGTATCTTCAGCATCGCTATCACTTTCACGACCCGATCTGTTGACGAAACTAGAGCTTCTCAGAATATAAAAAATGCAATATCTAAATTTTTATTTACTCAAGAATTTTATAGGCTCACAACACATGAAGACAGAACTCAAACAAGAATTCACACAGCATTGCCCAAGAATAGCAATGTGATAGGCCAGCTCTACCTACGTTGGGCCAAGAGAGTGGGTGCAAAACAGCTCACTGCAAATGAAGGAGCCTTATCGGGGAACTTGCCCCTGGAGGAAGGAGGACAGAAGAGGATTTGGCTGGCAGAGAAATTTTCCCTCTCTCCATCAGTCTTTGTGCACTTTCCTCCGTGAGTAACCACCTCTCTAACAGTTTGTTGCTTGCATTGGCTCTCTTCCTCATTTTGTAAAGTTCCCAAAGGGACCCATCACTCTGACAGTTCCCTCCTTGCTCTCTTCCCATCTCTCGTTCTTCTATCTATCTAATGCCATTTGCATTGGACTGACAGAATCTCATTATGTTAATCGACTATCTTTGTTAGAGTTAGGCTTATGGGTCCATAGAGACCTCCAAGATATATGGTGTTGTGGTCGACACACTCGTTAGGTAGGTCAATTGTGAAAGGGACCTCCAGAGCAATTAGGTACTCTCACTCTGCAATTTATCACCCGAGCCACTTGTGGCTTAAGTTTTCTGAGCACGGGTGCTTGGTACCCATCATTACTCATGACCAAACAAGTTTTGTATGTTTTAACGGTGAAAACCTCATGACTCAGTTCTTCGTATGTTTATCTGAATCATCTTAAAATGTAGTCTTCAATACACAACACGAAGGATTCCACAACGTCTGTAATGTTGATCCATGAATGCAAGGGCCCTCGCGCACATAGAGAATTCAATGTGCATATCTAGTACAATTAAGAGATTCCAATTACACCCATTATAATGTTTATGAGGAAAATGAGAACTCTGGAAACAAAAAGAATTGCTTTTCAATTGTCCATCATTTGGTTGCATTATAAGATAACTGACAGAAATGCACTGTTTAAAGGAGAAGTTTGTGACTCAACAAGTTTGATGAAAATTTATGATTATATCCCAAGAAACACTTATTTTACAGTGTGTTTGTCAAAATCACTTGACATGATACTACAGTGGTGAGAAATAAAACTGCAATTCCAGAGGATATGATACAAAATGCACACACCTTGTAGGTGGAACCAGAATCCTTGTTGCATCCAACAAATCTTGCAATTGAACAGCACTTTTAAGCTTTGTCTAAAAATATAAGAAAAGTCAAATGAACAGAATCTCAGCCACAAAGTGCATAAAGATGCATCACAAGATATAAGAAATTTCATACTTTCAAGTTTTAGAAAAATTTAGTTTCACAAGCCCAAAAGCATAACTTAGAGACAATGAAAATGCATCATTCTTGCCTCTAGCATCTATTTCATTTGTGATTTTTTGTTTGTTTAAAAGTAAACCTGATATCAAAGGGCAATGCCATTTTTTTATGGATTGCAGTGGTGGTGGTGGAGATCCATGATGGATTAACAACAGAGGGTCACACTCACTTACTGCGTTAAATGGGGTCATCCCAGTTGCCGGATGGAAGGATAGTTTTATAGGAGTAATGTGCCCAATGGAGTCCTTTGACTATTGCTTTGGAGTTTGAGAAGTATAGCACGTTATGTATATTCCCAATCCACGACTGACTACCTCCGTTTGCCCATCCATTTGAGGATGGTGTGATGAGCTTTAGCATAAAGCGGTGCCTTGTAGCCGAAAAAGCTCCCTCCAAAAATGGCTTGTGAAGACCCTGTTATGATCTTGTAAAATTGATATTGGCATGCCGTAATGTTTCACTACTTCTTGAATGAAGAGTTCTAACACTCCTTGTAGCATTGTAGGGGTGCATACTTTGAAAGGCAATCCACAACAACTAGGATGCAATTGAAGCCATGTGAAGAAGGTAAACCTTCTATGAAATCCATTGGGATGTCTTCCCATATTTCAGCAGGTGCTTGAAGTCATTGTAACAGGCCTGTGGGTGATAAGGAGGATATCTTTTTCTGTTGGCAGACAGCACATTGATCAACAAGCATTTTGATTCTTTTCTTCATTTTTGGCCAACAGAAATCCAGGGTTATTCTTTTGTATTTGCGTAGAAACCCAGAATGTTCCTCAGTCAGTTGGTCATGAGAACAGTTCAATGCTTCTGGAATAAACTTGGATGTTGCTGATAACACAGGCCGATTCTTATTTAATTGGAGACCTTCCTGCCTACTATAAGTCGAGTGTGACAATGGATCTTCCATAATTCGCATAATCACTTGCTTCATATAAGGATCATGTGCGATTTTCAGCTTTAATGGCTAGCCAATCTAGTTCCATTCTTGTCAATTAAGTCTCAATGGCCATCATCAGTGGGGGTGTGACACAGCATCTGCTAGATTGTAATGTTTTCCCTGTTTGTATCGATCATTCTGATCATAAACAGCTGATGAATTGAGTAATGTTTACACTGTTGTACAGCCATTACTATGGCAATTAATACCCTTTCATATGTTGACTTCAATTGACTGCAACAAGGCAAGGTTCAACGGAACAAAGCCATAGGCTGAGCAGTCTACATGAGAAAAGTTCCCACTCTGAAACCTGAGTTCCACAAGCATAAAGAAGTTTGACAATCCAAAAGGCATTACTTTAAATTCATCAGAGTGGGAACCCTTTCATCCACTTGTCGTAGATATTCACCATGATCTTCTGTGCTGGGGCTGTAAATGAATATATTGTCAGTGAAAACCGGTACAAATCATTGAAGAAATGGTCAGAAGATCTGATTCATCAGCCATAGAAATGTTGCTGATGCATTAGACAATCCAAAAGGCATTACTTTAAATTCATAATGTCCCATCATGTGTCTTGAAAGCTTTTTGAATACATCGCTCTTCTTCATTCACATCTAATGATACCTTGCGTTTATATCCAGTTTCAAAAATAAGGCAGCTCCACGCAACTCATCCATCAACTCATCTATGACATGGATGGGATATCTGTCAGGGATGGTAATTCTGTTCAAGGCCCTGTAATCCACGCAAAATCGCCAAGACCCGTCCTCTTTTTGACTACGAGTACTGAACTGGCGTATGGGCTATGAGACTGCAGAATACTATCAGCTGCCAACAATTCTTTTACCACTCGCTCAATTTCATCTTTCTGATAATGATAGCATCAGTAGAGACAGATAGTATGATCTACTCTCTCTTGAGGGGGAAGAGATGTGGGTGCCTTAAATACCTTTGAAAAATGCAACAATCCCCCTCGGAACATATATGAGGAGGATTCACATTAAGCAAAAGGAGACTGTCACCAGTAAAGAGAATCTTCCTCAGGAAGACTCCCATGCATGAGCACATGTCAGTAAACTCAATAACTGAAAAGGGCAGGAACTCTCAGTCAAAGGGGAACTCTATAAATAAGATCGGAGAGGAATGGGAAAGGCATCTATAAATAAGAAGTGGGCAACTGTTGAGGAGAGGAGGAGCCACTCTCAAATGGGGCTTCAACCGGGTGAAGCCATTCCTCCTGAAGCCTCGTCCCAGAGTGGCCTCTCCTCCTCGTCTATCACCCAATATTCCTCTCCTTTCTCCATGCTCCTCTCATTGCCTCTGCTATTTATTTATAGAACATTCTTCTAATCGCTATCCCTGCCCTTTTGTGTTATTCCTGTTCTCAACTAAATGCTATGCATGCGAGTATTCCCCAGGAAGTTTCTCATTGTTAATTTTAGTGGCCTGCTTCTTTTTAGATCCTCTTATATGTTTGGTGGGCAATCATTCAGGTTGCTAAACTTTTTAGGCTTATAGGCAGAGAAATTTATCATTGGGAAAGCTAGGAAATCAGACAACAATTCCCCGGCCTCAGGATGAGGATTCTGTACAAGAAGCTCATCTGATCTCGATAACTAAACTATAATTTTGGATTTCATGTATTTCTAAAATTTATTCTCGGACAACAAATCAGCCTCAGATTTTAATCAAACAATTCAAAAAGGTAATTCTAGTCAAACACCTCAGATCTTGGTCTTCCTCCATTGTACTTCAACATCAGATTCAACAGCTTTTCCTCTGTAACTTTCAGCTTAACTTTTTGTTTGGGTGTACGATCTCCACTGCCAAGATTTCAAGCCAAAAAAATTGTGAAATCATTATAAATCAATTGAGAACATCTTCCATTAATGAGAAATGATAGAAAGAATAGCATCAATTCAAGCAAAACAAACATCACGATCACCAGAAACCGTTGGAAATAAAAGTGTCTGTAAAGTTCTTGGGAAATAAATTTGGGGATCATCACTTCTACTGGTATTCCACAAGCATAAAGAAGTTTTTTCATTTGAATAAAATAATCAATTAAATTTTAACAAGGAAACTTACTGACGTGTGACGGCAATGACACACCGTAACTCTTCTGACTGGCCAAATGCACTAATAATTCCACTACCTTGACGTGTTAGGCTCTCTGACGTCTGTATCGGCTCATTAACTTTCCAAGGAAGAACAGATGGCATTGTCAATGAACGATGAGGTGCTTTAACCTCAAGAAATACTTTCCTCAATACACAAGCAGCATCATCATAGTACCTTTCATTCAAAATCAAACCACACAAGCATTGGCTTTTTGAGTTTTCAGAGGAGAAGAAGAAAATTAAATGCAAAAGAACTCAAAAAATTTGGGGAATGGATTATGTTTAGATTCGCACTTATGAGAGTTCTTCACAAAACTCCACCCATTTACATCACAAACATATGATTTCCCATCACTCCTTAGAAGATCAAATCCACACACCTGCCAAAGTAATGATTAACAAGATCAGTACAAAAACTTATTCCGTACATAAATAAGTTACAAATCCTTAAGTCATGGCTGGGGGTCATTTCAAACGAAATTCTTCAGTATCATACACACTTCCTTTCTATTGCTTGATAAAATTCTACAAGACAAACAGAACAAATGCAGCTTCAACTCTGAGGGCATTGATCTAAAAATGTAAAAAGAAGACATTAGAATATCTAAAATAATTCATGTCAATTAGATATGTAGTGCTATGTCTTCATCTGGAAATACATGTCTCAAAATCCTATCAATATCAATCCCCAAAACTGTCTAAACATGACTTCTGCAAAAAATTGCTTTGCCGAAAAGTTCTATTTTGTTATTTTCAAGGATCTAACTCGGAGAAAAACTTGAAAATTTTTTAATGGCGCAAATGGAAAATTTAGAAAAAAAATTAAAATAGCAAAAAGAAGAACCGGTGGTTTTACCCCTTGATGAAATGCTATGCAGACATCTCTTGCCATTTGTTTTTCTGTGGGGGTCAATAAAACTGGGTACCTCACCTTCAAAATAAATTAGCCATCATTGAGTAATTAACAGAGATGTCTAAGTTATGACTGAAGTCATAACTTCTTGAGTAGCAGAGGAAGATAATTTCTGATAATGACCAGTAAACATAACTTCTTGAAAAGAGAAAGGAAGCAGCCACCAACTTAACAATTTAATTCCACATATACATGACAAAATAAACCTAGAATACACTTATATAAATTTTCTACTAAAAATGAATATTTATTTCAATTTAAATGTGTTAGAAGAATAAGGGTATATATGTAATTGTGTGTACATATTACAGTTGTAAGTAACCATTACATGTAAACCCTATATATATATCGAGCATTTAGAAGAAATAGTGATCTTTACCTTCTCATCTCCCTCTTTCTTTCCTCCTTTTTCCCCGTTTTACTGAGAGGTTCATCTCATAATACCTAATCCTCTAAGGGTTAGGGCGAAGAGTGTGATCGATTCTTGAAGTGGTATCAGAGCAAAAGATCGAAGGTGGAAGATCGAAAGCCCTATGGCTAAATAAGAACAACGACCGGGAGACGCATTGGACATCTCATTCGTTTCTATTCGGGCATTCCCGATATGCAGCTCTGCGGGAACCCTAGCCTTCGAATAACATTCAGCACCAACTCCTGCTATCATCCTGTATATGCGCATCTCCAGGGAAAGAAATTGTAGAACTACATTTTTTTTATCTCATCCCAAACTGCTTTTCTACGAGAACGAGGATACTTCGTCCCTTCGTGAGCATCCGATAAAATTGAAAAGATACAAAGGATACTTCAGAGTGCCTGAGCTGCTTAACTGCAGGACGCTTTGCATGTGCCCACTCCGATCTGTGATTCTGCGGAGGTTAGGTTTCTTTCTGCTCTCACCACATTTCTTTTAAAGCAAATGGTGATAGAAATGGAGCGAATGCCACCGGTTCCTACTAAGAAAGCAAAGTAGTTACATCTACAACGACTATTTCAACCACTCTTAGTCTGTCCATGCTTGGAATCTACCTACTATTCTTCATCAATGGAACTTATTTACCGGGAGAAATCTTTATCAATGGAGGTGATTCGTTGAAAGAATCCTTCGGCCTAGAAATCTCAATGGTTCTCTTCAATTCCAGACCAAAGGAGGAGGATGCCCACTATTTTAAATACCTGGATGAAGAAGATATACTCCTTACCAAGCTGCAAGGTTCTATGATCGCTTCATAGATTCTAACTCTGTCAAGATATGTCGGATGCAGTTATCAAGCTATATTTTAAATTATCAAGCTATGAATCAAGAATGGCAGATCTTAACACAAGGGCCATGGAACTACAGGACCGAGGAAATTACAATGGTGTCACGGAACTATCAATAATGTTTGATGGAATTTCCAACAAAGAAATAAAGTTATTGTGGAGGGTGACAAGGAGCTCCGAAAACTCATCTTCCCTAGCCCAAGATTCCTCCCAATTTTGAACTGTTTCTTCTCTATTTTTCATAATCCCCGCACATTTGATCATATTACAAACTGGATTTCTACCAGATTTGTTCCAACCACCCCATGAACACAAGCCATTTCCAACTGCCAAGGAAATGACAATGCTGTCAGGGAACTATAAATAATGGTTCGAGGACATTTCAAACAAAGCAATAAAGTTATTATGCAGGGTGACAGGAAGGAGCTCAAAAAACTCATCTTCCCAAACCCAAGATTCTTCTCAATTTCAAACTGTTTCTTCTTTATTTTCTATAATCCCCTCAGATTTGATCATATTACGAACTGGATTTCTACCACATTTGTTCCTACCACCTCTGAACACAAGCCATTTCCAACTGCCAAGGAAATTACAATGGTGTCGCGGAACTATAAATAATGTTTTAAGGACATTTTCAACAAAGCAATAAAGTTATTATAGAGGGTGACAGGAAGGAGCTCAGAAAACTCATCTTCCGAAACACAAGATTCCTCTCAATATCGAACTGTTTCTTCTTTATTTTCCCCACAGATTTGATCATGTTACGAACTAGATTTGTACCAAATTGGTTCCTACCACCCCTAAACTCAAGCCATTCATACCTTAAGCAGTCTTCTTCGATTAATTGATCTTGTAAACACTGAAATAACTAAAGAGATTGTCCACTACAGGATAAAATAAATCGGAAAGATTGGAGATCAACTAAGGAGCACTCACTTCTTTGCCATCAGGACTCCTCATGACAACTCCATCAACAACAGGAGACTTCCTTGCCTCAGCATGAGCATACTCTGACCCAACAGTATAAACCTGTAGAGTGACAATATAATTAGTCTCAGGTAATTCAGTAAAGAAGAATTCCCCTAGATGAATTGAAATGATGCATAAAAAAAGTAATAAAAAGATATCTAACAGAAAATGGAAGACAACAAAAAATAAAAAATAAGATTCTCAAAAACATTCCACTTCAGTCCTACACTCCACAGGTCCCAAAATATAACACTCAGGAGCATCCATAGATTGCATTTAATTAAAAAAAACTAAAGAAAAAGGACATCTTTTGCATTTTAGAACTTGGAAAATAATCCACAGCCTGAACTGATTTTTCAACATAGGAAAATTTCTATTTTGTAGAAAAAAAGTCATTTCTGTTTAGTGCAATAGAACCGACGATAGTGAAAAGTTTCAATCAAATTAGAAAGCTCATATTCCACTATTGAATATCCATCCAGGAATATGAAAAATAGCTTTAGAAATAACAAAATGCGAGAAAAAAGATAAACCTTGACATCTGTGCCTCCCGTTGGCATAAACTCCTCATATATGTAAGAACCTTCACGCCTCACCCTTCTAACATCTGGATGAAACTCACTTGATCGATTTCCAACCTACAAAGGCAGTGGGGTGTCATTTTTTTAATGAACTTAAATTCATCAACAGAGCCCTCACAAGAAATACCACGGTATGATTTGATATGGATGGCCATCACAAGAAATAACAGGGAAAAACTAAATGAGATGGCAGGAAAAACTTCTTCTTGATGGGCACAAAGATATTTAACCATACACAGATATTCAAGGAAATCCACCTGACGGGTGCTGCCTTTCAGGATATAAATACCCACAATAGGTTGAAACTAAATTTCGATGTCTGAAAAAGCTTAGCAGTGATCATTTCGCATAGCAGAAGAAGGTTTCTGATGGGATAAACCAGAGGACTTACCAGAAATGGGCCAAAGGGGCTGGCCAATCACTTACAGTGGCAGGGCTGGAGACCACTCTAGTGGCTTATCACTTTTTCTCTGGTTTCTCTCTCCTAGTGTAGCTATTTGAACTGTTCGCTTTATTTGACAGGGGGTTTGTGTTTGTTTCTTCTTGCCACTTCATCTATTCTCATTACTTCTGATTTCAGGGTTTATCAGTTGGCATCAGACCCAGCCAACAAAGAGTGGATTAGTGCTAATGGAATGTGACACGAGGTTTTCAGGAGACTCTGTTATCTGCCAACATAGGAGGAAGCGCTAGTCTGCATGACAGAGCTCAGTTTCACATTTGAGAATCTCCTTGTACAGAAGCAAGCCTCCAGCGATCATAAATTTGAGAGACTGGGTCATAAAAAGGTCATTTGCCATTTGCACCCAGCCAAGGCACACCTTCTCCAGTTCCAGCCTTCCCCACAAGAACTGATACTGGAACAGCATTGGCTATTACTCAGAAAGCCACAATACCTTATCCCTTGCTGAGGGCAGCAATTGTTACAGGCAAACCCACAGGGGGAGCTGAAAGATACTGCTTGGATGGGTAGTTTGGCTCAAGATGACACCTTTTTGAGAGTGACAAATTGGACTTCTGCTCTAGGCAGACAGTGAACCATCTGTCAAGTGGAACTGTTCTTCAAATTGCAAGAGACCCTCATCTGTTGGTACACTTTGCCCTGTGAAAGTATCTGAGTTCCCCTAATGATTCGATATCAAAGTCTCCAGAAAGTGACCCACTGGGAACTGGGTTTTAAGCGATGACGATAGCAGATTTGTAGTAATGGTACACGTGAAATTTGGAGCTGCTGTGAGTGAGTCAGAGGTGAAGATGTTCTTGAGAAGAGGAAGAAGAGAGAGATCTCTTCAGATTAGATAAGGAACGGAGAAGAGAAAAGGTCATCTTTATATTAATGAGAAAAAGTTATTTATACAGGGCAATGTAACCGCTACAGTCTAACAGTTATTTCTGTAACGGTCACTAGTGATAGGATATAAGTGCAAATATTATAAAGTATAAATATAATTTCAGAAAATTGGGGGTATCACTGCTAAACAAGTTTATTTCTTTGACAGTCCCCCTCAAGTGCAGGAATGAATATTGTTCATTCCCAACTTAGAATGAAGCCTGGAGAATAATTTAGTAGGCAATCCTTTCGTAAAAATATCTGCACAATGTTCAGCTCTGTTAATATAGACTGTGCTTAGAATCTTCTCATCTAGCTTCTCTTTGATATAAAACCAATCGATATTCACATGTTTAATCCCATCATGATCTATTGGATCATAGGCTATACTGATGACTAATTTGTTGTCACAAAAACTTTGATTGGTTCCTCATAGGTAATCCTTAGGTCTTTGAGTATTCCTCTGATCCACAACACTTCGTCTATGCCGGTGGACATGGCTCGGAATTCTGCCTCCGTGCTTGACTTAGAGACAACACTCTATTTCTTGCTTCTTCACGTCACTAAATTGTCCTCCTACATTGTAGAATAGCTCATGGTGGACCTACGGTCACCAATGACCTAGCATAGTCAAAATCAGTGTACATACATAAGTCTATTTCACCTGTCTTCATAAAGGTGAGTCCAAGGCCGGGAGTTTCTTTGGGATACCTAAGTATCTTGAGTGCAGCCTGAAAATGTGATCTTCAAGAACGCATAAACTGGCTTAAGACATTAGCTGAGTAAGAGATATTAGATCAGGTGTGAGATAAATATAACAATTTGCTAATCAGTTTTGGATATGAGTTCATCTCAATCAGTTTTTGATATGAGATATCAGGTCGTCTTTGTTTAAGGTTAGTTTGTGATTAACCTCTATAGGAGTATCATCTGTATAACATTGTAAGTGTTTAGTCTCATTTAGAAGGTCTAATACGTATTTCTGTTGGGTTATAAGCAGTCCCTTCTAGGAGTGAGCAATCTCTATGCCTACAAAATAATCCACTTATCATGCCCAAGATTTTATTCCATCATCCGTTGCCTTTAGCTTAGAGAATTATGAAGTTTGGGGCCTTATCATATTCTATCATCTCCTTTGGGCCACTTTTATTACATTATGTATATTGATGACTACACTTGAATCAGTTGGGTGCTTCTTATAAAAGGTCCTACTAAAACTAATGACATTATTTGCCAAACTATTCAAGAGACCGTTACCTAATATTCCACCACACCCAAAATCATTGGACAGATAATACAATTAAATGACTCCTCTGATCCAGCAATCGACCTTGTTTGCGGCTGTCACCTTACCTCCACCACCAACTAGTGACCCATATCACATGATGATCTTCACCTTCCTACTACCTTGCATATTTGCAAATGCATCTATTCCTAACATTCCGTTACCCAATCTATATCTTATGATCACCTGATTCCTACCCACCGTGCCTTTGCTCTTGCCATGTCTTCCTGCTTTATGATAATAAAGCTCTTTAGGCACCCAACCAGAAAGAGGCTATAGATCTTGAGTATTGGGCTTTCTTACGACATGATACATGGGACCTTTGGTCTCATCCCACAAAAGCTAATAATATGATTTGCCAGAAGGTTTTTACTCTAAAATATAACCTTAAGAGCACAATGGCTTGTCACAAAGCATGGCTAATAGCTAGAAGATTCACTCAAGCTTATGGCATTGAGTATAATGAGACATTCTCTTTGGTGGTTTGCGTGATCTCTATTCAAGTCCTTTTATCCACAGCGGATAACCAAACATGATCTTTGAATCAATTTGACATCTCCGATGCCTTTCTATTTGGTAACTTAGATGAACGGGTCTTAATAGAGTAACCTTTAGGATATGTTGCTTAGAGAGTCCTCTAATCTCTGCTTAATCCGTTGAGCTATATATGAACTAAAACAAAGTCCTCATGCTTGGTTTGTAAATTTAAGTTGTCTTCTCACCACCTATGGGTTTATCTCTTCACGCCTAAACCAACTAAATTGCAAAAGACCATGTCTAGAGATATTATGCTATTAGCCGTCTATGTTTACAATATTCTTTTGATAAGAAGTGATGATACAAATATTTCAATTGCCAAAGCTTATCTTCATCACCATTGTGTGGCTGAATTTAAAGACCCTGTATTATTACCTTGGGATTGAGTTTGCTTACCGGTCGAGCAACTTAGCTCTCTCCCAGATGAAATATGCCCTTGATCCTTTAGAGACAAGATTACTTGAGTGTATACCTAAGACTTCACTACTGGAGGTTCTGACAAGATTTCGGGATACTAATTCTCTAGTGCTGAAGGATGCTAATAGTGATCAGTGACTTTTGGGAAAGCTGATATACTTGACAGTGACATGCCCAATGATTGTCTATATTATTAGTGTCCTAATTAATTTTATGCATGAACCTCGTGAAGTTTATTGGGCTGGCACTCAACAAGTTGTGGCTTACATAAGCAAGATCTACCAAAAGACTCGTCTACAATTGACATGGTCATCTTTGGATGAAGCTTATTCACACTTGAGACCTCCTTGAGGATCGAAGAGATCAAAAATCTACTATTGGTTATTGCACTTATGATGGTGGTAATCTAGTTACTTCTGCTCTTGGAAGCAAAAGGTTATTTCTTATTCTAGTGTAGAGTTAAAATATTGCTCTATCTCAGACGCTGCTGGTGAGACGGTATTGCTTCATTCTACCATTCAAGAATTGAGTGTTATCATACAAACACCTATGATTATGTATTATGATAACCTAGCTATCATCTCTATTGCAAACAACCTCACATTTCATCAGCCACTGAAGCACATCGAGCAAGACTTTCAATACATCTAGGGACAAGGTATTTAAGGGTGTCATCTCCCTTATAGGTGTAATTAGATAAAAACTTCATCTAACAAATTAGCTAAAAACATTTCCTTCAAGGCCGCATGCAGCTTCATCCGACTAGTTAGCTAAAAACTTCTCTAAGCCTCTCAAAAGTATCTCCTATAACTCTTTCAGCACCAAGCTCGACATATTTGATCGATACACTCCAGCTTGAGGGAAATGTTAAAGTAAAGCTCAATATGCCTTTTAGAGGCATGAGTCTCATATGAAACTTATTCTCATTCTCTCTCTTCTCTCTTGTGAATAAATATTTATACTTGTTTGTTTTTATTTCATCAATTAGAGTTTTCTCTCTCGACACAAAAATCTCATTGCATATGCTTTCTTTGGTTGTTTTTTATTTTTACTGGCCAATTTCCAGCATGAGTCTTTATTGTGTCTTTTCTTTTTGCGATAGGCACACCATAGTCCTTTTTACTGTGTCTTTTCTTTTTTGCAATAGTCTTCTACAAAGACTGTTGGGCCCGAGTGAGGCCGGACATCATAGCACTTATGGAGGAGTTTCATGCTGGTACCTACAGGATGGGTCGTATCAAACAGGCTTATATTACGTAGCTGCCCAAGACACCTGGAGCTAAGCGGGTGGGCAACTTCCGGCCCATCTCCTTGTCCAACAACATTTATTTGATCATCGCTAAGGTGCTCAACAACCGCCTCAGAAAGCTTCTGGGGACCTCATCAGGCCCCTTCAATCTGCTTTCATCCCGGGGAGGCAGATGTCGGATAGTGTTGTCGTCGTAGAGGAGATCACCGCTGCTTGGAGAAGGTCGGGCACCGCCAGATTCGTATGGAAGGTGGACTTCGCCAAAACATATGATTCCTTGGATTGGCGTTTCTTCTAGAATGTCCTCAAGCGTCATGGATTTCCGAAGGCCTAGATCAATTGGATGGAGCAATGTTTATGTACCACGACATTCGCGGTACTTGTCAACGGTAGGCCCCAAAGGGTGTGGATTTACCCTCAACGGGGCATCAGGCAGGGGTGCCCACACATGCCCCTTCTTATTCATCCTTGCAGCCAATACATTGGCTATCTGCATGGAGCAGCTATGTATCCGTGGCTATCTCGTGGGATTCCAGACCACGAGCCGACCGGGGGGCATTCCATTGTTACAGTGCGCGACGACACCACGTTCTTATTTCGCGGACCGACGATCGCGGTGCACCACATCTCCACCATGCTAGACATATTCTCGGACTTCTCGGACCTGCAGCTAAACAGGGGGAAGTCCTTGGTCGTCTGCATCGACTTGTCCTCGGAGGAATTAGCTTGGGTCTCTACAGTGCTGGCTACACCCGTCTCCTCGCTTCCCATCCGCTACCTCGGGCTTCCTCTGGCGGAGGGAAGACTTCGCGCTCGCGACTAGCAGCTAGTAATGACGAAGATCGAGGCTCACCTTGGGGGCTAGCAAGCGGCTCGGCTTCTCTCATGTGGTGGTCGCTTGGTGATGTTGCAATCTGTATTGGCGGCCATTCCTATATATTTTATGGCTATATTCCGGATGCCGGAAGGGGAGTGGTGCCAGATAGAGAGCATCATGCGGCGCTTCTTTCTGGAAGGGGACGCGACCATCTGAGACCAGGGAGGTGGCCTTGGTCGCGTGGAGGATAGTTTGTTGCCCAAAATTCTCGGTGAACTCACGATCCAACACCTTAGACACACCAATATGGCCCTCCTCGCCAAATGGGTGAGTCGTATCATGAAGCAGACCGGGGATCTGGCGGTGGTAGTCTTACGGGGAAGCTACGGTGCGTCGATCGATTGGGCGATGTGGTTGACCCCTCGGCGAGGGGATTCGACCTTCATGCAAGGGTTGAGGCCAATTTTGACCTGCATGCAGTCACTATTCCGACCACGCGTGGGGGATGGCTCTTGTTTCAACTTCTGGGAGGTCGATTGGTCTGGTCACAAGCGCTTTCTGGTCATTTACCCACAATTCCACGCCCTAGCCCTCGACCCTAGGGCCACAGTGTGGATAGCCTGGGACACAGGCTGGTTCCCCTCCCTGCCCAGCACCCTCTTGGACCAACGATACACGGACCTCCTTGCCTTACATACAGCTCTTGTCCCACTTCAGCTGTCGGAGAGGGCTCCCAACGTCTGGGTAAGGTGCAGCGGCCGCTTCTCCGTCCGCACCGTCTACTGTCCCATTCAAGACTTGGAGAGTACTTCAAACTCCACCGACGCTCCTCAAATGCTGCCGTCTCCTCTGGAAGTGCCGAATTCCGCTAAAGATCAAGCTGTTCGGATGGTTGCTCCTACGTCAAAGACTGATGACGCGATCCCTCCAACAGAGGTTATGCCCGGACGCCTCGGTGGAGTGTCTTTTGTGCGCCGGAGCAACCAAAAACTGCTCCCATCTCTTCTTCGAGTATCAGTTTGCACAGATGGCATGGCAGGCAACACCTACGAGTGGTTTGGTCACGTCCACAACCGACTCATTCTGGCACTCCATCAGCGGGGGGCCATTTCGACTTGTGTCGGAATGGCAATCTATATTCGCCACTTTGTGGTCAATTTGGCTTCACTAGAACAAAGTAGTCTTCAGAGGTCGTCCCCCTTCAGCCAACGCAATTCAGCACAACTCAAGGGGGCTCACTCATTTCTGGCACTCAAGTGGTCTCGGCCTCTCGGGTTTTGGACCTCTGTAACGGACTATTTGTTCCTCGTCATTAAATCAATGACAACAGGGGGCACCACTCAGGGTGCCTCTTATGCGTTTTTTTCAACAAAAAAAACATGATGATTGGTAGGTACTTCCGGCATAACCTTCAATTCACTCTCCTCTTCTATTACAATCCCTATTGTAATGGATTCTGATATTCTCATACTCAGCAGTGAGACCTCTAAGGAAAGTGAATAACCTCTGCTTAAGAGTATGCTTCCTTAACACTAACTAAGAATAGTGACTGTTTCACATCAGTCACAACAGTTTCCTTTCAACTTAGAAGAGTACGTCACAATAGTTTTACATCCTTGTATAGCTTGAACCGCTTTCACATTCAGATCTTTAATACGCCAATCATAATGCTATTTGGTGCTATATTTACTCACTTCATCCCATAGCTCCTTCACAGCGTCCACAAAGAAGAAGTCTTTCCTCATTTCTGGATTCATGGTGCTCAAAAGCCGTTGATGGATAAGAGCTTCCTCAACCTTCCACTTCTTATATCGTGGATCCTTCTCAAGAACCGAACCTGCCCATAACAGTCAATAACTTTTTGTATCATGAATATACTTCCACTTTGTTTTGGGCAATTTCCCGTGTTCCTTGCCCACAAGAGTCAATTCTACCAATTCTCTCCATTCAAGCATATTGATTCCATCAAAATTTGACTTCAATATCTGGGAAAACAACAATGGTTCTCCCAGAATCAGCAGCTTTAGCCATTTCTGTAAAACCTTCCTGTCTTCCTGTCAAAGTCACTTGAGAAGAAAAAGGAAATAACTAGAAAAAAACGAAACAAGCAAGGCTTTGGAAAAAGGAAAAGCAAAGGTGTAGCTTTGGAGGAAGAGGAGAATCCCACGGAAAAAATGTGTGCTGATACCATGTAAAAACGATCTTCTTCCCTCCTCTACCCTCCTTGTTCCTGTTAAGGTGAGATCGAAAAAATAGCTGTAGAAAACCCTAATTCGAAAATTATGCATAAGGCTGGTTACATACCAGCCTAAGTCACTTACATTGATGGGCTAAAGGCCCACTAAAGTCACTTATTCCTTACATGGGAAATTGGTCACTTAAGTCACTTATTGTGCCACTTATAATACATTGCCCCCTATTACATAAGTGAATACATTTAACAAACATCAAGAGAATAGCAGGGCCACTTATAAGCCGTGGCAACCAACATATAAAGAGGCAAATAACAGTAATTTCAGACTGACACTTACTGGTGATGGGTAAAGGATGCATGCAGGATACTTACAGTCTGAGACAGCATTAAGAGACCAAGGTGCACTCAAGACAGCATAAGACGGAAGGGATTGTCAGCTGGACCAGAATGCCCGGGAGGGTCCTTGAGATCTCAGCTAGACAAGCAAAGAAAGAAAGATTGCCACAAGAGATTCTCTCATTTGCAACTACAGCTTTTGTGGACATCACCGATGACTCTCTCTCACACTTCGACACTTCTCATCTCTTACCACAGAGCTGCTACTCCTGCAGGTTTTTGTTTTCTCTTGATGTAGTTCTTTGCATAAATTGCTTGATTTTCTGTGGAACTGTGATTCTTTCTTCCAGACATTTCCTGTATTGCCTTTGACTAGTTTCAGGACTCATCAGTTTCAGAGTTTTTACCTCAAAATTAAAATGAACCATGAACTTGTGTTCTCTATTGAAATATATCAACTGATAATTTTCATCAAATTCAAATAATAAAAGGCAGAAAACTTCATCAACAAAAATATGGCGTAAACGGCCATACCTTTCGAAACAGTTCTTTCATTCCACCTCCAGCTGAACTGGGGTAATAAATCATTATACTGTGATCATCACCTTCACAAAACTCACGCATAAATATTAGAAGGTAAAAATTACAGGTTAACCAATTCAATAAAAAAATGAAAGAAGAAATTATGAAGCTCATGGGGATAATATAGACAAAAATGCATTCTAAACTGAAACTAATCAGCTTGAATAGAAAATTTAATGTTCACCGTCTTTTATGCCAAGCAGGCAAGAAATGAGTAATGCATGAAATGAAGAACATGACCAGAAGCAGAAACAAGTTCCGAAATTAATCATTTATGCTTGCAGACACATAATTCCTTACACAATACCCATGCCTAATCTAGTGGATTAGTGATTCCACATAAAATGTATCGGTAAACTCATACAAATACCCATGCCTAATCTAGTGGGATGGACTTGTCACCAGTCCACGAGTTAGCAAAGACGGGAATGACATCAAAGGTTTAAGTGTCAAACTATAAGTATTCTATGATCCCATTTGAAATTTATGGGCGAAAATGTCATCAATTTTCGGAACCAAGATTGGGCCATTATCCCCATTACCTATAAAAAGGAACCCAAAAATCCTCCAGGAGACAGCGCACAGGATCTAGCTATTCGTGATCCAATTTCCACCCATGATGATAAGATCGTGACTTAGCAGCCGGGTAAGCATTTTGAGCCTGACACTACACAAGTACTGGGGAGGGTGATGAATGAAAAACTCCTGGGAAATGACACAGGAAATGAGGGAAGAAATGGAAAGGAAGGCTGCAACTGCCCCCCAAAAAGAATTTAACAAGAATCACATCATGAAGAAGAAGATAAATCAAGAATTGAATTTTTTTTATACTGGTGTGATCCAATTGAGATTGGATCATGAAGAAGTTTCTATGGTATGGTGTGCAGATAGTGAACAGGGGGACAGCCTCTGTAGCTTCAGATATGGTGTGCAGACCACCCATTAACCGGGGGGGCCTAGGCATATTATACTGAATTACCATGAATTTGGCGCTCTTCACTACAAGGTTAGTTTTGCAAGCCAGGGAAGGACTTGACATCCACGACGATATGTGGCAGTTATGGCCAATGGACAGACTGGGAGGGGCAGGCAAGGCCAGTCCTTGGAGCATCAAAATTTTGGCAGGAGATCCGAAAAACAATAACCATCATACGACCTTTATTTTCAGCCAGGTTGTGTGAAGGGTCAAAGTTCTATTTTTGGCTCGATGCTTGGTCAACCCATGGCCCTCTTAGGGATATAATCCCACAGCTTTTTACTCTCTCTAGCAACCCTCTAGTCACGATTACTGAGGATCTAGCGGTGATGGTTTTACGTGGAAGTTACGGCGCGACGATCGATTGGGCGGTGTGGTCGACCCCTCGTCGTGGGGATTCAGCCTTCATGCAGGGGCTGAGGCCAGTTTTCAGCAACATGCAGTCACTATTATTCCGACCATGTGTGGGGGATGGCGCCAGTTTCAGTTTTTGGGAGGCCGATTGGTCAGTTCACGGGAGCTTTCGGGTCACGCATCCGCGTCTATACGCCCTAGCACGCGACCCGGGTGCCACTGTGCAGACAGTCTGGGACGCCGGCTGGTTCCCCTCCCTGCCCAGCACCCTCTCGGACCAATGATACGCGGACCTATTAGTTTTGCATACATCTTGTCCCACTTCAATCATCGGAGACGGCTCCCGACGTCTGGGAATGACGCGGCGGCCGCTTCTCTGCCCGCTCCGTTTACCGTCACTTTCAAGATCTGGAGAGCTCTACAGACTCGGCTATGCTCCTCAAATGCTGTCGTCTTCTCTGGAAGTGTCGAATCCCACTGAAGATAAAGCTGTTCGGGTGGTTGCTCCTACGCCAGAGGCCGATGACTCGTTCCCTCCGATAGAGGTTCTGCCCGGAAGCCCCGGTAGATAGTCCTCTATGTGACGGAGCAGCCGAAGATTGCTCCCACCTCTTCTTCGAGTGTCAGGTCGCACAGACTGCATGGTGGGCAACACCTATGAGGGGTCTGGTCACGTCAGCAGCCGACACCTTCTAGCGATCCATCAGCAGAGGGTCATTTCGACGGGCGTCAGAATGGCAATCAATTTTCGCTACGTTGTGGGCAATCTGGCTTCACCAGAACGAAGTTGTTTTCAGAGGTCGTCCCCCTTCAGCCGATGCAATTCAGCACGACTTACGGGGGCTCACGTATTTCTGGAACCGAGGAGGTTTCAGCCTATCGGGTTTTAGACTTCTGTAATGGACAATTCGTTCTTCGTCATTTAATCAATGACAACTGGGGGGCATCATTCAGGGTGCCTCTTATGCATTATTCAAAAAAAAAATGATTACTGCATACTGGGATAGCACATGGTGGCCAATCCTAGTAGGCAATCTCTCAGACAAAAGGATGTTAGAGCTACTACACCACTAGCGAGCCTTACTTCCTTCGCACTCGGTGGAAGGAGCGCAAGATGGCTGGGAACGGAATCGCCCACTGTTTTCAGTCCAACTGGCATATAAGCAGCTCAGGGAAGGAGGAAAAGATGACATGCCCGATACTTTGCAAGCATGTCAAGTAATATGGAAACAAAAGATCCCCTTGAAGGTGAAAATTTTTTGTTGGCTGGTTCTCAAGAAATGACTTACGACACGAGTCGTCTACTGGCTGTAGTACCCAAAAGCCTAGGTTGAGTGCATCCTGAGCGCTCGAGCAGTTTTGGTCTCCCAAAATATCCCATGTGCCAATGTCACATCTGACAAGACTTTCTAAGCGGCAATACGAAGTGGCAGGCCCCGAGGGGCAGCAGAGCAATAAAGGATGTTTGCAGTCCTCTCGACCATCTAGTTGCACCACAATGAGGCAATTTTTCGGGGAGGACAGTTTCAATGGAGGGAATCATCAATGACACAGAGGCCATCACAAATTTTCGGTTTAGAAATGTGTAATTGCACGCCTTCTAGTACTGTTGCTTTCCTCATATATTGATATATCCGATTGGGGCATGTCAGTGCCCGAGTAGTCTGCCTATCTTTTTTTCAAAAAAAATTGAGATTGCATCATGAACCTTCTAAAATTATGCAATGTCAGACAACAGATGTATGTCATTTGCCAAAAAAAATTAAAAAAATGAATAGTAATCTACACGTAACAGTCTCAAAGACAATAATTAGATGCTACATTCACAACATTCACAGTATTCAAGATCATTTTAATTAAATAAAATTGAAGACTTAATACATAAAATAAAGATTATCATACATCATTAATTTCTGACTTCCACGCTAAAAGAAAGACAAAAGGTCCTTCAAAAGAGGCTGTTTTAGGATGATTCTATTAAAATGAGTACATAAATGTTTACACAAAACAAATAAACACTAGTATACTACTTGAAATAACATGATTTAATGTCTGAAGACCTAAACTGTCAAGATAAATTTAGCACACCGCATGTAGGTGTTCTTGACAATCTTCAGAAGTTAGCAGAAATAATTTCTTAAAAATTAAATGTTTCCAAATGATATTTCCCAAAAAAATCTAATCCCCAAAAATATGAATATCCCAGCAACCAAATGAAACAAGGTCAACTGATAGATAATGTTTTTACAAAAAAGCTTCCCTATTGATTATTCAGTAGACTTAAGTTGTCAACAGTTTCTTGCCAAGTATAAATAACATAAGACAGTGTAAATAAAGCCGTACCCTCTATAGGTTTTTCCACAAATGGCTTCCAAAAGCGTTTTCCATGAATCTCAACATAGTCTTCTTGCTCAACAAAGTAATCCACCTCTTCATAGGGTACTTCCCTATTTACAAGTTCATAATTTGGAACAGGAATTCCAAACATCTCCAGGCGCTGAAAATGAAATAAGGGTCGGATGAATACAAAGGAAATAATCTTCAAGGACTTTAATTTTCTGATATACTCTTCATGAAGAAACTTTTAAAGCATGTGCAAGTCACAGATAAATGACCATATGTTTGCTTCAGATTTCCGAGCATCATTTGAGGCCATCAGGCAATCCAGATTACACTGGTGAATTATCAGTTCCCTATATACACGTTTACACCTGCCAAAACCGAATAAAATTCGATCCCACTTTGTAAAATCAGGAAGTCACACATGGGGGACAGAGAGACTAAGACCAAAAATAAGTCAAGGGGGGAGACAGTTGAAAGTTTCTGGTGAAGCTGGCTGGAAGTTGGAAGTCTCTTTGCAATGAGGAGTTATCTTGAAGAGGCATCCACAGGAGTCTTTCATCTCATCTCTTTCCATGTCTTAGATACTCAATAGATGTGACAGTGTCATTACGGATGACAGATGTGGAAAACATCAATTCTATCAGAATGAAGCGAATCTTTATTTTTTATGAGCATTCAGATATGAAACAATCAGATCCTTAGAAATCTTGTACAATTGAATGGGACAGGCATAAAACAGACATGGCAAATGATTCTCATATGAACATAGTGTCAACATGGCTAAGTTGTCCATATACCCCTGACAAGAGGGCAGTAGAAGGGCATTTCTGTCCAAAACTCTTGGGCCCTTTATAAGTAGGGTCAGTGTCCACTGTCTTGGGATATGGAAGCTTGATGAAGTGAACTCGGTGTCTCCTTTCTTCAAGGGCTAGTACCTTCTTATCCCTGCTGTCCATTCCCATCTGCCACTCTTTCTCTTCCAGCTGTCCTTATTCTGAGTCTCACCCCATTCCTTTATCTCCCTCTAATCCATTTATCTGCATTACATTGCCGTCTCTACCTCTCCTACCTGTTCTGAGAATTCCCTTCTTTGTAATTTTCTTCATTTCAACTCTCCAAATTTTCTAACTCTCCATTTAATTCACATCTTCTGAGTCACAACAGTGTTGCGCCTAATCCAAATCATTCACCCGTTAAGATATCACGATCATAGTAATTCAGATTTCACCATCATTATCTGTGATTCATTGCATCCAAATACATTTCTAATATGATAAAGAGGTTACCTTTTAGAATAATCAGTTTGAGAATTTTTAAATACATTGGAGAAATAGATGTGGTCATGTGTTAATATAGATATCGAGCTGATAGTTTCTTAATGAACTCAATAAAACACACAGTATAATATGTTGTCATAATACTAATAAACACTAAAAAAATAAAACGTTTTACTCAGAATATAGAGTGTTAATGATGATATATTAGAGGAAGATAGTTAATTCATCAACAAGGTAAAATGGGGGAACAAAAAAACTTGTTTACCAGGCATAATTAAGAACAGGGCACATGAAAGAATACAACACAAATACTCAACATACCTCGTAGACCTTCCTTCTGTCATGAAGTAGATGTTGTGATTCTAATTCGTTCACCAAAAAGGGCCTACGGAAAAAACGAGAAAGAGAAACATGTTACCTCTTAATTGTCCAGTTCAAACTGATGAGATCAGGGATCTGAACACAATGAAAGACACTATATATGAAAAAGGAAAACAGTAAATTTTCAAGAACTGTTTGAGTAGGATGAAGTGAACAATAATTTAGGAATGAAAAAGGTATAATAACTACATTCTGGCATCATTAGTAGACTGAAAATCTAAAATCCTAAAACGTGAGTATTCTAGGCATCAAAATTTTTATTTTTTATGTATTTTTGATAAATAAAAATAATCAAAAATGAAAGGCATGCGCGTACTTCCTTAGAGCAGCATATTCCTCTGCCTTCTTTATTGGGTAACCAGAAGAGTAGAAGGCAATAAGACAATCACATACGGGCCAACTGAAACATAAACAATAAAAAATGATTGTCTTTTTCAGTCTTATCAACATAAGATATTTAAAGTTTTTAAACAAGCAATACATAATTTGGAAAACAAGGTTCATATTAGACCCCGTAGCATGAAAACAACTCTATCATGAAAAATCCTTCCCCTTAAAATCTTCTGAAGAGGACCAACTGAATGGTAGAAATGAATAATTGACAAATGGGAAAGCAAGAGCATGTCAACTTAGAATAAAATGCCCCATCAAAGGGAATTTCTGACAAAATCATAAAACTCGTCAAAATGTATTCATCTAGTTAAAATGGCAAAAGAGATAGAATTTTATTATATTGAATGAGGCAAATAAAAATACGGGTTATATTGAACATTTTTTGCATCATTCGAGTAAATACAGACAGATCTTCGCACGAAACCAACAAACTGAGGATAGTCAGAATGCAAGGTACAAAAAAAGAGAGGAACACCTCAGTAAGTTAGAAAACTAGAAAGTATCCCAGAACTTAGGCGTTCAATTCCAATATCCCAACAGCAGTAGAATAGGATATGAAAAGGTGTGTAAACTGATATGACTAGTGATTTGAAGAAAAGATTCCAAATGCCATAACGCTCAAGAACGAACAGAGAACGAGAACTGATCTGACATTGGTGTCTGATTTTAGAAGTCCAAGACAAGTTCACTATTTTCTTGTGTTTAGAAATATTAACAATTTGGACAAGAGGTCACTCTTGAGTTCTTTTGGGTTCAGATAATTTATCCCACAAAAAACTCTTTTATTTCAAATAAATGAAGGGACAGGAACGAATTTGTAAACTGAGTACTCTGCTAAAAAATTTTCAATTTATGAAAGTTAGTATATCATTGGCTAACGTAAAAAGAGTCTTTTAACAAAACTCAAATAATGTTTTTTTAAGAGAAAAAGAGGGTGACCCAAAAAACGGTGCCCCCATGCCAAAAACTCAAATAATGTTGAAATGCATTATCCAATCATCTTTAAGATTGTTGAAATGCATGATTGGTAGGTAGAATCAGTCTGTTTATTTCCTAATAGAAATCAATGCAAGCCACTCAAGTAGAACAACAATATAAATCCGTCTGTTTATTTGACTAATATACCCATAACACTGTCCTAAATTTCTCATTTTCCTTAGATGTGCTCACTGGAGAAGTAGAATCTCGTAAGACTCTCACTCTTCACCAGAGAAAGAGACAGTTATTGACAACGAAAAACGTTTATTTGAAGAAAATATGGACTTATCATCTATCTTTTGTTACTCTCTCTCTCTCTCGAAACTCTCCACTTCCCTCTTACCCTGCAGGTTCAGTATCAGAGTACAGATCTGGCAGAAAACGCAGAGGATGGGGAGCTCTAGAGAGTTAAAGATGATTCAAGAGTCTCTCCTTGGTGCAATGCTGAGTGTTTCCTTTTCAAAAAAAGAGCCTCTCCTTGGTACACTGCTGATTGTTTCCTTTTAAAAAAAAAGACCCTCTACTGCATGTTTCTCAAGACTCTAAACTGTGAATGCCTTCACCTCGCTCACTTATAAAGAGGAAAGAGGCACTTAGAAAAAATATTATGGTCACCTTCCCGCCCAATCAATCATGGGCCACATTCAAAATTTTAGATGGTAGAGTGCCAGTCATAAGTGGCCGATGAGTCCCCGTTTTTGTTGAGTATGTTTTAGGAACCTTTTTATCAGAGTCACCCAGGTGTCTGCCAGAATTGGTCATGCAATCTATCTACACTTTGTCTTGTGTTTCTAGAACTATTCAGCTTAGCTCAAAATACAGGAAATGTCAAGAAGTATACGATGATTCTTCGAGTAACCCAGAATTAACCACTTCTACACTATTTGCCAGAGGTAGAACATTAGAAAATGGAGGACAGGAAATGGACTGGGGGAAACGTATTGGCCAACAACAATGAACAGACTTCACAGGTAACAACTCGAGTGGACAAGTGAGAGTTAGTAAGGGGTGTTCTTGGAGGGTGGCTGCTCTGGGAGTTTGTCTCTGAAGGATAGCAGGGCAGGATTTGCATCTCACTCTGCCTAGGTTATGTTCAGGTTCAATTACCTTCCTCCTGAAAATAGTGGTTGACGCTGAAATAGAAAGGGAATACGACCCATTCTGGGACAGACAATGCAATCAAAAACGTATAAAGAAAGACAAAAGAAGAAAAGCGTTCATCCATTACAAAATATTTACTTTTCCACAGGTTCCTCGAGAATGATTTGGTCTCCAAAACATATGATCTGCAAAATAAGATACAGTTGACAGTCAAGAAAATTTTAAAAGATGGTATTATTGATAGGCATCATAAACATGAGTCTTTCGCAGATGATTTTTTTTTTTGTAAGAATAGCTCTCAAACAAATCGCCATAAATATCAACATTTTATGGTTCCCATTAACAATTTCAAGACAAATCATGCCTTCGACGAGCCCAGAAAATGCATCTTCCTCTGATAATTGTAGCTATGAGATGAATGATACGTTCTGAGAAAACCAAACTAGATGTAAAGATATGATTGTAATAAGTTGATGACTCCAGACTGTGTGCGGGACGTAATAATGAAAAGATTGTAGATATGCACTTTCCAACGGGCCTTAAGCTTGATTGTTTAGAAACATGTTGAAGAACAAACAAAAAACAGATGACAATCATATACGTTATAGCGAAAACTAATAGAATCAAGAGGTTTAAATTCTTAGATGTTAAAATCAATGCCGCCGATAAGGATAATACTTTGCTTTCGAATAATGAGCCGAAAGTAACCGCCATAAAAGAATAAACAACCTCAAATTCTCCAAAGGCCTCCAGCCGATCCAGAATTTGCTTCATCGGAGACGAGCATGCCTACGAAAAACAAGATCACATTAACTTGACATTTTGACGACACGAAAGACAGAGGCTGACGCGGACAACAAAAGAACAAAGATTCTACTACTAGAAAGATACCGATGAATCAACGTCGACGAAAAGTAACAGGACCGGGGACCGCAGTTAAAGAAAAAAACAGGCGCCAGAAAATCAGAGCACTCGCTTACTTTACCTTCTTTTCCAATACGCAGACACCGATTTTGATTTTCCCTTCCGAAATCTCCAGTTCGTCGCCTCCCTCCATCGCTGACTTTTCCTCGATCAAGAATGCAGTGCTTATTTCGAATCTCGAGCCAGCGACAACGCTCTCTATGCTCTAGTCTTTTTTATACTCTTTTCTTCGCGCGGGAAGCTCCGTGGCCTGTCGTCAACTCGTTCTCTGCTTTATCCTTCCTTTTTCTGTTATTTTTTACTTTTTATTTAATTGCCACCGAGCAGTGGCTCGGTGGGTGAATATTCAGTGAATCCTCATTCCTGGTGGAGCAGGCGTGGCAATCGAGGAGTAACTGCGGATACTGTGACACGTGGGCCCCAGGGGCGACGGATCCGAACCGCTTTTCACGTAGTGTTCCAACGACTAACTATTAAAGAATCTTTGTACCGGCCGAAGAGACACTTTGCCATTAAACAAATCGACCGACTCCAATTAGGCGAGTAAAATTGAAATCAGACAAGCCGTGCGAAAAACAGAACCTCCGTGGTTTGTGCACTGGTCGTGTTATACAGCAAGATCTTCTGTTACAGTCGTGAACGCTTCCCCGTATGCTTCATTCAAGGGTAATTATTTCCATTTACTGAATTATTCCGCTCGACGGCTGTGATTTCAAGCGTTAATCACTGGTCAAGCCTTGCGGAATAATGGGGTGTTAGATCTCTAGAAATTTCCAGCCTTCCTCACTTCGATGTATGGTATCGGTAGCCAGAAATTCCGGTATATGCAACCGATCCCAGCATGCTTAGGATTTTGAGAAGCCGAGAGTGTTTCGGAGCAAATTTTTCATTGACGCGTTTGGCTAATGAGTTCATCTGATAAGGCATCATTTTAACATATCAACTGTCTCCATTTTCAAATTTAATATCTCTACAGTGCTTTTCTTCTACGATTGATCTCTTTTCACCAGTACGATGTCCAAAGCTTCAATCGGTTGTTGGAGGTAATATTGCCGGAATTAGCTCCACAATCGAGAGTTCGATGAAATGCCGGCTTCATCTATTTGTCTTCCTGTTTGAAAGTTGTTCTCTGTAACTCACTGTCTTCCGCTTTTTTTCACGTGACCGTCCGTTACGGGACCGTACGCTGTGGTCTCGATCGACCAGCGCGGGCCTATAATGGGCAGCACGGCGAACCTCCTAAAGCGGGGAAAAAACTGTGTTTTTTATTTTGTTTATGAAAACCAACTTCCTTTCCTCCATTTTTCCAGCGTTTCTCGTGAGACCTAGAAGGATCGTCTGGGAGGTTTCTTCAGTATCTGGGGGGAAGTTTCTTCAGTACCGTGAGGGCAGATTCTTCGGTGGTGACTCATATTTCACGAGGCTCGGAGGATTCCATCCGTACATAGCATTGAAAGGACTAGATTGGACGGACGATTGAAATGCAGTATCGCAACACAACTCAACCCAATGGATCCAGTCGGGCCATGTCTTCAGGTTGCTCGATGTAAAGCACCATAGATCGATCTCCAGAAACATGTACATAACTCTTTGTCTATCCATCCGTTTTTGTCGTTCCTTGTAGGCGAAACAACTCTTTCTACAAGGCAATTGGGAAAACCTTATCGCTGTCGGACAAAATTGACTTGGACATTCCATTCCATGTAACCTTTCAGCTACCGAGTGGACCATAAATGGATGCTTCAAGGGTGAGAAACGACTGTAATTGCTCGACCTGTTCACCACCACCATTTGACAACTAAAGCCCTTTTCCGTGGGGAGCCTTTCTACGAAATCCGAAGGAAAAGTCCTCCCAGATTTTTTTCCGGAATGGATAATGGTCGAAGTCGCCTGCTGGAGACACAAAAGGTACCATATGTTGTTGGCATACCTGATACTAGTTCACATAATCCTTGACGGGGCAATTATTTTGTAGATCTCAAGAACCCAGCATGTCCTTCGACAGGATGATCAAGATATTCCAAGAGAATTTCTGAAATGGGAGTTATTACTATCCTGCCCATAACGCCTCTTAGTCCCACTGTTTGGTTTCTAGATAACTTGTTCTGAATTTCCAGCTTCAATCATTTATAGAAAGTGTATTCCATAATGTCAATTGGATTAGATGGTAAGTAGACATAAAGCCTTTCAAATTCTTCTCGACAATCTTTCACAGATCCTTTTTGAGATAAATTCAAGAATTGATATTCCTTTTTCAAATGTTTTGTCAATTTGCTTTTTGTAGTCGTGGATCTTTGAGCCTAAATCCATCATTGGTCTCGTATAAACCAATATATAGTTATTTCTACAAGACAATTTATAATTCTTTCTCGGGCAATCTAATGGATATAATGTGGCCCATTTGCAAAATCACTCTTCCACAATCTCATTTCTATTCGTAAAAATTATATAAATTTATTGTTATTCTTGTGTATTGTATTTAATGAAGTTCATGAGTATATGTAAATGAGTAGGTAAATTATTACGAGATCGTAGTAAAGTAATAACAATTTTTTTAACATATGGTCTAAACAATCTTATTCGAGGAATAATTCGATAAGGAGATCGAATTATTTAGAAAGAATAATACTATATGATCTGACATAAAATTGACAATTATAATTGATCATTTAACGAATGGTATGATGACACTTATGATATATATAGTGTTCTTTGGAGAAAGAGTTTATTAAATTAATCTATATGAATCCTTGAATCATATTATATGTAAATATCAATAAAGCAATTTTATATCACGATTGTTATCTTGTTGATAAATAATTGTGTTTTGACTATGATTTATGAACCCTAGCTAAGGGATCCCTTAAAGATAATAGATTGGATACAAAATAAAGTCAATGAAGATGATTGTATTATTAAATTGGATCTTTTCGCCTGTAGTATAAGAGAAGATTAACTAAAGGAATGAGATGTAGCTAAATCTTTAGCCAAGGTAGTGCAAATATTTAGAAGTGTTGTCGATGATATTGTCCACACATTACTATAAACTAGGGTGACTAATTAGGATTTAATAGTTAAAATATTCTCCAAGTCATTCACAAGTCTTGCACGGACAAAAGATTATATTTACCCAATAATTGAAAACACAAGGTTCCACACAAAAGTTCTTAAACACTCTATATCTCTTAGAGCATGTGCTATAGCTCGACACCTAATAAGCTAACAACTCGACCTATCAATTTAGCTAAATTGATCATTGATTAATTGATTTATATGTTGATATTGATAATTTTTAAGGTTACCAATAATTATTGTGTTTATAGAGTTATTAACTACCAAGTTATATAGACATATAGGGTTACGCATATAAGACTAATGGACATTAGTAAATATAGAAATATTTAGAAAGATTTGTAAATATTTCACGTACCCAATGTCTTTAAATAAGAGGATAATAACCACACTTAAGAGTGCTCAATAGAAGTTTATAAGAAACTCTCTTTTTCTTCTCTTTTTCTCTGGGTAAAGAGTATTGAAGAGGAGATCTAATCATCTAGTACTTGCATGAAGACAACTAAAGGTGGGACACTCGAACAACTAAGAACTATTTCAAAAAAACTTATAAGTGTGGTTTTTGATCGATATTACATCATGTAATCATTGATTCTTGGTGCCTTATCGTTAAGAAAGTTATAAAAGCGATATAATTGATATTATACAATCATTACTCTCCATCTTAATTTGCCATCTCCCCAAAAGGGGAGCCCATATCTTACTTGTGATGGATATTATGTGGCCTACAAGCCAATCACACTCCATATATCTCTTCTATATTCATTAAAAATAAAACTGATTCATTATCATTCTTGTATGATATTTATGATAAATTCTATGAGCACATCTAAAGATTAAATAAATTATGATAAGATCATAATATAGTGATCACTAGTCTTTAAACATATGGACTAAGTATTCTTATTTGTAGGATATTTAATAAGGATATCAAATTTTTCAAAAAGAATACTACTATATGATATGACTCATATGATTAATATGGTTGATATAGTAGCCATCCGGATGAAGACATTAAGGACATATAGTAGCTGCTCTTTGGCTTAAGAGTTCACCAAATTGATCTGTATGAATCCTTGAATAGTATTATACCTAACCGTCAATTAGGTTAATTTACGTCACAATTGTGTGCGTAACTTTTTGACTTTGAGATGCCAAAGAATCTTGTGAATAGATCATCGTTTTTTTTATAACGACTTACAAATCTCTAGCCATGGGATGTACAAAACGTCATATATTGATACGACATGAAGTCCTCGAAGATGATTTCGTTATCAAGATGATATCATCATCATCAGTATTTGAGGAAATTGACTTAGGAATGGGATGCAATAAAATCCATGACTAAGATAATAAAAATATCGAAAAAGTTCTCGATGATTTACTCCACACATTAGTATTAACTTGAGTGATTAATTAGGGCTTTACAATTGACCATACCCCTAATTCATTCATGAGTCTTGCATGAATACATGATTATACATATACACTAATTGATGATGCAAAGGTTTAGTTTAGGATTTCTTATATACTCTATATCTCCTAGGACACGTGGTGTAGCTTATCATGGAATGGGCTAGCAACTCAACTTGTTGATTAGGTTAACGATCTTTAATTAATTAATCTAGATGTTTATGTAGATAACTAATAAGGTTGACCAATAATATGTGATTGGGTCCATGGAACTGTTAATTAGTGAGACATATAGACCTAAAACGTTTCTCACACAGGGTATATGAATGCTAATAGATATAAACATAATTATGAGGGTCTTAGAAAAAGTTCATATACCAAATGTCTATAAATAGGGAGAGAATGACCATACCTCAAGGTATCCCATGTGAGCTTTGTGAGAATTATCTCATTTCTTTTCTTTCTTTTTTGGTAAAGAAAATTGACTAGGATATCTAATTTTCTGATGATTATTTGAATACTTATAGAAGCTGGATCCTGGAACAACTTCAAGAACTTTTTCAAGCAAGCTCTATGAGTATGGATTCTCATCTATACTAGATGATAGGATTATAAGTTATTGGTACCTCAACATTATGAATGTCCGATTCAATATATTCCAATGCGTTCAACATTTTGATCAAAAATTTGGAAGGCTTATTAATCTCAAATTACGATAACCCATCAAGAGAACTCCAAGTTCTAACTTAAATCTATCTTCCCTAAGTGGGGGGATTATTAGATTCAATATTTTATGTTGCATTCGATGGTTTAATAAATTTTTTTAAAGCCTATTGAGAATCAGATTCCATCATCTTTCTCTCTCTCCCTCCAATAACTTTCTCTCTTGTTACCTCTTAATATTATTTTATTTGAATTTATTCTAACCCTCGTACAAAGTTCCCCTAAACCAGGTGGCTTTGTGACATACAATTTTTCACATAAAGTTATTGAGTGTTTTAAAAATAGGTCAAAATGGTAGTAGCCACTATTATGGGTAACTAATGGGCGATGTTGCAAAGAATCAAGATGTTTAGGATTTCCTTCATTGAGTCTCTCTCTCTCAAGTGGCAACATCCCTTCATTAGGGTTGTGCATACCAATCAAGGACTTGGTTTGTATGAAGGGAAAACAAGGTCATGGCCCTCATTTAATAATAAACACACCGAAGCCCCAATTTTGTAATTATGAATGTGAAAAATCTGGGGCCACTAAATCTTTTAATCCAATGACCACCAATCAATCTTGCCATTTAAAAGAGAGGGAGATGAGGTAGAAGGGGAGAGATAAAGAGATGAGACAACATGTGAGAGAGAGGGTGGGAGAAAGAGGGGGAGAGGCAAGACATCAAGAGCAGGAGAAGAGGAGGAAGTGAGTGAGTGAGAGAGAGAGAGAGAGAGAGAGAGACGAGTTAGCAAGGGAGAGAGTGGGAGGAAGAAGGGGGGGAGAGGCCACACAGCGGGTACAAAATTTTGATGGTAAAACACGCCAAATTTTCATTTTGATATAGTTTAAACATTTAAATTTTGTGATCAATTCATTTGGACAAGTCCCAAGGTCAATTTTAGGTAACCTAGAACAAAGTACTCTACCCCTCATTGTCATAATTATTCGTGTAGGTCCTACGTCATCCTGCAAACCAGCTGCAAAAAAACCCAACACCAAAGCAGTCTTTCCCTCTTTCTCTGAGCGTGCAAGAGAGACATGTATTTTTTTCAGACCCACCACCAACCGACCTCCGATTACTTCATCTCCTTGAGCGTGCAAAGACATTCAATAACTAATTGACTCTGCGGTCAGCAACGAGCAGCATTAAAACACAGAAATAAAAAAACTAGAATAGATAAACTACGTCAGACGTCCGTTCAATGCTTGAAACGGCGCTCAAAATCCTCAAATCTTCCTCCTTGTGGCAAGGAAACGACATAGGAGAACAAAATTACGTCCTTTTTCCATACCCCCCCACCTAAATCAACCACCAGCAACCAGAAAGCACCCCAGGAGGAAGCCCAGAGAAATGACCTTTCCGGGCAAAATCAAAATCAACAGACAGCAGATCAGGTACTCCCGTGCAGATCAAAATCTGCTGCTGCATCATGCCCATGCATCATTGGGTCACCCCCACCTCTCCTTCCCCTCCCTCTAGGATTGTAATAACTCCCGGGATAGTAGCTGGAATCGTAGTATTGGCCACGGTCATTCTGGTAACCTGACCCGCCGCCGCGACTGCTGCGTCCACTGCGGCCGCGCCCATTGACAAAATCTCGCCTTCCTCTTCCGCGGTGGTTCTGGTATGACCGCCGTTGACCATACTGCTGCTCGTTCAAGTTCTCATTCTGATATTGCTGCTCTGAGGAATTGGGGATGGAGAAATCTGAGGCATTCTGCAGAAGAAAAAAATCAAAGATGACGGGATTGATTGAGGAACCCCTCCCTTAAAACCCAAGGTCTACCTTGGACGAATCGACAATGGGATCTGATTGATCATGGCCAGCTTCCGTGCCTTCACAGGTCTCAGGACTATCTTCCTGTGGAAAAAAAAAATCATTATATAATTGAATTATTGATCTCCCTTCAAAATCAAACACTCTTTGACTTTATACTATAAAAACTGGGGCAAAGAAAATTCTGAAAATGATTTGATTCCTCTCCGAGAAACACAATTATAACCAGAAGTTATGTAGATAATGATTTTTCAACCCTAATTTTCATCTCTCCTATCATGCGGAGGGCTGAGCCAAAGTCAAACACACCAGCAGATTGTCAACAAATATGGATCCCCATTTTTTCACTGAATAAAATTGACGAACAGCAATGGAGTTCCTCTCCAGCACAGCATATACAAGAAAACAAAGCAGAAGAATACAGAGAAACATTTAATTTAAGCAAACCCAAGACAGAAATCATCAGGATGATCCTGAAATTGATCTTGCACTATCACATCATAGCGTTTTAGAGAGCCCAGTTAGAACAACTTAACACAAATAATCTAGAAGGTCAAGAGCCTAGACGCACAAAAGATACTCACAGAACCCCCATTCTTGATCAAATCATTGCGGATCACTGCTCCATTGAATGATCAAACAGTGATCAAGGTCCATCATTACGAACCCTGATCCACATAGAGAGGCGTGCATCATTGTGAGCTAGTGGATTAGCTAGATCACTAATCCGATGTCACTGTTATGAATTTTTATCATCGAGTTCGCAACAGGCAGTAGATCAATCACCTTGATCTACTGATTGCTGAATCTGATCATGATCATTATCATCAATGCCTACTTTCTAGTCAAACAACGAAACTACGATCCATAAAAGAGTTTCATTTTTTTTTTAGGAACGAAGTGAAATCAAAGACTTTAAGAACTGAAAATAATGAACCAATTACACATAAGCAATTCTCTGGAAGCGCTACGAACATTCGCACCCCCAGATAATGAAAAATCAACCAATAAAATCGGACAGAAAAAACGATCACCTTCTGCTGATACGTCACAGGCGGAACATCAATCACCACGGACGACGTAATTGAAGCAGAGTTAGACATCTGAGCCTGATACTTTCCCACGGCCACAGCAACATCAGCTGGCGCCTTCATCTCCGGCGCTTTAGTGAAATACTCAGACGACAATATCCTGTTCAGTCGCTCCCTCAATCCAGCATCTGCATCAAAATGAAAAACATCGGGAGTTACGAAGTAAAACACGAATTAGAAAACAGAAGACCCATTAAAGGCTCTATACATGTAATTGAGGAATCGGGACTGATGGTTTTGTCGGAATTGCTCAACCATAGCTTAGCACGCTGGACGCAGCCAAGGAGCGCGCTCTTGTGCGAGTCTTCGGAATTCGCGGGTCTCGAGATCACCAAACTAGAGAGGCTAGATAGAAGATCGAGGTCACCTTCCAAGAGAAATCCGGTCGAGTCGTCGGTGACGTAATCGTACGTAAGACAACTCTCCCTCTCGTGGGTTCGGGTGAACATTATCGAAGCAAACTCGCTCTGGCTCTTGGCGTCGAATAGGCACCCAAAGTAGAGCAAGTTGATCAAATCCTGGATAGCTGTTTCGTGATGATCTGGTACCTTTTCTTCGTGGGTCTGTTCTTGCTTTTCGATAGATTGAGAGGAGAGACGCGCGAGAGCTGATTCTTCTTCGAGGGCGGCGGAGAGAGGTTGGCGGAGTCTCTCGTATTCGTCGATGAGGGCTGCGACGGCTGGCTTGGAGCGGAAGACTTCCTCCTGCTCCTTGTTTAGGGTTTTGCCCTGCGCTAGGCTTTCCTCCATCTGTAGTATCCGATTGTATTTCTTTCGGAGAGCTCGCAGGCGCTTGTTCATCATCGTCATTACTGGCCCGTCGACGCCGCTCTCCGCCGCAGACGCCATTGTTCTCTACCACTTGAACGTTCCTGCGCGAGAAGGAAGGTAAATAGATTTTTTTTTCGTCTCGCTCTTAAGCCTGCAAATTAGGGTTTCGGGCCAACCCATCATTAACATTCAGGGTTTCGGGACCAAAGCCCAATTTTGGCGATCCAACTGGATAGTCAATTTGCGTGATCCATGAATCTAGGTGGAACTTCGGAGGGAGTCTGGGAGTTGACATTCAGCAGCTTCAATTAGTCATTTAAAATTCAATTTTTTTTTTAGTCTAACCACCAAAAACCAGATACTTCTCTCTCGACATTCGACAGACAAGTTTTCTCAGAAAACCCATCATTTCTTTAAAAGTTTTTTAAGGGGGAACCCACCAATAAATGATAAGTCAACCATGAATCATGATTGCCCTTAAAAGTCAACGTTAAACAGCAGCATTCTCGCCTTCACACGGCAAAAAAGTGAATTTTCAAAGGCTACATATTTAGAAAATTACATCAGGCGCAAAGCAGAGGCAGCCTTCTTCAACTATCAGCCAAGCTCTCGCCAGTTTTGCCCTAGCAGATTCCGTGCAGTCTCTTTCTTAAATGAGCCCCTGGCGTTGGAGATCAGTGTATGTTTTCTTGTTGTAGATGTTTCCTTCTCTGTCCTCGTACTCTTCCTCAAGATCAGGCCTCCATTTAATCACTCCTTGGCGTTCCTGAATTCTTTCCCACAGCACTTTCGCCTCCTGCACATACATTACCAAATAAATCATTGTATATGGCAAAGTTTTCACGAATATTCGTAATTATCGGAGTAAACCTCAATCGACGTGATTTCATTGAAATTTTTGGTGTTCGGAATGTTGAGGCAGCGCATGCCATGTTGGTGGCGCCACTCTTTGAAATGCCTCTCGAAGGCCCTGCGCCCCCAGTAGCTGTAATTTCCGCATATCTCGCATTTAAATTCCTGCATAAATGGACAATTCTTAGAGTTTCATCATCCCATGCACAAAGAATAACAAAACATAGAGGATGGATCGAAGGGCGGGAAGATCAATAATTTCGATTTTATGCAACAGTCATTGTTCCAGATTAGGAATTATAACCGCTGCGGAGAGCATACATGCACGACATGGTGCATGAACGACAGAGCAGTTTGGTGAAACAAAAGCTGTCCTCTTGCAAGTGCACTTTGCGTCACAATCATGCAGCAGTAATTCACCGATGTTGACATTATTTTTTATTCTCATATCAAAATCGTCTTTAGATTATAAGAAGCAACAGTTAAATTAGAGAATCACGTTTCAATAAAACCAGCAGGGGAAAAGAGAGCGAGGAATCAAGAGAGAGACACACAAAAAAGGGGCGAAGGATGTTGACAAGTCAACGATCACGGCATCCATTAAAGTTATGGCCCCATCATTACATATTGAAGGAGGCACCAACAGCCCAGGGGTCTAGGCCCAAGCTCGAATCTGTATCATTTTTTTGTAAAATGTTCCTAGACCTAGAAAGGACATAGGTTCCAAGTGAGGGGCATCACCAAGATCATTTGGCAATGGAGAGACTGGGAGAGTCTCTTGAAATCAGTCTCCCACCTTATTTTCTAGACGTTGCATTCCAACCCACGTGGACTTTCTTTCTTGTTTTCTTGTTCTGATTCAACAAACTTCTCTTGAAGAAACCCATGTAAAAGGTTTCTTGAAGAATCTTTGCATGATTTACAGCTCATTAGTGTACAGCACGTGCACTGTGATGTGCACGATGAAATTTTTGCAAAGCCTAATCAAGATTTCATAGAAGAGAAAAAAGGCCAACGAGAAATGTACCTGGCCGAGCCCGTGAAGCTTGTACAGCCAATAGGGAATGGGTTTCCCATCCCAACCCATGGGCAACTTGAGAGGATTATAAATCTGTTGGTCATCATCGTCACTCTCACTCTCTGGTTGAATTTCCTCCTGCAAAAAATAATAAGCAGCATATGAGTTCACTAAAGGTTACATTGATTGCAAGTGGACTTCTAAGGGCATTAAAGCTTCTTTCAAATCAAACAAGGTTCAATATTTTAAGGTACCTCAGCACGCTCCGCTTCCATCTCCTCATATGTCAGCGCATGTTTCTTCTCAACATTTTCTTTTGTCCGCACAATAACCTTCATATAGCAAAAGCAAAGACTCTTCAGATAAAGATGAAAATCCCAATGTAATGGTGAAATAGGAACAGACCTCGTCTAATAGCTCACACATCTTTTGCATTTTACTCTCCAAAAATGCAATCTCTTTCATAAGACCGTTCTGATGCAAAGTAGCACTGGAGTTGTTCTCTTGGGTGCGTTGTCCCTTGGCAAAATGTTTTCTGTCTAATTTTTCCAATGGCGTGTGCTGTACAGGTAAAGAAAATACTATTATTATAAGTAAAACAATCTGCACTGGGAAATCCCTTGCGAAAATGAAGCTGTTACCTTGGTCAGAAAAAGCCTCTCAGCACGCTGAAGAAGAGTGCCACCACTTTTCAGTCCAAGGGCTGCTAGAGCCTGATGAAAACCAGATATTTTTCAGCATACTTCCAGATATACAATTACAAAAATGGTCGTTTAAAAAAGAATGTATGGCAAGTATTATTATTACTCTCACTAGAGGGCAGCTGTAAGGGAATTTTTGTCTTTTACCTCAAACAGAGGGAGTACAGATCAGGACTGGGGTTAACGAAACAAATTTAGATATGCATTATTTGACCTCTCTACATATTTAGAGAAATCTTCTAGCAAGATAAGTGACCGATGGTAACTCCATACCAGTCCCCGCGCTATACAGCATTAGCTGCTTTCTTCCTTGATTGGAAACAGCATTTTCAGTTTCTTGATAAGAAGGATCTTATCAGACACATGTTCCACAAAATCGGATCTAAGACATGTAATTTTGAGGTGTTTAAAATAGCACACTTCTTTACAGTGATGATCCATATTTCAAATATTATGGTTGTCACAGAACGTCATCCACATAAAATCTAGAGAGAAGACAATATTGAGATTTGCAACCAATCAGTCTGTTCAACTATTGTTCCTCCCGATTAGAGAATATCATAGAAATTGCAGATGAAGAATAAAATGAGAAGGGGTCAAAAGGATGCAAGAATAAAAGTTACACATCAAGAAAAAGGTCTAAAAATGCCAGCTGATGGGTGGCACTTGAATAAAACCGAAGTAAGACTAAAATTCTTACACAACAAGAAAAAAAGATCCTAATCAATTTCAATAAAAAAAGTCTTAATACTTCAATGGAATCAATGAAACAAATGAAACTGTTTGATTATGTTAAAAGAGATGGCTTATCAACTGTTGGCAAGGCAACAGTAAACCTGAGAAAGAGGAACCCAAACAAGACATTATTGAATATAGATAAGGAGGAACCTCTTTCAACTTTTCAGGACCAACTTCCATTAGTTCCTCCACAGTACTGTAATAGTCAAGATCTATGGTAGACTCCTCAGATGAAATATGCCCATTTTCAAGTCCCTTGTTCTCCCATCCAATTATCTTTCCAGATTCCCATTGCTCTTCAAACTCTGTCTCAACCTGACACAAGTGACACATCAGTATCTTCACGTGGAACAGACAAGGGAAACAAAAGAGAGAGGGGTATATTCCCATCAAATCATTTTCTCCACGATCATTATTTTATCTGAATGCATAGTTTCTCGTGATTGAAAAAAGAAGACAATAAGAGAAAGGTATTTTCTTCTGACTCCAAAGTTGAAGGCTCAGATCTTGTACAAAAAATAAGATAGCCACAGGAGCATAAATGAAGATCAAGATGAAAATGGAGTAGATCTCTATCCATTCTAAAGCAGAAATGTGGAGACAAGAGAGACAAAGATGCTGACACGCACCTAAGGATAAAGGATAAGAACAGGGAAGATAAGGGAGCCAATGGTAAGAGAAAGATACTAATGCCATAAAATTGTCCTTTCTGCACGACCCTATGCCGATTTATAGCCTTGATACAGGCCATAACATACTGAACATGGATAGATTTAATCTAACCTCTAACTAGACTCTGGGGTCGCAAAACTATTACAATAGGTTGATATTGGAAAATCCTGGATGGCCACGCATCCAAAAACTTGCTTATAATCGGATGCATTAAGAGAAACAACAAGTAGATAAGATGACTAATAGGACCTTTGTAAATATTCGATCAGGATCCTGCAATGGCTCTGTCCGTTGAAAAAAAGAAATCAAATAGTCCAACATACGCTCCAAATATTCTTTGTATTGCCTGCAAACATTCAAGAAAAAAGAAACTGGATGATACACTTTAAAACCCATAACACTGTCGATACAGAATTTTTTTAAGTACATGATACAGACATTTTACTTGTGTTCATTTAAGACATGTTAATTAATCACATTTAGAACATACCTTGTCAGCTTCAACTTGAGAGGGATTTTGTGCATCTGAGAGAATGTTTCCAAGAAAGCTGAATAATCGATCCGTTCACCAAACTTTGAGTTAATAAACTCATTATACAGCTCATGCATGTCAAGATATCGACCAAAAGCCTCCTGAGAATCATTCCATGTTTATGAAGATCACAATATAAAACAAAGAAGGAGTCAAAATCAATACCTATGATCACATTTGAGGAAGAGCAATGTTGACAATACTAAAAAGGAAACAATAAAAGACTTATGTACCAACAGAATCGATTAAATGGACTTAAAATAAGTAAAATAGATTCAACAGCCAGATATAATCTTCCCATCGGTGAAAACTTGGTAATAGGGAGAACTGTCTCTAAATGCTTGTTTTTTTTAAAGATTCTAAATGCTTGTTTTTACTCCAACTTAACTCTAGTTACAATGTGGCCATAGAATTTACACTGAAGCAAAGAAGCTTCTGCAACCATTGTAAAAGATGAATCAGAAAACTAGGACACAAGATTCTAGAATCTTAAGGCCAGAAGGTTCTTGATAACTAATTATGTCTAAAGTTTGAAAAATACATTGAGGATTCAGTGTTTAATTTCTCAGTTAAATTATTTAGTATTCCCTTATCCCAGAGGTGACAAATATTGAAAAATTGTTCACAAGAGAAAACTACACAGACTACAGGTCAATATGGAAAAAATATTTTGATTCTAACAAAATAAGACAAGAAAAGTAATGCGATGATGTCAGAAACAAAATTTTAAACAGAAGTTTACCTCACCACTAAACTCAATAATCGGTTCATCCTTGAGTAGTTCATCGTACTCTTCTGCGGCATCGGCAACAAGCCCCACTGGATGGCGTCTATGGTACTCACGTATCTATATAATGAAATAAACTGAAATTGTTAAATAAGAAACACTAAAAAATAGAAACATCTAACCTTTCTACTCATTAACTCATTCCGTGCATATCATTTCAAATTTCTGATGTAAATGATACTGGATGGTCAACACAATAATTTGAAAGTGGTAAAAGGAACCGGAACCAGTGAACAGAATTACTGGTGAATGAATCACATATAATCAGAGAGGGCTTGTAATGCAGCTTCCCTTTGATCGTAGTTCTAGTGTACCAAACAATCAAAAGCACATGAGAACAAGGGGAATCTTAACCAACTGATCCTAGAATGAGCAGGTAAGTCCCTCATTAAATATCATTTCGCGGAACAGATGAGCGATTCATTTTTTTATCAACAAATTTTTACATAAATTTTCTCAATAGAAAGTTTACTTGGATCAATCAAGGTTAACATTAATACAATCCTTAAAAAAATTTCAAAAAATTAGTTCAATCAAAAGTTTCAGAATACCCAAATACATGAGTTGTCACTAATTCAATTTGCTTTCTAAATTATCAGGATTCAACCTTGATACAGAAGTAAAAACTTGTTTTTCAAGTTTTTACTGACTATTATGAAATGCTCAAAGTAATTCTTAACTAATCTAACTCGCCAAATCCATTATTTTGAGTAATGCAAGAAGTTTTAACAGTCTTTAATGAATTATATGACCAAAGAATTCCGGGGAATAGAAAGAATCAATCGTTAAAATATCAAGACGATTATATATAAACGCCCAGTAGATAGATTTATCACTTGGATAAACTAACGATGATAAGTGGAATATATTTAACCACTTTAAAAATAATCAAATGAAAAAGCATCGCGAACATTAACAACTCTAGGGTTACCTCTTTCAGTCTATCGTAGAATGCACTGAAGACATTCGTGCTACCGGTCGCCGTCTGCCCTCCTAACGCAGCGATTTCGTCTTTTCTCGCACCATCTTTGTCCTCGTATTTCGCAATCTGCCAAGGATAAAAAAGGAAGTCAATATACTGAATATACACCCGCATAGCGCAGCCTCCAGAGGTATGGCGGCTTGCGATGTGCTGTCATTTCAGATTCACTATCGAAATGATTTTGGCAATCAATTGCTGACCAGGTTTTCGGTTGTCGAGACGATAGTGTCGATGACGTTGCGAACGCGGTGGCCCTGAAACAGCCGCTCTCGTCCGGAGGCGGTATCCCGCTGAAGGTCTTTCACAACCAGCCGCTCGAGTCGCTCCACTTCCTCGTGAGCGGAGCGCGTCACTTCCAGCAACGTAGAAGACATGTTTCAGGCTTCGCTTCAAAATTCCAGCGGCGGTGCCCGATGTAGAAAAAGAATTTAGTCTAAATCTTATACAGATAACCCGTAGAAGAATTGTTGGCAAAAAAATTACCGTTTTGGGTTACGTCCCCCTCCTTTTTTTTCTTTCTAAAACCTAAAACTAGACTTAACATTTGCCTAGGCCCGGCCCGGCCCGTTCCCGACTTGAAAATCATAACCAAAGTAAAAAATTGGGTATTCTAATACAAAAATTATAATGTACTAACTATAGTAAATATGTCATGAACTTACTCTCAACAAAATAAAATGTGCCATCCGTGTTCTAATACTTTGACGCAACACCCTTCAATCCCTCCTCAGAGGAGACAGATGTCGCTCATGTCAAGAGGAATTCTTTAGTTAATACTCGGAGACAAGGGTATTTATCACATCCAATTTTGTGTCACCATTCAAGCCTATAATCTTGACTAGATGTTCATCTAAATATGCATTCATTTCATGTCAAGGAAATTCGTCAAACCTTTTGTCTTGAGTCTTGGGTATTGCAAATGCAGGTTTCATTCTAGACGGTTTGCCCATTGTACTAAGGTAGATTTGATATTGACTTGCTTTTCTAGGCTAAAAGTTAACTCAATAGGTACTATCTTCAAAAAATTGTAGTACTTGTTGAATACCAAAATCTCATGATATACTCATAATTTAAGAGCTTATCTCTCATAACCTTGTATGTTCTACTTATCTTTATAGATGTGTCAAATATCATTCTTCGTCTTTTTGTAGAGAGGGATTTGGCACTCCAAATCATTGATAAATGAGTATAAGTCCTCTAATAGAACTCTTTAACCCCTCAAAGTAGCTGATGTGCAGATAAACAAGGGAGAGAGATGTCAAGAGCACGAGGGAGACAAAGTCTGCGTGGATGAGAAAACAAAAAAATAGAGGAAAAGAGTGAATAAAAGGAGGAACGCAGAAGTGAGGAACAAGATGGGAGTGCAGAAGTGAGATTTGATTGAAAAAAGAAAAGAAAAAAAGAAGCGAGAATGAATTAGGTTGAACAATAGAGATGCAATTGAAGCAAAGAAGAAGAGGAGATTTGGAGAGAAAGACTGTGAGCACGAAGAATAAGGAAGAGAAAGAGAGACTTGGAAAGAGACACCGAGAAAGGACAAGTGATAACATGTAATTTATACATAAAATTATATGATTATTAATACAAATTAAATCATAAAACATTCCATTCCTTTGCATGCGATCATGTTTTGAGTATATATCTATCATTCTATGAAAATTTAAGTTATAATCTCAAAATACACAATTTTAGGGATAATCATAAATAATTAAAGAAAAATATTTAAGATTAGATTATTCCCATTTTATATTTGAGATTATAATTAGATTTTAATGATTAAATAATAAGCGAAAAATATCTTTGTACACTTAGTTATTTTTTAAAACTTTATTTTTTAAAAGAAATGAGCATATTTTTTAAATAAAAGTTTATTCCCTTGTTTTTTATTAAATTTAATTTTTCAAAATGATAGATTATTTCATTTCTGATCAAACGAGACAAATGTGAATTAACTTGGAGTTGTACTATGAAAGATATGAAATTTCTAAATTTTAGGGATTTTTTATAGAAATTTTCTAATTTTATATGAATTTAATTCAATTTATTTTGAATTAAATTGAATAAAAACATAGATTTTAACGCATGTTGACGTGGTGCAAGAAAAAAATGCGGTGCTAGGGGGCGGTATATGAGAACGTCACGTGTTACACAGTGTACATGTGTGCGAGTGTGAGCACATGTGTGTGATTAATAAGAATAATCACCCCTTTCAGGATTTTCGCTATCTCATTAATTACTTGTAGCTTATATACCGTTGGATGGCCATTATTTTCATCATGTGAGACTATTTATTTTGTTTTTATGCGCATGTGACATGACGAAACGTGGAGCATCCAATTGAGTGATTAAATTGCGATCGTCGATCTTCACTTAAGTGAAGGGGTACTCGACGAAATTTGATTGGGTGATGATTCATTTTATAATGTTTTAATATCAGTCGTTGATCTAAGAAGTTAGAACGGTTGAGATTAACTATGCTCGATGGACTCTAATGGGCGCATGGCGATATCTCAATCGTTGATTCCTGATCGAATGGACGCGATCGCACTATGATTCTTCTTCACACATGACGTGGCGAATTTGGACACTTCATCTCCAATCAAACAGACACGACTTAATGGCAATGATTCACATCCAAGAATTTTATCTAAGCCATTGATTGAAGATGAAGAGTCAAAACCAACGATCACGCCTAAATCTGCTTATAAATATACATATTCTTCGATAATATAAAGCATTCACGGTGTTTTGAGTAATTGAACTGTTTAGTCATCTCAATTCTTGAATCTCTTGTTTCCTTCACTTCTAGATCAATTTTCATGTCCAAGGAGTGTTTGAAATCGAGATTTTGTTAAGAGAATAGGTAGATATTGCTTCTTGAATGCTGACGATCATCTTCAAATTCATAAGATAAAAAGCCTTTGATCCAGCGATTAATCGGATCAATTTGAGCACTATCTCGCGTTAGAATTCGTGTTTTCCTCCTAATATTTCTTCTCATAACATTAGATTTCAATTTTGAATTGTAGATTAGTTGAATTTAGATTTAACTTAGATTTTTTCTCTCTTCGCGTTTGGATTTTCTATCTAATTTTTGCTCGTTGATTTCTCCGCGAATCTTGATCCAAATTTAGTGATTTTTGATTATGTGGATTCGTCGTTGAGTTATCTTTCTAAAAATATCAAAATCCCTAATTTCTAATCTCAATTCATCATCCGATTTGATCAAATTTCAAAGAGTTCCTAAAAAATAACATAATTTTCCATGGATTCAACTCTTATTCATCACTATACTTCTAAATTCGTGATTATATCTTAAAATTGGTGAGTTTTTAATTATTTTTGACACGAGTCTACATGCATTCAAGAACCTTGTGGTATGGTCAGGTCAACGAGCATGAAGGAGAAGGTGAGAGAGATTCGGATAGGAATGGAGGCAACAAGAGAGCGAGTGAGAGAGATGGTATGGTACAATGAAGGGAATTCAAGAAGGGAAGTGAGATTGAGGTAGGAGAAGAAAGAGAAATCAAGAGAGAAATTGATGAGATAGAGAGAGAAAGATCAAAGGAGAGAGCAAGCGGAGAGAGAGAGAGATCCTAAAAAGATGGAGAAGAAAGAGAGTGCGAGGAAGACTGAGAAGTATGCGAGAGAAAATTAGATAGAGAAATCATGATAGAGAATTTTTGACGACGAGAGAAAGAAACCCTAGAATTATATATAGAAATGAGAGTACAGAGGTCCTTATATAAGAGGTGAAGATGAGAGGCCCTAAATGGGTTGAGATCCCAATACTACCATTAGACACTCTCCCTCAAGCTAGAGCATATAAATCAAACATGCCCAGCTTGGTATACGTGGCGTCATATGAGATCCCGGCTAGACTCTTCGTGAAGACGTCTGAAAGCTGATGAGATGATGTCACGTGAGGAGTGGAGATGACTTCGGACATAATCTTGTCTTGTATGTAGTGGTAGTCAATCTCAATGTGCTTTGTACACTCATGGAAAGTGGAATTGCTGGCAATGAAGATAGCAGCTTGATTATCTCAATGCATGAGCATTGAAAAAGGAGATGAGATGTCGAGATCTTCGAGAGATGATCTAAACCATACCATCTCCCGTGCAATCTCAACCATCGCTCGATACTCGGACTCTACACTGGATCATGATACCACCTTCTATTTCGGGGATCTTTAGGTGAAGGGGTTACCTCCAATGTAAGTGCAATAGCATGTAGTAGATTTACGATCTCCCTTGTCACCTACAGACTCGACGTTAAAATAGGCTTTGATAGGGAGATGACCGTGTCGTCTATAGATGAGCCCTCTCCCTAGGGCTCAGGTGATGTATGCTAGAACCTGCAGAGCTCCCTCCTAGTGAACTCGTCGAGGTACCTGCATGAATTGACTCAAAACACTAATTGCATATACGATGTTGGGGCGAGTGACGGTAAGATATATTACCTTGTCCAACAATCTCCGATAGTGGTTAACATTCTCAAATAGTAGAGACGAAGTATCCCAAAATTGTGGGCAAGCTTCCATGGGTGAGGTCTTTGACTTGCACCCAAGAAGTCCCGTCTCCTTAGTATGTCAAGGGCATACTTCTGCTGGGTCAAAGCGAGCTTCCCATCCTGATGAGCAAACTCGATCCCCATAAAGTATCTAGGACTCTCCAAGTCACGAATACTGAGGTGCTACTATGAATAAGTCTTCGTAGAAAGAATACCAATGTCATTGCTCCCAGTCAAAATAATGATATTAACGTAAACTGCAAGAATGACAAGATCACCCTTAGTCTTCTTAGTGAGCACGGTGGGATCGACCACGTATGATGTGACGCCAAAGGCAGAGAGTATTGGGTTCTGATGTTGATAAACTTTTAAAATTTTGATCAAAACATCGAATGCAGTGAAAAATATTAAATCAAATATTCAAAACACCAAGCCACCAAGAACAGATAATCCTATCATCTAATATGAATGAGAAAATAAATTTACAGAGTTTCCTTGAAGGAGTTCTTGAAGCTATTCAAGTTTCTAGCCTCTAGTGGTTTCCACACGATCTTTGGATGGTTGGATCTCCTCTTCAAAGCTCTTCACCAAGAGAGAAAGAGAAGAAATGAGAGAATTCTCACAAGGCTTACATGAGCACCTAGAGTTGTGGTCGTTCTCCCCTATTTATAGACATTTGATGTGAGGTTTTTCATAAAAACCCTCATAATTATGTCTATGTCTACCAACATCTATAGACTTTATGTGTGTGACCCTCTAGGTCCATATATCTTAGTTAATAACTTTATAGACCAAATAACACCTTATTGGTCAACCTTAATTAATTATCCACATTCAAATATAGATTAATTAATCAAGGATCGATTTAACCCAATCGATAGATTGAGTTGCCAGTGATGGAATGAATTGATGTGGTCATTGATTACACACCAATTCATGTCAAAATTAAAATATAAACTCAACAATTTTATCAAATAATCACGAATTGAATAGTATAGTCCATGGAGAATTAAGGTAATTCTCAGGGATCTTTTGAAATTTGATAAAATTGGACAATAAAATGTGGTTAGAAATTAGGGAAATTAATATTTTTTGGAAAGAAGAGTCGAAGAGAAATCCACGAAATCAGAAATCACAGAATTTGGATCAAGATTCGCGGAGAAATCATCAAGTGAATAAGAGAGAAATTTTTGAAATTAAAATTTGTGAAAAACCAAAATTGAAATTGAAATTGACTTAAGTTATAATTCGAAATTGAAATCGAAAGCTATACGAAGGAAGAATAGGATGAAATATGATCTCTAACCCAAGATTGCACTTGAATTGATCCAATTATTCGCCAGATTCAATGCTTTTCATTCTTGAATTCAAAAGCTGATTTCTTGCTATTCTCTTAACCAAATCTCACTTTCAAGCACTCCGTGGACACATAAATGAGTCTAGAAGTGATTGGAAGCAAGAGATTTAAGGGATTTGTTGTCTAAACAGTTCAATTACTCAAATTGCCCTATAATGCTTTACAATGTCAAAGAACACCTCTATTTACAGGGTGAATTGGGCATAACCCTCTGATCGAGTATTTAATCGTCAATCAATGGCTTTGATGAAATGTAAGAGTGCGAATCATTACGATTAAGTCATAGCTGTTGGATCTTGACAGAACGAATCAATGCGCTCGTTAATTGCACACCGATTAGTGTCAACAATAAAGCCAAACTCACAAATTTTATGATTTAATCAAGAATTAAATAGTATAATGGTGAATAAGGGTTGAATCCACGGAGACATATCGGATTTTTGAGAGATATTTTAAAATTTGATCAAATCGGATGATCAATTGAGGTGAGAAATTAGGGAAAATGATAGATTTGGAAAGATAACGCAAAGACGAATCCATAGAATAAAAACTCACTAGATTTGGATTAGTATTCGCGAAGAAATCAATGAGCAACGTAGAGAGAAATTTCTGAACGTGATTTAACAAAAAAAATACGAAATTAAAAATGAAATTAACTAAATTAACTATCATAAATTACACATTAATGATACATGATGAAAGATTAGGAGGAAAACACGTAATCTAACCCGATATTGCGATCGAAATGATCCAATTAATCTCCGGATTCAAGGCTTTTCATTCTGTGATTTCGAAAACGATCGTCGGTGTCCAAGAGGCAAATTCTCCCTAATCGATCGACAAAATCTCACTTTCAATCACTCCGTGGACGCGGAAATGAGTCTAGAAGCGATTGGAAGCAAGAGATTTAAGGATAGAGGTGTTTAGATAGATCAATTGAGCGAAATCATCCAAGAATACATCAAAATGTCAAATAACATCTCAATTTATAGTGAATTTGGGCGTAACTGTCAGATGGGGCATTTAATCTTCGATCAACGGTCCAGATTAATCGCATGAGTGTGAATCGTTACAGTTAAGTCATGTCCGTTGGATTGCAAATGGAGCGCTTAGATGAAGTCACGTGATCGCGTGAAGTTGAATCGTTGCGTAACGCCTGCCGTTTGATCCGCTTTGGATGTCTGCGATATCTCCACGTGTCCACGAAATCCATCGGATGCGTTAAATCTCAGCCGTTATAACTCCTTGATTAAATGGCTGAGATTTAACGCATCCGATGGACCCCTTGATTAAATAGCTGAGATTTAAACGTTTTGAAATACGAATCGTCGTCCAATTAGAAAGCGCCGTGTACCCCTTCACTTAAGTGATGATCGACGATTTAAATTTAACGCTCGATCGGACGCTCCACGTGTTGCCACGTCATCGATCATGATTGATTGGACGCTCCAGAATGTGCCACGTCACTTGCACACTTATAATAAATCAAAAAATCGATTTTAAATTAGAAAAATCTATTTTTAATCTCAAAAAATCCTTAAAAATTCATTAAAAATTCAGAAAAATTCTAGAAAAATATCTAAAAATTAGAAAATTCATAACTTTCAAAATACAACTCCAAATTAATCCAAATTTTTTTCATTGGATCAGAAATTCAATTATCTATCATTATAAAAAGAGTATAAATTATTAGTTCAAAAATACACTCACTTGTACTTGAAAAACAAAACTTAGAAAAAGAAGTGAGTGTATGTAAATATTTTCTCCTATTATTTAACATCAAAACCTAATATAATCTCAAATTTATATGGGAATAATATAATCTAAAATTTATTCTTAAAAATGCATAACTATCCCTAAAATAGTGCATTTTGAGATTATCACTTAAAATTGTATGAAATGATAGAAATACACTCAAAGTATGATAACATGCATAAAAATTGAATGTTTTATGCCTTAATTTGCATTAATAATCATATTTTTGCATGTTAAGATTGCATGTAATCAGATCTCAGATGGACTGTCGAGATGAAGCCACGTCACACGAGTTATAAGTAACGCATCAAAATTGTCGCCGTTTGATATTGATTCGACGCTCTAGATGCAGTTTTGTCGATTTTAATCTCAGATGTTATAACTACTTGATGAATCAAGACCGTGAGGTCATTGAAAACACACGGTGAAGAGTCAAAATAATATCAAAACTCACCAATTTTAAGAGTAAATCACTAATTGAGGGGTATATTGATAAATAAGGGTCGAATCCACAGGGAATTAAGGTAATTTCTGATGATCTCTTTGAATTTGATCAAATCGGACAATGAAATGATGATAGAAATTAGGAAATTTGATATTTTTGGAAAGAGGACTCGAAGATGAATCACTGAATTTGGATTTGATTTCGCATAGAAATCATCGAATGAACAAGGGCAAAATTTTTGAAAATAAAAATCGTGAAAAACAAAAATTATGAATGAAATTGACCTAAATTACGAAATAAATTGACCTAAAATGAAATCTAAAGCTATGCGAAGATAGATTAGGATGAAACACGATCCCTAACCCACAATTGCACTCGAATTGATCCAATTACTCGCCGTAATCAAGGTTGTTCATCAAAATTCAGAAATCACGATCGTTGGAGTTCAAGCGTTGATTTCTTCCTCGTCGATCATCAAAATCTCACTCTCAAGCACTCTGTGGACTTGGAAATGAGTCTAGAAGCGATTGGGAGCAAGATATTTAGGAGATTTGGTGTCTAAACAATTCGATTAAGTCGAATTACCCTTGAATGTTTTACATCGTTCAAGAATATATTAATTTATAGGCTAATTCGGGCGTAACCGTCTAATCGACATTTAATATGCGATTAACGGCTCTTATGAAACGCATCGGATGTGAATCATTACAATTAAGTCGTGGCGGTTGGATCTTTGATCAAGCGCTTAGATGATGCCACATCTCGTGCGTTATAAATAACGCATCAAACACCCGTTTCCGTCGATTTTAATCTCAACCGTTATAACTCCTTTGATCAACGGCTGAGACTTAATTGATTCGCCGACAAATCAGATCATGCCACGTACCCCATGCCTTAAGTGAAGATCGACGATCACGATTTAATCGCGCGATCGGACGTCCCACATTGCGCCACGTCACATCCCGCGTTTGATCGGACGCTCCAGATTGCACCACGTCAGCTGCGCAATCTCTTATTATGGGAAGAGATTGTTTTAGGTAAATAAATTATGAAATAAATTGACCTAATTCATAAATTTTAAATATAACTCCAAATTAATCCAAATTTATTTCATTGGATCAGAAATTAAATTATCTATCATTATAAAAAGTCAAATTTAATAAATAACAAGAGGATAAATTTCTATGTAAAAATATATTTATTTTTTCTATATTTTAAAACTTAGAAAAATATATGAGTGTATATAATATGATTTCTCTTATTATTTGACCTTAAAAACTAAATATAATCTCAAGCAAAGATAATTTATGAAAATATTATCCTTAATTCATCATAGTTAACATTAAATTAATGTATTTTGAGGTTATAATGATTTTTTCATAGAATGATAAATAAACACTAAAAAATATGGTAAAATGTATTCGAATGGAATGTTTTATGCCTTAATGTATATTTATAATCCTATATTTTCATGTTTAATTAGCATGTTATCAGCCAAGCCGTTGGGTGCCAAGGTACACCATGTACTCTAGGAGATATGGTGTATTTAAAAACTTACTTATGGAACCTTTTCGTCATTGATTACCATGTATATATAATCTTTCATCAGCACAAAGACTCATGAATGACTTAGGGTATGGTCAACTATCAAACCCTAATCGGTCACTCAAGTTAGTACTGATGCGTGTAGAAATCATCAGGAACTCCTCCGATATTTTCACTACATTGGCCAAGGATTTCATCATATCTCATCTCATTGCTTGAGTCAATCTCCTCAAATATCGAGAGCGGATGATCCTATCTCGATCCCACAATCATCTTAATGGACTTCACGTCGTATCAAATATATGACGTTTTTGATATCTCGTGGCTAGGGATTCGTAAGTCACAATCAAAACACGATCATCCATCCACAAGATGTCTTTGGTATCTCAAGTCAAAGGACCACATACACAACCATGACATGAATCAACCTGATTGACAGTTAGGTATAATACCATTTAGGGATTCATATGGATTAATTCAGTGAACTCTTTCTACAAAGAGCACCCACTATCTATCCTTAGTGTCTCCACACCGATGGCTACAGGATCAACCATACTCATCATATGAGTTGGATTAGATGGTGCTCTTCTTTTTGGATAATTCGATATCATTCTCGAATATCCCACGAATAGGAATGTTTAGAACATATGTTTAAATATTAGTGATCATTATATTATGATTTCATCATAATTCAATTAGTCATTTCACATGCTCATGGACTTCATTGCAAATATTACACAAGAACGATAGTGATTTAAATTACATTTCAATGAACATAAATAAGATTCATGAAAGTGTGATTGGCCTAAAAGCCACATAATATCCATCATAGAGAAGGCTATTAAACTTGGCAAACCAAGCACGTGGACTCTGCTTGAGTCCGTAAATAGCTCATCGAAAGAAAGACACCTTAGATGACTCCCCTTGAGCAACATACCCATGAGGTTGCTCCATAAAGACCTGCTCCTCAAGATCACCATAAAGAAAGGCATTAGAACCATCCAATCGGTGGAGAGACCAAGCCTGATTAACGACAAGAGAGAGGAGCACGCGGACATAGTTGAGATGAACGATGGGGGAGAATGTCTCGGTATAGTCAATGCCATACGTCTAAGTAAATCCACAAGCAGCCAGATGAGCCTTGTGATGGGCATTGGTACCATCAAGATGATATTTGACAGTGAAGACCCATTTGCACGTGACAATGTTGGCATCTGTTGGACGGGGAACCAAGGTCCAAGTCCCCTGAGAAACAAAGGCCTCCACCTTAGAGTCCATCACGACTTTCCATTCAAGTACATGTGCCACCTCAACATGCGATCATGGAATTGACTCGAAAGGCTACCAAAAAGGCAAAGGCACAAAAGGATGGAAAAATGCGATCATAGGAAACAAATTGAGAAATGGGATAGTGAGTACAAGCGCATGTACCCTTGTGAAGGGCAATGGGAAGGTTAAGATCATTTGAAAGGGCTTGGGGAATGACGAATAGGGATGATAAGGTGGCAGTGGAGTTGGGGGATAGGGGGATCTATATTTGGAGAGGATGAGACAGGCGGAACCAATGGAAATAAGAGGAGAAGGAGAGGAGAGAGAGAGAGTGGAGGAGAGGGAACCAAAGGATGGGGATCGACAATGACCACCAAGGGAGGGAAGCCAAGTGGAGGAGATGCATCAACAAGAGTCAGAGAAAGCGAGGGAGGAGAGAAGAAGGGAGAGTCCTCATGGAAGGTGACATTGGCATAAGTCATATAATGACGGGTGTTAGGAAAGTACACCCGGTAGCCCTTATGTGTCCTAGAGTAGCCACCAAACACACCTTTGAGAGCACGAGGGGCGAGTTTAGAGAGGGAAGGACAGTGATCTTGGACAAAAGCAATACATCTAAAAAGTCGAGGAGGAAGGGAGAAGACGGACAAGGTGGGTAAGAGACAAGGAAGGGGAATATCGCCACCAAGAAGAGTAGAGGGGAGCCGATTATGAAGATATGTGGTAGTTATGAGGGCTTCGGACCAAAGATAAGATGTGACATATGATAACATGCTAATTAGACATGATACTACATGATTATTAATGCATATATAAGCATAAAAGATTTCATTCCTATGCATGTTATCATATTTGTGAGTATCTATCTATCATTCTATGAAAAAGTCATTATAAAGTCATTATTAATGTAAGGTTAATTATGATGAATTAAAGATAAATGATTTTCTAACCCATCTTTACTTGAGATTATATGTGGTTTTTAAAGTCAAATAATGAGAGAAATCATTTTTATAAGCATTCAATAAATTTTTTGAAGTTAAAATCTTAAAGAAATGAATGTCTTTTTGAAATATAAATTAATTCTCTTGTTATTTATTAAATTTGACTTTTTAAAATACTATATAATTAAATTTCTGATCAATTTGGAGTTATATTTTGAAAGTTATGAATTTTCTAATTTTTAGGGATTTTTTTCGAAATTTTTCTCAATTTTTAATGAATATCTAAGGATTTTCCAGAATTAAAAATTGAATTTTGTAATTAAAATCAATTTTTCAGAATTTTCTAAAGCGCGCGGGTGATGTGGCGCGATTTGAGTCTTCCGATCAGATCGCGATCAATGATCATGATGAGGATGCGACGTGGCATCGTGAGGAGCGTCCGATCGCACGTGAAATATCAACCGTTGATCTTCACTTAATCAATGGGGACACGTGGCTGAATCGGGTTCACCAGATCGTATTTAATCTCAGCCGTCGATCGCAAAGAGTTATAACGGTCGAGATTAAATCGCGGAAAAAAATGCATCTGATGCGTTTGATCGCGATCCAACAGCAAATGTTGGATCGTGGCGTTTTATAACGCATGTCGACGTGGCTTCATCTCGAGTGTCCGATGGCGATCCAACGACCACGACTTAACGATAACAATTTGCAATCATGCATTTCATCAGAGCCTTTGATCCGTTTCATCGGACGGTTACGCCCAAATCTCCTATAAATTGAGATGTTCTTCGTATTTGTAAAGCATTCGAGAGAAATTCAATCAGATTGAACTGTTTAGACACCAGATCTCTTATATCTCTTGATCCCAATAGCTTCTAAACTAATTTCCGCATCCACAGAGTGCTTAAGATCAAGATTTCGACGAACTACGAGGAAGAAATCGATGCTTGAACTCCACGATCACGATTTTTGGATTTTTGATGAAAAGCCTTGATTCCGGCGATTAATTGGATCAATTGGATCGCAATTGTGGGTTAGGGATCATGTTTTATCCTAATCTATCGTCTCTTACCATTTAATTTATGTTTAGATTAGTAATTTCAAGTTAATTTGTGTTTACTTTTGGTTATTTCACGATTTCTATTTTTGAAAAAATACCTTGTCTTCGATCTTCAATTTCTCAGCAAAATCAAAGTCAAATTCGATGATTTTTGATTCCGTGAAATCATTTTGAAGTTCTCTTTCATAAAATACCATTTTCCCTAATTTCTATTATCGATTCATCGTCTTATTTAATCAAATTCGAAGAGATCATCAGAAATGTCCCTAATTCCCTATGGATTCGACCCATATTTACCATTATACCCCTCAATTCAAGTTATTTTCATTTAATTGATAAGTTTGGACTTTATTTTGACACGAATCGGTGTGCAATTGATGATGACATTGATTCGATCCGTTACCATGCATCTCAATGAGTAATGTGCAAGTGATATCAATGAGTTGACGGTGTTTTCGCTCTACGACACCATTTTGGTGTGAGGTGTGAGGACAAGTGGTTTGGTGAATCATGTGACGATTAATGAGAAAGGTATGTAGAGAGGTTCCGATAAACTTAAGAGTGTTATCATCACGAAGAATCTTTAGCGTAGTGGAGTATTGAGTGACGACTTCCATGATAAAGTGGGTGACAATGGTGACAACCTTAGAGCGACCGCAGAGAAGGTAAACCCAACTCGCATGAGTATTGTCATCAACAAACATGATATATTAGAGATGACCTGAAATGGAGGGGGTACGAGAGGGACCTAAATATCATAATGAAGAATATCAAAAGGTATGAAGAAGGGATGCTGACGAAACATTTTCATGCGGTCGTTAAACACACAAACGTAAGTCAAACAAAATTTATAAAACCGAACTCACAAAGATAAGATATAAAAGCAAGTAATGTGTAAGTATCGGGTTGATCCAAAGAGAGCATGGGTGACTTTAATTGCAGAGTTGACTTGAACAAAGTTAGGTTTAAAAGAGGTTTTAAACAAGTAAAAACAAGATGTGATGAATAAAAATGATATAAATAGACTAAATAAGAAGTTTTCAAAATTGAACTATCGGATTTGACAGAGAAAAAGTCAAAAGTCAAAGTCAAAGCAGTGACTTTGACCAACAGTAGGTGTTCTATAAAATCAGAGAATCAAATAGTGTCAGAAGATTACGAAAATTATGTATTTAAAAACTAGAGAGAAAATAAAATTTATTGATATAAAATTCGTGATTTTTGGATAACAAATGGATTTACTATGAATTATTGAAAATCAAGTATCAGAAAATCCCTAAAATAAACACCTCTGAGGAAATCTTAAAATTGACCAATCAAATGAAATCCAAATCTTGCAATTTATATATCAATGGAAAGCTAAGAACCAGAGGAATGCAAAAGAGACTAAAATGACCGAATTCCAATTTGTAAATTGAAAGTAATTGACCCCGAAAGTCAACATTTGACTTCGATGAAAGATTAAACAGTGCTCGGTCAAATGTTAAATTGAAGGATCACATGAACTTGGAATTCAAAGAATTTTCTATCCACGGAAAGCTAATGAAAAGAGGAATTCAATGAAACCAAAATCAAGTGATTTGGAATTATAATCAGAGAGATATCCTTTTTGCAAGATCAGCAATTTTTCGAACTCAAATTTGGGGAAAATGAAGAACACTAAGAAATAATTTGCAAAATTAAAGATCTAAACCTAATAAAAACTCAAATTACCTCTTCATAATCGATTGAATCTTACTGCTAACCTGATTGCCATAAGAATGGGGCTTCGATTCTCGTGGATTGATGCGAATTTGCTCGATTTCTTCCTCGTGGACGTTCGGAATTCAAGGGGAAAATTCGATGAAATCAAGGAGGAATTTGTGATGAATCCCGCTCCAATTGCTTCGCAACTGAGTCTAAACGTAGGGGAATCACAAAGAACTTAAGATTTTGCTCCAAATTCGATTAATTGCTTCACAAATCAATCAAAATTTGAAGAAGAAAAGAGAGATACATCGTCTTTTAAAGAGGATTTTTCACGATTTTCAGGGCCGTTTGATCCGGTCGTGGGAGGATATTGATGGCCACGATCGCGAGGCGATCGTGGGCCATCAATCAGCGGCGATCGTTGCCTTGATTTTGCCTCAAAGGAGCCACGATCGCGCGTTGATCGTGGTTCTTGGTTCTCTTCCAGTCCGCCGTCCGATTTGATCAGGTAGGTTTGGCAGACTTGATTTCCCGCTTCAGTGTCGTTTTGATGCCTTTTCGTCACCGGTTCGATGAGGATCCGACACTCCAGAAAGCTCCACGTGTCGCCACGGTGAGAAGAAGATCGGGGTGCATCATGGCCGTCTGATCGCGATCGCCCACTCTGGTGAGTCCACGTGTCGTCCCGTTTTTCTTTTCCAAAATTGCGATGAAACATGATCGTCCCGAGAAGATCAGACGCTCTCCAAGCGTCCACGTGTCACCAGGTATGCCATTAATCGCATCCACTTATTCCTCGTATTGAGCACGTGCTCATGATGGAGATCAGGTGGACTCCGCGTCCATTACATCGACGCGTCTCAATTGAAGCCCGTGCAGCCACGTGTCCTGCAAAGGTAAGACTTCGCAGGAACATAGTTCCACACGGAGGAAATATATGGAAATCCCACGGTTAAATAGTGGGGTGGTTTAATGCTATTGCGTTACGCCCCAATACTCTAACGAGGGCCCACTAACCCGTGGGACCTTCACCTGCCAACCCTCCTGCCACGTGGCGCCCCTCACGGGCGTCCGCGTGGACCCGTTCGCGTGGCCTCCTACCACGTGGCCTCAGTGCCGCGTCGCATCCGCGCGGTGGTCCCGCGCGCCACGTCAGCATCGCGGGGCTATGGAATAAAAACCCCCTTTTTTGATTTTTTTAAATAAGAAAACTTTATAAAAATTAATTTAAAAATCAGATAAAAATCGGAAAAGGGCATAAACTTCAAAAATTCATAACTTTAAATATACAACTCCTTTTTAATCCAAATTTTCTCCATTGGATCACAAATTTCTTCCTTTTTAACATCATGCCATCTAAAATATATTTTCAAAGAAGAAATGAAGATGAATTAAAATTTACTTAACTCATTTCTTAATAAATCTTCTTAATCATAATTTCATCTTGAAATTATCCTTTAAAACATGCACTAAAGTCAAAATCATTCAAGAAAAGAGATCAACTTCTATTAATTTAAAATTTGCAAAAGACTAATCATCTATCAAGCATGAAATTATCCTTAATTTATGCATAAATATCGACTTTAGTGAAATGACATACCAATGAAGAAAATTCCTAAAAAGTATGATAACATGCATCATATTCACATAAAATAATCATGAATATGAGTTAATTAGGATAAGAAATTAAGTTATAAATGCATGTTATCACACCCCCTAATTTTAATCATCGCTAGTCCCTTAGCAATGGAAAGGGAAAAAATTATATAATAGGACTAACAAGCTTAGAAAACCATGGGTTAAGCATTGATAGAATCTGAAATGAATGTTCTACCTTAAATGATGCCAAGAAGAAAGTAATGTACTAGAAACTTAGGGTCACGACATTCCTCTGGCGAACACTTTAAATCCACCACAAAAACTAAGAATACTCTTGCTCTACATACTAATAGAAATATACATACTAAGAGCTTGAGTACATCCTTTGTTTGGATTTTATGGTTCCCCAAAGGAATACCTAGATCCATAATTCCATTGACTCTACCATCTCCTCAACATAACACTTAAGGTTGCTCTTCCCACAACTTTCTAAACAAGTGGAGGTGTTAATGTACTCTATGCTCTTATATTTCATGTGGTTTTAAAAAGATCATGTTGCTGTTCAAATTCTAAAAATCAGATCATGTATAGAATACTAAATGAAGGAATGCAAAAATTTTGAAAATTTTAAGTTTTCTAGAAAACTCCCTCCCATGCCCATTCCTTTTATTGTCCTCAATAAAATTCAACACGGTCATAGAAAAAGTGATAACAATCAATATACATGGCATGCAACATTAGTAAAAAGCAAAAGAGACATTGGAGAGAAAAAGAAAAACTTAGCGGGAATTTGCAACAGTTGCATTCTTCTCTTCATTTGTGGAGTTGTTTTGAAGCTGAATTTCTTCTTTTAATGTTCCCCTCGCCTTAGTACCTAATAAACTCATAGAGAAGGAACAGATAAACATCAAAGCAAACAACAAATATAAAAGTAAAAATAAATGCTAAAACAAGAACAAAAGTAGAAAATAAAAGCAAAAATAAAACAAAGATGGGTTGCCTCCCAACAAGCGCTAAGTTTTACGTCTTTAGCTAGATGTTACTCACTCTAACGACTAACTAGTGGCTGAGATCTCAAGGGATTGCAGCTCTTCACTATAGGGAGGTGGAGGTCCTTCTTCACCAATGTATGGCTTCAACCTATGTCCATTTACCTTGAAGGAATTATTGGTCTTGGGATCTAAAATCAAGACCGATCCATTGTCATACACTTCAAGGATCTCGTATGGACCATCCCACCTTGAGCGCAATTTCTCCTGGAAAGAGTTTAAGATGAGAATTATAAAGCCATACCTTGTCATGAACATGAAAATATTTTCTATTAATGTGCTTGTCATGATAGGCTTTATTTTTGGCTTTATAAATCTCCGTATTTTGATACGACTCATTCCATAGTTCTTGGGGCTCTTGAATTTGTAGAAGTCTTTCTTTTCCAGCTTGATCAAGAGATATATTGAGCTTTTTAATGGCCCAATATGCTCTATGCTCTAACTCGACGGGGAGGTGACAAGGTTTGCCATAAATGAGCCTAAAAGGAGACATCCCAATGGGTGTCTTGAATGCGGTGCGGTAGGCCCATAGAGCATCAGGTAGCTTCGTTGCCCAATCTCTTCTATCCGTGCGAATGATCTTCTTCAAGATGTTCTTGACTTATCTATTGCTGACTTCTACTTAGCAAATTTGCTTTGGGGTGATACAGGGTCGTGACGCGATGGTGAACTCCATATTTCTTAAGTAAACTCCTGAAATGAGAGTTAGTAAAATGAGATCCACCATCACTAATAATAGCTCTAGGACAACCGAATCGAGAAAAGATATTATTAACAATGAAATTATTAACCACTCGATGATCGTTTGTCCTCGTCGGTATCGCCTCGACCCATTTGGACACATAGTCCACCGCTACACGAATATACTCTTTGCCCTCCGACGGTGGAAATGGTCCCATAAAATCAATCCCCCAAAGATAAAAAATTTCTACCTCAAGGATGGTTTGCAAGGGCATTTCATCTCGCTTTGAGATGTTCAATGCGGATTGGCACTTTAGACAATCCTTGCAATACTTGATCGCATCCTTGAATAGAGTTGGCCAATAGAAGCCACTTTGTAGCACTTTCACTCCCGTCTTTCTCGATACAAAATGTCCTCCACATAGAGATGAGTGATACATCGCTAGAATATGCTCTTGTTCCTCCTCCGGAACGCATCGCCGAATAATCTGATCAGCCCCTACATGGAACAATTGGGGTTCTTCCCAAAAATAATGTCTAACATCATAGGCAATATTCTTATTTTGATGCGTGTTCCAATTATCGGGGACAGATTTTGTGACTCAGTAATTAGGCGCAAACCAAAGAACCTTAGTCACAACGGCGAGGAGCTGCTCATCGGGAAATGCGTCATAAATATCACCTGAAGATGTAGTGTGGAGGCGAGAAAGATGATCAGCCACCGAGTTCTCACTTCCCTTGTTGTCCTTGATCTCTAAATCGAATTCTTGAAGGAGGAGAACCCATCTAATCAGTCGCGGTTTAGCCTCCTTCTTGGAGAGGAAGTACTTCAATGCGGCATGGTCCGTGTAGACAATGATCTTGCTGCCCAAGATGTATGACCTAAACTTCTCCAAAGCAAAGACAACCGCTAACAACTCCTTCTCCATAGTCGTGTAGTTAAGTTGAGCGTCGGCTAGCGTCTCGCTTGCATAACATATGGTAGTCGGCTTTTTGTCGATTCATTGCCCCAAAACCGTGCCCACTGCAAAATCAAAAGCGTCACACATAATCTCAAAAGGTAAGTCCCAATTAGGACTTTGTAAAATAGGCGCTTCCACTAAAGCTTGCTTCAACTGCATAAAGGCGTGCTTCCCTTCTTCCTCAATGATAAAGTTTTTTCCTTGCATAGAAGAGAAGTCAGTGGTTTTGAAACTTTAGCAAAATCCTGAATAAAGCGACGATAAAAACCGACATGCCCTAGGAAACTTCTAAGTTCCCTTATCGACTTAGGGAGTGCAAGGTCTTGGATTACCTCAACCTTGGCCTTGTCCACTTCCAATCCTTTGCTTGAGACTAAATGTCCAAGCACTATACCTTCTTTTACCATGAAGTGGGACTTCTCCCAACTAAGGACTAGGCTTTTCTTAATGCAAACGTCGAGGATTTGTGTTAAGTGCTCCAAGCACGCATCGAAACTCGGCTCAAAAATTGAGAAGTCGTCCATGAAGACCTCCATGCTCTCTCCTATAAAATCAGAGAAGATGGCCATCAGGCACCTCTGGAATGTGGCAGGGGCGTTACATAGTCCAAATGGTATGCGCTGAAATGCATATGTGCCAAATGGACATGTAAACGTCGTCTTCTCCTGATCATCGGGGTGTATGGCTAACTGATTATACCCGGAGTAGCCGTCTAGGAAGCAATAAAATCCTTGACCTGAAAGCTTGTCAAGAATTTGGTCAATAAATGGCAAGGGGAAATGGTCCTTCTTCGTCGCCGCGTTAAGCTTCCGATAGTCGATGCATACTCTCCACTTCGTCGAAAGACGTGTCTGAATTTCTTCGCCCTTGTCATTTGTCGTCACGGTAATCCCCGCCTTCTTGTGGACAACATGCACCAGACTGACCCATGGACTATCGGAGATGGGATATATGATACCTGCATTAAACCATTTAAGTATTTCATCCTTAACGGCATCCCATACCTTAGGGTTTAGCCGTCTTTGTGCTTCTCTAGAGGGACGAGAGTCCTCCTCTAAGAAAATGCGATGCGTGCACAAAGAGGGATCAATTCCCTTAAGGTCCTACAAATTCCATCCGATTGCTTCCTTCCTCGCTCGCAAGACCGCCAATAATCTCTCCTCTTGGTCGTGATCTAGCTGCTTGGATATAATAACGGGGTTAGTACTATGATGATCAAGAAAAGCATATTTCAGCATAGAAGGTAGCTGTTTTAGCTCGGGTGTTGTCTCGCCAGAGGGAAATGGATCATCCTCGAGCTCCTCGAAGCTCTTGTCCTCAATAGCCACCATTGTCTCCTCGATACAACTCGAGATCTCCGTATCCTCGTAGATATCGACGACGCCTACTTCATCGGACTCATGTGAAGGATGTCGCATCAACTTGTTGATGCTCACCTTCATTGTGCTATCTCCAACCTGAAAAATAACTTCCCCCTTGCCCCAATCCGTGGTCGCTTTCGCGGTAGCTAAAAATGGTCTCCCTAGTATGATGGGAGAGTCGATGAGGTCCTTCGTGGATTTCATATCCATGATAATAAAGTCTATCGGAAAGTAGCAGTTTTCGACCTTAACTATCACATCCTCCACTATGCTGTGAGGTCGTCTCACGGATCCATCCGCTAAGCTCAGCTCGATAAGTAATGGCTGCAACTCGCCAAGTGGACAAATGTCATAGACTCCTTTCGGGAGAATATTGACACTAGCCCCCGTGTCGAGGAGAGATCGAGTGAAAGTCCTACCCCCTATCTCACAACTAATCATGGGAGCTCCCGGATCACGTCGCTTACAAGGAAGCATACTCAGCATGATGGAACTAATGGTCTCACTCATATGGATACGTTTCGGCTTCCTCGTAGGGGTGCAAAGTCCTTTCAGGAACTTTGCGTAGGATGGAATGTGCTGGATGGCGTCTAATAATCGGATGGTGATAGTAGCCTACCTAAAAGCCTCTAATAATGTGTCATCACTATCACTCGTAGGGACTCTAGGCCGGCTCAATAGCTGAGGATATGACACTATCGGGTGAACATCCGGAGAGATGTTTGTAAACCTCGGAGTGCCTCCTCATCCTCGGGTGCCTCCTCTGGAATAATCATGGGAGATGGACGATTGTCCCTCTCCTCAAGCGGGTCCTTGCGGCGCTTGTGGTCCGTATGAGGATCTACTAAGACCTTGCCGCTACGTAGGCTCGATATGGCATGTGCCTCCTCCGATACACTATCAATGCGAACTTCATTCACATTGTCGGTGCAGCTCGACGATGCTTGACCTACATTCTTAGGATTTGCCAAAGGTTGGGAAGGTAATTGATCTATAAATTCAACACGCTTACCCTTCCTTTGCTCGGTGGAAGCATCGAGGCATCGGGCTTTAGCCCCTTCAAGGAACCGCTCCGTCAGTTTCTCAATCTCATCTAAAAGCATACCTGTCTCTGCCGCCTTCGCGTCCAACATCCCTCCCTTAGCGGGAGCACTCCGTCCTCCGAAGGATTTAGCGGCATGATGGTGGCTATTCTCCGCCACCAACTCGATCAACTCGAGGGCTTCATCCTAATATTTGCTCATGAATGTACCTCCACTAGCGGCATCGAGCAAATACCTGTCAGGTGCACCTAAACTATCATAAAAAATCCGAGTAATCTCATGTTTAGGTATACCATGATGCGGGCACTGTCTCAAGAGATCTCTAAGTCTCTCCCAAGCCTCATAGAAAACCTCACCTGACCCTTGTGAGAACTCGCATATGACGCGTCTCACAGCACTAGTCTTACCTACCGAGTAGTACTTACGCAAAAATGCGTCTTCCATGTCTCTCCATGAATCGAACTCGCGGCCGAAGGTGAAAAACCACTCCTTTGCCCTTTCCTTAAGCGTGAAGGGGAAGAAGCGCATATTGGCCATCTCGGAGGGAACATTGTGGAATTGGTTGAATTCGCACACCTGGCTGAACTCGTCCACATGTCGATACGGGTCCTCCGATGGTAGTCCATGAAAATTGGGCAAAAGGCCAAGAATATGTGAGTCAATTTTAAAATTCACACCTCGTTGAATAGGCGCATTGACTCGCGTAGTCTGCCTTTGGACGACCAGTCTTGCGTAATTGCTAAGACGTCGTCTCACTATCTTGGTAGGAAGAGGGGCGTCTATCGGCTATCCTCGCCCTTGTGTGGCGATGGCTGGAAGGGAATCACTAGAGGCCTCGTGATGGAGCTCTAGATGTGCCAAATAGGTCGTCATACAAGGGATTATTCATTGTATGCCTCGTGGGTCGCTGGCCTTGTCGTCCTCCTCGGTTCCTATGATTCCTATTCATATCTAAATCCAAAAAGATCACGAAACAACAAGTATATATATAAGAAAGTCAGAAAAGGGTGAGAAAAAAAGATGATGTCCAAATGAAAGATGCTTCACTTACTCCACCAAAAGATAGATTAAGCTACACACTATCAAAAATCATACCACTAAAGATCATAATACTAATAAGTCACTGATAACAGAGAATAAATCTCAGAGATATCAATATCGACGTCTCAAATAAGTGAAAAACACAAAATAGACTACCAAATGTGCACCAAAACTATCAAATAATGGGCAAAATTAGGTAATCTTACCTCGCTATACCTTTTTCACCACTGATAGGGTCTGTTAAATTCTCTGCAGGTCAGTAAACAACAGAAGACATAAACCTAAATATACCCACGAAATCAAGCAATCAAATCAACATGGGGGAGCGGCGCCATTTTGACGAAACATTTTCGTGCGGTCGTTAAACACACAAACGTAAGTAACAAAAAATTTATAAAACCAAACTCACAAATATAAGATATAAAATCAAGTAATGTGTAAGTATCGGGTCGATCCAAAGAGAGCAGGGGTTGACTTTAATTGCGAGTTGACTTGAACAAAGTTAGGTTTAAAAGAGGTTTTAAACAAGTAAAAATAAGATGTGATGAATAAAAATGATATAAATAGACTAAATAAGAAGTTTTCAGAATTGAATTCTTGAATTTGAAAGAGAAAAGTCAAAAGTCAAAGTCAAAGCATTGACTTTGACTAATAGTAGGTGTTCTGTAAAATCAGAGTATCAAACAGTGTCAGAAGATTACGAAAATTATGTATTTAGAAACTAGGGAGAAAATAGAATTTATTGATATAAAATTCATGATTTTTGGATAAGAAATGGATTTACTATGAATTATTGAAAATCAATTATCAGAAAATCCCCGAAATAAACACCTCTGAGGAAATCCTAAAATTGGTCGGTCAAATGAAATCCAAATCTTGCAATTTATATATCAATGGAAAGCTAAGAACTAGAGGAATCAAAAGAGACTAAAATGATTGAATTCCAATTTGTAAATTGAAAGTAATTGACCCCGAAAGTCAACATTTGACTTCTGATGAAAGATGAACAATGCTCGGTCAAATATTAAATTGAAGGATCACATGAACTTGGAATTCAAAGAATTTTCTATCCACAGAAAGCTGATGAAAAGAGGAATACAATGAAACAAAAATCAAGTGATTTGGAATTATAATCAGAGATATATCCTATTTTCAAAATCAGCAATTTTTCGAACTCAAATTTGGGGAAAATGAAGAACACTAAGAACTAATTTGCAAAATTAAAGATCTAAACCTAATAAAAACTCAAATTACCTCTTCATAATCGATAGAATCTCACTACGAACCCGATTGCCGCAAGAATGGGGCTTCAATTCTAGTGGATTGAAGCGAATTTGCTCGATTTCTTCCTCGTGGACGTTCGAGAATTCAAGGGGAAAATTCGATGAAATCAAGGAGGAATTTCGCGATCAATCCTGCTCCAATTGCTTTGGAATTGAGTCTAAACGTAGGGGGATGACGAAGGAATTCGCATAATTAAGATTTTGCTCCGAATTTGCATAATTGCATCACGAATCAATCAAAAGTTGAAGAAGAAAAGAGAGATACATCGTCTTTTAAAGAGGATTTTTCTCGATTTTCAGGGCCATTTGATCCGGTCGTGGGAGCATATTGATGGCCACGATCGCGAGGCAATCGTGGGCCATCAATCAGCGGCGATCGTTGCCTTGATTTTGCCTCAAAGGAGCTACGATCGCGCGTTGATCGTGGTTCTTGGTTCTCTTCCGTCCGCTGTCCGATTTGATCAGGTAGGTTGGGCGGTCCTGATTTCCCGCTTCAATGTCGTTTTGATGCGTTTTTCGTCTCCCGTTCGATGAGGATCCGGCGCTCCAGAAAGGTCCACGCGTCGCCACGGTGAGAAGAAGATCGAGGTGGATCGTGGCCGTCTGATCGTGATCTCCCGCTCTGGTGAGTCCAAGTGTCGTCTCGTCTTTTTTTTTCCAAAATTGCAATGAAACGTGATCATTTCGCGAAGATCGGACGCTCTCCAAGCGTCCACGTGTCGCCAGGTATGCCATTAATCGCATCCACTTATTCCTCCTATTGAGCACGTGCTCATGATGGAGATCAGGTGGACTCGCGTCCATTGCATCGACTCGTCTGAATTGAAGCTCGTGCATCAGACATCCACCGTGCAGCCACGTGTCTTGCAAAGGTAAGACTCCGCGGGAACATAGTCCCACACGGAGGAAATAGATGGAAATCCCACGGTTAAATAGTGGGGTGGTTTAATGCTATTGCGTTACCGCCCCAATACTCTAAGGAGGGCCCACTAACCCGTGGGACCTTCACCTGCCAACCCTCCTGCCACGTGGCGCCCCTCACGGGCGTCCGCGTGGACCCGTCCGCGTGGCCTCCTACCACGTGTCTGCGCCACCGGCGCCTCGCGTGAGCCAGGTGGCCTCAGTGCCGCGTCGCATCCGCACGGTGGTCCCGCGCGCCACGTCAGCTCCACGCCACATCAGCTAGCGCCCCACGTCAGCATCGCGAGGCTGTGGAATAAAAACCCCCTTTTTTGATTTTTTTAAATAAGAAAACTTAATAAAAATTAATTTAAAAATCAGATAAAAAAATCGGAAAAGGGCATAAACTTCAAAAATTCATAACTTTAAATATACAACTCCTTTTTAATCCAAATTTTCTCCATTGGATCACAAATTTCTTCCTTTTTAACATCATGCCATCTAAAATATATTTTCAAAGAAGAAATGAAGATGAATTAAAAATTACTTAACTCATTGCTTAATAAATCTTCTTAATCATAATTTCATCTTGAAATTATCCTTTAAAACATGCACTTAAGTCAAAATCATTCAAGAAAAGAGATCAACTTCTATTAATTTAAACTTTGCAAAAGACTAATCATCTATCAAGCATGAAATTATCCTTAATTTATGCATAAATATCGACTTTAGTGAAATGACATACCAATGAAGAAAATTCCTAAAAAGTATGAGAACATGCATCATATTCACATAAAATAAGCATGAATATGAGTTAATTAGGATAAGAAATTAAGTTGTAAATGCATTTTATCAGATGCCACCGCGACTAGAGTAAGAAAATCGGTGGTGTTTGCCCAACTAGCACGACTCTCACATAAACTAAGCAAGAGAAAGGCATGGTAAGGTCTTTTTAAGTTTGTCAAAATATAGGTGACCTAAACGGTGATGCCACAAAAGGGAGGAAGTAGTAGTAGATGTAACAAAAAGAGCACGAAAACTCATTAGCAACTAGCTTATAGATGCCCCGCTCATTCTCACGACCCAAACCAATTCTCTGTCTGGTGTACAGATCCTGAAAAATACAATGAAAAGAAAAAAAGGTAACTGTGCAAGGCAGAGCACGAGTGATAGCACTAATGGAGAGAAGGTTTATAGGGAAACCATGAACATAGAGGATTTGGTGAAGAGAAAGAGAAGGGGTGGCACGAGTAGTACCAGTCCCTTGAACCGAACAAGGGCGCCCATTGGCAATGGTAACAAGGGGATGGAAGGGGTTAGGGTGATATGATGATAAGAGCGATGAAGTCCCGGTCATATGAGAGGAAGCCTTGAGTTTGATAATCCATGATGGTGAAGAGGAAGCAAGTAGAGCAGATGTACTTGATGTGGAGGGAGCCGGAGGCGACACGAGTTTGGCAGAAGAGGAGGCATCAATACTTGGGGAACGATGAAGGGCGTCATACTCAAGTGACATCAAGGTCACATGATATTGGAGATCAGGGATACTAGGAGATGTTGGGGAAAAGGGAGCCGGAGAAGTCAAAACCGCTTGGGCAGTAGTAGGCTTACCAAATTGCTTCAATCACTTGTTGGCAGGATGATTCTGCTTTCAGCCGTGAGGACATGGCAGAAGGAAGTTGCGGCCATGCCCATGAGGAGGATGATTGCCATCAAAGCGGGGAGGGAGACCACCATCGTCGCGAGCTCGAGGAGTAGAAATGACCATCGCTGAGGGAGGTGTATCGCCTGGAGCATAAGAGAGAGGGAGTGAAGGCATACAAGTTGTGACTCAAAGAGCAGCAGAGAAAATGGTAGTGAGGCTAAGGACATGGTCACCAAAGAGAAGAGAGCCCCTAAGCTGAGAGGCAATGGAGGGACAAAGCCCACTAAGATAGATGCCAACATAGAGCTCTGCATGGTAACACTTCAACATCACAAGATGTGTCTGTAAGTGACTGAAGTGGCTTGAAGAGAGAGATTTTCTTGCTTGCAAGTGATAAGAGACTCGAAGATCTCTACACTATGACCGATGTTTGTTTGATTGGCATACATTGTCTTGAGGGTTTGCCAAAGAGAGCCCGCTGGCTTGATGTGTGCAAAAGACTTGACAATTCTTTGCTTGATGATGTGAAGTATCCAAGTGATAATGGCTGAGTCGGATTAGACCAAGAGGCATAAGATGGGTCGCGAAGTAGCGGAGGGTTGTCCATGAGATGATGATGAAGGTTGTGAGACTCAAGAAAGAGCTCGAGCCGAAGCCCACGCTGAGTAATTATGGTCGGTAAAATTATAAACATGCCGAGTAAGTTGTGTTATGATTGAGAGACGAGGTGCAAATGTTGGTGGAGTAGGAAACATTATAGGCAGGAGAATCACCTGAGTGTCAAACTAAGTGTCAGGATGGGTGGTAACGAAGTATCGGAACATGGAGCTGAAAAGTGTGGAGATGATATAGAATCCCTAGATAAAGCCATAAACTATTAATGCAAACCTTGTAATATTTTGGGATAAAGGATGTAAGTGTGAATAAATGCATTGTCCGGAGCAAAGCTATAGAAGACGAGTAGCGGCGGATGGAGCGAGTGCTGGCGAAGAGGAGTAGTGGTACACGTCACGAAGCGTTGGATGGAATGAAGCAATGAACGACACCCATAGTTCCGACAATGAGAAAAGCTCGATAGTTGTGAGGGTTATAGACAATGAAGGAGAGGATATTCCATCAGTGTGGGAGGAGGCGGCAAGCCAGGAATGATGAAGATAGCGTTCGATGTTGGCGGCTGGAAGAGTTTATTGCTCTGATACCATGTTCACGATGAGAGAAAGAAAACCTTGAATCGTATATAGAAATGAAAGAACGGAGGTCCTTATATAAGAGGTGAAGATGAGAGGCCCTAAATGGGCCGAGAGCCCAATACCACCATCGTACACGAATCAAGAGGGATATCTAGAACGACATTCATGGAGAATAAGATATAAAGATTTAGAGAAGGTAAGTGAGGAGTCGGGAAAGAGAGATGAAGAGGGAGAGAGCGAGAGGTAACGGCAAAGAACGAACTTGAGGAAGAGAGCGAGAGGGAGTTACAAAGAAAGAACTTGAGGAAGAGAGTGAGAGGGAGTGGCAAAGAAAGAACTTGAGGAGGACAGCGAGAGGGAGTGACAAAGAAAGAACTTGAGGAAGAGAGCGAGAGGGAGTAGCAAAGAAAGAACTTGAGGAAGAGAGTTTTAGAGAGGGAGAGAGAAATTTTAAGATTGATAGATAGAGTACGAGAGGGGGAGAGTGAATAAGAGAATGTGACGAGGAGGAAGAGAATCACTGAAAGAAGAATGGAAGAGGGAGAGCAAGAGGTTCTAAGAGAGAAATGGTAGGGAAGCGAGAGGGAGATCAACAAAGAAAATTAGGGAGAAGATGAAATCGCGAGGAGGAAGGTTGGAATGTGAAAGACATTGAATAGAGCTGCCATTTAATTTTTTATTCTTTGACTGCATCATTCAGAGGGGAAGAACACCGAAATAAAGTGCTAACCATTGCAGAGTGAAGAGTAGGAGATGGAGAGAAAAAACAACCACCACGAAAAAGGATTTTCCCCCGTTTCTTTGTAGTGCCCTACGAGGAGAGAGATGAAAGAGCTATCGGTAGAGCAGCCTCATTGATGGTTTTTTCAACTGGGCTCAAAGAGAGTCTTGCTCCCCTTTCTCTTGTTTGTGGTTTCTTGAAATAAAGAAGTCAAAAGTCATGTAGAAAAATTCTATTTGAAGCACAAATATCAAGTCATAAGATGGTAAATATGATGGTATGTTCAAGGGTTTAATGTGATTAAATGAGAGCAGTTGATGGGTGTTTAGAATTACTTTTCACGCTCTTGTAACCATTCTCTCTCACACATGTTGTGCTCTTTTTCGTCTCTTCTTGCCTTTGCTCTTCACTTTCTTCACTTCTCTCTCATTTCTTGTTCCTTCTTTCCCTACCTTCTATTTCTCACCACCCAGATTCTCTCTCACTCTCTTTTTTCATTCTCATATGCTGTGAAAAAGAGGAGTGAGGAGAGAGGAGAGAGAATAGATAGATAACTTTAATTTTTCTCTCCTCTACTCATTCCTCGTGTTAGATTTGAGTCTCCAAGTTCGAGCATGATGTATAGGCTCTCAAAAGGAGTGTTTGATTAGAGAGCATTGTTGAGCCCAAAGTCGTCGTGTGTTTAAGCCCAATTTTTTTTCATTTATAAGCTAGAAGGCAATAAATTGATGGAGTTATGTAGGATGTATAGCTTTCTTGGTCGATCCACAGGGATTCTAGGGCGAGAAAGAGAGAGAGAGAAATAGATAGATCAATTAATTAGAGAGGAGCAATAGAGGGAAATCAACTAGTAGAGGTAGTGAGTGCAAGAGACAAAAGGAAAATGAGAGTGACTACGGGGAACAAGATGAATCAAGAGAAATGACTAAAGGAAGAGCAAGAGGGTGGAAGAGAATGCTTGACCAAAGTAAGAGAACATTCAAGAGAGAGAGAGCAAAGATGGAAATAGAACATTAGTAGAGCGGTAAGGGAAAAGATGTGATGGTATGAGAGAGAGAGAGGATGCGAATTATTATCGAGCGATAAGAGAGAGAGAGAGAGGAGGATCAGAACAATCGAAGGCAGGGAGAGGGCTAGAGAGAGTTTGAGTTAAGAGGAAAGAAAAACAAAAGAGAGAAAACTAAACTGTTGAATGGAGAGCAGGCGAGATCCACACGGAAGAAGAGTATGCGTTGAAGTGAGAGAAACCGAAAGAGAAGGATACCGACTATGTGAGCAGTCAAACGGGGAGAGGAACCAAATTTCAGGGAGAATCGCGAGAAAGAAAGGTTGAGTAACGAAATCAGAAAAGAGAGATTGACCATGAAGGGAGAGTAGGAGAGCAAGCGAGATTGCGAGAGTAGAATAGATACAAAGAGATCAAACAAATTGAGCAACAAAGATATAGAGAGACAAAGACAGAGAGAGAGAGACACACAGAAAAAGAGACAAAGAGAGACAGAGAGATAGAGAGATAAAGAGAGAGAGAACCCTACAATTTTACCTATAAAGGAATCTCTCTCTCTCTCTCTCACATACCTCTGTTTATACAAATAAATGTATGTGTCTACCTTTGTATGTAAAATTAATTGTATGTACCTCTATTTTATGAGAGTTTCTCAAATTATTTAAAAATTCAGTTTCCATCAAATTTTGGGTCTCTTCTAATTTATTTACACTTTTGGTAAATATTGAATAGCTTATATTTTTCTACCCTTGAAATTATTTCTATATTTGTGAATGCTCTTAGAATATATAAGAGGTTTCTTGTTTCTAATTTTGATTTCTTGAGACCTCATGAAATTATATACATTTTGGATCCTGGAAAGTTCAAGTGGGTTCGTGAAATTTCTTTTGATTTTCTCATTTTGTGGATATTTCAAAGTTTATCACATTGTTATGAATACGAGTAATATATATTTGTATTTTCCTAGATTGTTAATTAAGTATTTGTAGTAAGATTGAAAATTTTCCAAGATTTCTATCATATCTCACAGTTTGTTTCCGCATCGTCTCCCCGTATCATCATAGCCCAATTCTATGATGAGCACAGAAATGCTCAGTCTCTCTTTCTCTCAAATGCTCTCTCTTGATCTCGCTCGTCCTCTTTTTCTCTCTTCACGTGGCTCTATCTGTATCTTTCTCTCTCTCTCTCTCTCTCTCTCTAGCTCGCACTCTCTCTATCTCTCAAATGCCCTTACTCGCTCTCGTTATCTCTCTCTATTGCTCTCTTTTTCTCTCTTTGCGTCTCGGGGTTCTCCGACTTGCTCTTTCTTTCTGTGTCTCGATCACTTTTACACTGACACAGATGGATTTCCAGAACACATGCTCTCTCTCGCTCTCCATTGCTCTCTCTTGCACCTGCTCTCGCTCGTTCTCTCTTTCTTTCTTTGCGTGGCTCTATCTATGTCTTTCCCTCTCTCTCTCTCTCTCTGGCTCTCAACGGCCCCACTCGCTCTTGATATCTCTTTTTTTTGTGTCTCGGGTTTCTCTGTCCGGGGAACCTATCATTTCCACATCATTTTGGGTAGTAAAACGGCGGTGTAACTTGCGTATCTGGGAAACCCATGATGGAGGACCATGCCCGTGATCAGGCGACAGCACGTGCCGAGCCGGACGGCGCGCGAGTACTACCGCGCCGGAGCACCCGAGCCGATGCCCAGGACCCCGGCTTCAAGTACACCGCGTGATGCGATCCTCCAGGCGAGTTTTTCCCCGTTTCTTGCTTTATTTGTTTCGTGAGACTATTTGTGTGTGTGTGGGAGGGTTTCCCCCGTGTTTTGGGCCCTCCCTAGTACTTATGGACCGGTTCTAGGCCCTTTAGAGGGGTTTTAGCCTATTTTTGGGCCAAAACCCCTTCGAATTACGGGATTGCCCTTAGGGCAACCCGTCTCTTTCTCTCTCCTATATAAGGAAGAGAGGAGAGAGTATCGTGTAGACGGTTTTTGGATGAAATGAAGGTTGTTGATGTGACCTCCCCATGCTAGCATGAGAGAGGACAAGGGAATCCCGAGCTAGGGTCTCCCTGAAGGGAAGAGAGAGAGGAGAGCCGACCCAGGGGTCGCCGCCGTCTCGTAGCGCCGCCGCCGCTGTGCCCGCCGCCGTCGCGCTCGAACGACCGCCGCCCACGTCGCCGTCCTCCACGCCGCCGCCGTCGGACCCGTTTGAAGCTGCCGCCAGTCTACCCGCCGTCGCGCCGACCTGCTACACCGCCGATAGCTCGGCCGCAGCCCAGCGCCGTCGCCGCTGTGCCCGCCGCCGTCGCGCTCAAACGATCGCCGCCCACGTCGCCGTTCTCCACGTCGCCGCCGTCGTACCCGTTTGAAGCTGCCGCCGGTCTACCCGCCGTCGCGCCGATCTGCTACGCCGCCGATAGATCGGCCGCAGCCCAACGCCGTCGCTTCCCCCCCCGGACGCCGCTGCAAGGACCGACCGCCGCGCCCTCTAGGTCACGACGGACCCGCCAGGCGCGACCTCCTCGTCACCGGACCGCGCAGGTTGCCACCGCCCTGGTGCCCATCGCCAGCTGCTCGCCGACCCAGTCCACCGCCTCTGGAGTACCGCTGGGCCAGGCTGCCACTGGAGAGAGAGCCCGGGTAGAGCCGCCGCCGGACAGAGTCACCTCTGGGCCGAGCCGCCGACGTCCGATCGATGACCGTCGCCGCTGCTCCTACGCGACGCCGGAACCGGATCGACCACAGCTGCCGCCCGTCGAGCCGCTGCTAGAATAACCCTGCCCTTGATTTTCAGTTTCTTCCGACGCCGTCGAGCCGTCGTCGTCCGGGTCGTGACGCTGCTCGCCGCCGCCAGTACGATCGCTCGCGATCAACAGTGTTCTTAGCGTCGACTGACAGGTCTGCCACTTCGGCCCTGATACTCGGATCACCAGACGCACCCGCTGATCGAGGGATCCAGCTACTAGGATCTCATTCGCTTTCTTGATAGTGTCGTTATATCCCCGTGTTTCCTCACGACGGACAGTCTTTCCCACTTGCAGTGTTGGTGCTGCCCGCGTACGAGAGCGCTTCGGGCCACTGCGATCTTCGGATCACGACGCCGCCCTCGATCGAGTATTATCGCCTCCCTCAGTGCTGAAGGCGCTCGTTCCACCGCCGGGGACTAGCTTTTTAGGTACCTCTCGTTTGCCCGGGTTGGGTCGGGTTTGTTTTTCGGTTTCGTTCGAGTTTTCACAGTCGTCGTACGGGTGCGGATCACTCCGGTCGTGGAATCCCGCCGTAGTCGTCAGTAGTCAATCTAACGGAACGTGGGAAGGTCGACCCATTGAGCAGCGCTTGGAGAGCTTCCCGGACGCCACCCTAGGTCAGCTGCCGCTCCCTGTGCTTCTCGTTATTTCGAACTCGCATCACTAGCATTTCTCACGCATCTTAGTCGTTAGCTAGTCCAGATCCTTGTGTTGTAACACGAGCCGTCGATCCCGGCACCTATCGTGTTACATCATATTGGTATCAGAGCCAGGTTGTGCTGACCTCCGTGCTTAGCACCTCGGTTGACCTTCTTTTCCATCGCACTCTACATTTCTTGCATCTTTCGAAATTCATAGCATACATATATTTGCATTGTTCACTTACCCTTTGCCCTAGGACTTCACCCGATTACGTAGTATCTGGTCAGGATGGTTCTCACGCGCGGCCGATCGCGTGTCGCCGCTGAGAGGATGAGCAGCGGGGACTAGGGATCGTGACGTCGATCCCCCTGCTCGTGGAATCTCCCCACGGAGATAGCCACGATCTGGATCCCTCACGATCCCTACGGGCGAGACAAGTACGGATCCCCTACGAGGACCGGTAGAGAACCCCCTTTCGGGTTTAGGCACGGCTCCACTAGAGCCGTCCATAGGTGACATCTCCCCTAGGGCTTATAGAGGTAGATCGTAGACCCAGCTCAGCTGGACATACTGAGCCCAGCACCCATCGAGCGGGAAGGCTCCAGCTGATGAGACCCCGCACCACCGCCGTCGCGCCATACATCCCGCCCAGCCGATGCCACGGCCAAAGCTCCGCAGCGGCCGGCAACGCCCAAGCAGGAGCAGCTGACAAAGCAGCGGCAGCAGCAACAGCTGAACCAGCCGTGGCGGCGCACTGCGAGCAGCGACTGTGGTATCCGCAGCGGCACGCCTGCTACCCGCAGCGGCCCAGCCGTGGTACCAGCGGCAGTCCCGGCGTACCCAGCAGCAGCGCCGTGGTTCCCGTCGCAGCCGCCTTACCCGCAGCCGCGCGATCTCCGCCGTGGCGAGCGGGCCCCGCAGCAACAGCCGCCTCGTGCCCCGGCCACTAGCGCGCTCCTCAGCAGCAGCAGCGCGACAGCAGTCACCAGCACCGCAGCGGCCGACCACAGCGTGCACAGTGGGGCCGGGCCCGGACGTGGAGCCCCAGACGGGCCGAGGCCGGAACCGCCGATCCCGGGATGCTCGGATTCCCGGTCGACGACGACTACCTTGGTCCACCCGGTTGGATATTATGGCCCGGGGCGAGTACCGTATGGGCCACGGGATTACGACTATGGGCCACTGGGATGCCACTGGCGGGGATGACTACTATCATCCGCCCGATGATCGGTCGCCGAGGAGTACGCGGGGCGCCCGAGCACCCTCGCGCGGCGACGGCCGACTCCGAGATCACGCACCATATAGGTCCCCACCCCGACGCCGCGAGCGACGATTCGGTGGGTGATGCCAGCCGCCGGAAGGAGGACCTTCGCCGCCCTGATCCCGAAAGAACACTCGCATGGACACACGGTTTTTCGACGAAAGTCGGGAACCCTCGCGATTTTGAGGATTGGGAGCGATCATTAGAGAGCTATTTCCGTTTCTTTGAGATTACAGAGGATGACGTGCGTACGGCCTTCGCGGAGACTCGCCTGGGCAAGGAGGCCCAGATCTTTTGGGTGAACGAGGTCACCGCCGCCCGAGCACGACGAGACCCACCCCTCACGTGGGCCGACATGACGAGCAGACTGCGGAACAAGTATGTTCCGACTCACCACCAGACTCACCTATTGTTGCACTGGCTTGACCTCAAGCAGGGACGTCGGAAGGTACGCGACTATATCACCGAGTTTGAGGAGTGTCGCATGAGGTGCAGGACGGTGGAGAGCCCCGAGCAGCAGATCGTCTATTTTTGTCCAGGGGCTGAAGCCCGAGTTAGGAGCGAAGGTCTTGGAGCTGAACCCTGATGACGGTTGACCCAGGCCTATCGGATTGTAGAGGATAACGAGTACATCCTCGAGAAGGCGGCCACAATGACTATATCTTCAGCCGCGAGGACTACGACTACGACGGCGAGCGCCGCTAGGACGAGCTTGACTTCCACCGGGTGGCCCCGGAACCCCACCCTGGCCTCGAAGGGCGCCGACACCGCCCCACCAGCACCGGCGACGACCACGCCTACCCCGACGACTTCAGCATCGACCATGGCTTCGACGGCGAGAGCCCCACCTAGGGCCCCGGCCAACATGAAGTGCTTCAAGTGTCAGGGATTTGGTCATCGAGCCTCCGAGTGCGTTTCTCTTTTCTACGTAGATGTTATGGGGAACCAAATCGATTCCCCTGCACCGGATTCGGAGGTGGACGTGTATCAGGGCGATTTCCCCGACGACGAGGATGAGGATAGTCAGGCCTTCACGGGCATAACAAGGGTGCCCATCTCAATTCAGTTGAAAACTCTCCCTACTCTTCTCCCACTCTCGTAGTGTCAAGTGTTGTAGAGGAGATCCAATCATCCAGTGATCGTGTGGACACCATTAGAGGCTGGTCGCTTGAGTTTTATTCTATACTGGATTATAAGATCATCTAGTCTTGGTGATTCAACTTTGTTGAATGTTTGATTCAAAATCTTCCAATGCAATCGATGTTTTGATAAAAAATTTAGAGAACATTTCAAGCTTCAAATTCCATCATATATACATCTACACATGTATGCATGCATACATATATATAAATATGTATATGCAGACATTTATGCATATGTATGTATGCATGAATGTATATAAACATACATCCATACATACATACATATATGCATACATACATGCATACATGCACATGCATGCATGTATGCATCTAGGAATGTATGCATGTATGGATGTATGTGATAAGCGTAAAAACACGGTCGTTGGATGCGCGATTTTACGTATCAAACAAATTTATACTCAACTCTTCAAAATCTGATTTTTAAATTAGAACAATGGCAAGTCGAGGTTGAATCCACAGGGAGGAAGGTTAAGAGATTGAAATTGGAAGATATTTTTTGGTATTTTTTTATATTTAGAAAGCGGAGATGAATAGTGAAAGGAAGAAAATGTGTGTGGAGATGAAATGAACCGAACAAGTGCTTCCAAACTCTTTTCAGATATTGGAAACCCTTGATTGAGGGTGGAAAATCAATTTTTAGGGTTTATAAATGAGAAAATATTCATAAACAGATGAGGAAAATAGAAAAAATGGGTAGAAGATGATCCTAATCTAAAGATTCATGATGAAAATACAATCCAGTGATGCTCCCTAATCAAAACATACCTTCAAGAGCCGTATATTTCGTCCAGACTTGGCATCTTGCATCCAACTTGAAGAATGAACAGAAGAGGGAAGAAACTCACTGAGAATGATGTTCAACACATGATGAATGATCAATCGTTGCTTTCTTTCCTTCTGGCTAGACAATGCTAGAAGCATACAACAAAACATTCATAACCCTAAATTTTTTTATCTCAGAACTTTAATCATCCTCATCGTGGAGCTTGAAATGACAATCATGCCCACAAAATTTCAGCCCGTAACTCCATCAGGATCGTGAGATATCGCGATTTTAGTCTAGAGCATTTTTGGCCATTGATCTGATGTCCTCTCTCTTTAAGCATCCCAGTCAAACCACTCCGATCAAAGTTGGTCCACTCAACGCACCAGTTGGACCTGAAAAACCAGCAAAGAGAGAGAAAGGGAATAACAGGACAGAGAACTCCTCGCGAAGCAAAAATTTCTGTCACAAGAGGGAAGGAGAGGGAGAGAGGAGAGCACGGGAGAGAGGAGTTCTGCTTGCAACAGAAGGCATTTTTCGTGGCGAGGAAACCCGAGGAGAGAGAGAAAGACGTCGGGAGAGAGAGGGAGAGAGAGATAAAGAGAGAGAAAGAAGGAAGGAGAGGGAGAGAGGAGAACTCCTCTTGCTACGGAAATAATTTTCTGTCGCAAGAGGGATCGTGCGCGTGCATGTACGCGAGCGCAAGAGAAAGGGAGAGGAGAGGCATGCGCCTCTCCTCCCGATTCTCCTCGCGACGGAATTCTTTTCCGTTGTGAGAGAGAGACATTCGCGGAGGAAGAGAGAAAGCAAATAAAAAGAAGAAGAGGGGAGAGAAAGCTAGGGAAGGAGAGAGAGAGAGGAGAGAGAGGAAGACTTTCCTCCTCCCTCCTCTTCTCGCAGTGAAAGCAATTTCCATCACGAGGAGACGCGAGGAGAGAAAAGGAAAGAGAGATAGTGAGAGGAGAGAGGGAAAACCTGGGGAGAGAGGGAGAACGTGGGAAAAAGAGGGAGAAGACCGCGGAAGGTAGAGAAAGAGAGAGAGGTTACGGTGCTGCGGGAGGGAGAAGAAGACGACGAGAGAGAGGGAGAGAAAAAGGTTACAGGAGAGAGGTTTTATGGGAGAGAGAGAGAGAGAAGGATTTTTCCTCCTCGCGCCTCTCTTCGCGAAGGAAAATTTTCCGTCGTGAGAGAGAGAGAGAGAGAGAAAGAGAGAGAGAGAGAGAAAATTGAGAGAGGAGAGAAGAGTGCAGATGAGAGAGAAAGAGAGAGAGAAAGATAGAGGAGAGAGAGAACTCCTCTTGCACGACGGAAATTATTTCCTTTGCGAGAGAGGGAGAAGAGAGAGAAAAGATTGGAAGAGGGAAGAATGTGGGGGAGAGAGAGATTTTCATTTCAATTTGAATTTCTAAAATTTCTTAAAAATTCTATAAAATCCTAAAAACAAAATGCTCATAATATCATAAAATCAATATTCTTGATAAATCAATATTCTTGATAAATCAATATCATAAAATGCTAATAAAATATTATAATTTATGAGAAATCAAGAATATTATCTAAAATATAAGAATTATCATTTTATTCATTTAGAAATCATGATAACATGCATTTCTGATTAGAATTTTAATAAATAGTTCATAAACTGTATCATATTAATGAATGAAATTGCATGTTATCAGTATGCATGTACACATGCATGCATGTATGCCTATGTATGTATGTACGTATGCATGCACGTGCATATGCATACATACATATCTACAAACATACACACATGCACGCATGCATGCATGCATATGTATGCAAGTATATATACACATGTACACATGCATGCATAAATGCATGCATGCATACATACATGCATGCATATTATGTATGCATGTATATATACACATATGTATGTATACATATATGGATATGTATGCATGTGTGTAAACACATGTACACATGTATGCGTGTATGGATGTATGCATGTACGAATAGATGCATGTACGCATGCATATAAGTATGCACATGTATGTATGCATGTATGCATGTACGCATGTATGCATGTATGATATTCAATCTATGGGGGATTGACTTCATGAGACCTTTTCCATCTTCAGATAGTAAAGAGTACATATTTGTGGCGGTGATGAACTTGATTTTGGGGTATTTTTAATTGTTGTTTTGAATTTATTTCATGTAATTAAAGATTTATAATTCCTCACTTTGTATAATCGTAAAGTAAGGGTCAAATCCTCAGGGAGCCTAGATAATGAGATTAGTGCTTTTAGATGTAGAGATACTATTATAGGGAATAACAATAGTATAGGGGATTTTTAGGGTAATATGGAAGGACTAAGAAATGAAATATGGTATGAAGAAAATTAGAAATATATATATACATTTTATGAGAAATAATTAGAAAAAGATTGAGAATAGAATGATGGAATAGAGAGATGAGAATGTTGAAAGAATGGTGAAAAATGGGAAAATTGGGTAATCATGAAATAAGTAATAATGAGAGATTTTTTGAAAAAAAGATACAAAATCTATAATATAAAAAGAGAAATAGGGTTTACACTATCCATGGAGGGGATAACAAGAGCAAATCAGATCTAAATCCTCATACAAACCTTGTTTTGTATGTCAGTCCTAGGCCGGGTGATGCTAGACTGATTACAATCTTGATCCTCTACTTGATCTTGCCTCTACAAAAAAAAATTGAGCACCAAACAATGCAAAGCTTGGGCCTAAGCCTCCCCTTTTCTTTTCTGGTAGCATGATGCCAAGAAAGAGCCAAAAAGCAACAAAAAGGGACAAGAAGATTCTTTTATAAGCAAGGTTAAAAGGTTCCTTTGAATCAATGGTGGAGATTTAGTCTTTTTTGGTGCAACCAAATGAACGGTAGAGATTAAATCCATAGGCCACGACAATAATCATATCCTAAAGAGGTGTGAGAGCCCATTTTAAGGAGGTGGGCGCCACAACCACTTCTTTAGAGACAGAATTGACCACTCTCTAAGAGGTGATAACCTCACCACTTCTCTAAGGAGGTGGGCTTACCTCTTTCTCCTCCTATAAATATGGATCCTTCCTAAAAAATAAGATAGATCTAAATTAATAAGTAATAAATAAAAGAGAAGAAATTTGACCTCTTCGACCCCTTCAAGAATACTTTTGACCACTGGTCTCCTTTGATGGATATTATGTGACATATACACAAATCACACTTCTATGTATCTTGTTTATGTTCATTGAAAATAAATTTATTAATTGTCATTCTTATGTGATATTTGCAATGAAGTCCATTACCATATGTAATGACTAAATGAATTATGATGAGATCATAATACAGTGATCACTAGTCTTTTAACATATGTTCTAAACATTCCTATTCATGGGATATTTGAGAAATACATCAAATTATATGGAAAGAATAACACTATGTAATCTACCTCATATGAGGAGTATGACTGATCCTGTAGCCATCAGTGTGGAGACACTAAGAATAGATAGTGGGTGCTCTTTGAAGAAAGAAAGAATTCATTTAATTGATCTGTATGAATCCTTGAATGGTAATTTTACCTAACTATCAATCGAGTTGATTCATGTCATGGTTGGGTATGTGGTCCTTTGAGTCGAGACACCAAAGACATCTTGTGGATAGATGATTGTGTTTTGATTATGACTTACGAATCCCTAGCCACGGGATATCTAAAATGTCATTTATTGGATATGACATGAAGTCCACGAAGATGATTATGTGATCAAGATGGGATCATCTGTCCTCGGTATTTGAGGAGATTAACTCAAGGAATGAGATGCGATGAAATACTTGTTCAAGGTAGTTGAAATATAAGAGGAGTTCCCGATGATTTTGTACACGCATCTGTACCAAGTTGAGTGATCGATTAGGGTTTGACAGTTGACCCTACCCTAAGTCATTCATAAGTTTCGTGCAGATGGAGGATGATAGATACACGGTGATTGATTACGAAAATGTTTCATAAGGGAGTTCTTACATACTCCATATCTCCTAGAGTACGTGGTGTAGTTTGGCACGCGACGGGCTGGCAACTCGATCTATTTATCGGGTTAAATTGATCATTGATTAATTAATCTATATGTTGATATGGATAATTAATTAAGGTTGACCTATAACGTGTTATTCGGTCTATATAATTATTACTAGTGACATATATGCATCTAAAGGGTCACACACATAATATCTACGAATGTTGGTGGATATAGACATAACTATGAGGGTTTTTATGAAAAATTTACATTCCAAATGTCTATAAATAAGGGGAGAATGACTACAACTCAAGGTGTCCATGAAAGCGTTTTAGGCATTCTCTCCTTTCTTCTCTTTCTCTCTTGGTGAAGAGCTTTGAAGAAGAGATCTAACAATCTAGAGATCGTGTGGATACCGCTAGAGGTTAGACACTTGAATAGCTTCAAGAACTCCTTAAGAGGAACTTTGTAAGTATGTTTTATCATACCTACTAGATGATAGGATTATTTATTCTCGGTGCCTCAATGTTTTGAACATCTGATTCAATGTACTCCGCTGCATTTGATGTTTTGATAAAAAATTTGGAAGGCTTATCAACCTTAGAACCCAACACTTATCATGCTAGGGCGGTGAACCAAAATCTACCATGCATAGATTATATTTATTTAGATGAACGTTACCATGTTGAAAGAATTTTTAGGAACGTCATTTGAATTTCTTGTTTGGACAAGATTGGTTTTACCTTGAATATTAAGAACATATTTTGTTCTATTTACTTTGATGTCAAGTGGTTTCTATAAAACCATCATCCAATAGTTTATATTTGATTGATGTTTCTTCATATAATTTCCAAGTTGATGTTTTTCTTAAGAAGAATAAATAAAGTGAATGAGGCCAAACTCTAGCATTGTGCACTTCGGAATGTTGGCAATATAAAATTACAAAATTTGCATAGAGATGCATATTTGAGTGCATTTGATTATGAATCATTTGAGATATGGAAATCGTGTATCATGGGTAAGTTACCCAAATTGCTGTTCTCAGAGAGTGGAGAGCATGCCTAAGGCATATTGGAGCTAATACATTCTATTATATGTATCTTGATGTCCATCTACGCAAGAGGAGGTAGCTCATATTTTATTGCTATTAATAACAATTTTTCTTGGTTTAGATGACTATACCTTATGAAGTATAAGTTCAAAGCCTTTTAGAAATTTTGAAAAGTGAAGAATGAAGTAGAGAAGCAAGTAGTACAGAGTTGCTAAAGGATAATTGTGGCCTTGCATAGTTGAGTCCTCCTTATATGCCTCAAATGAATGGTGTACTAGAAAGCAAAAATTGTGCGAGATATATTGCAATTTATGATGAGTTTCTTGAAATTACAAGTATTCCTATGAGGATATACAATTAAAATAGTAGCTCATGTCCTTAATTTCTCAGAAAATATGTAGCCTCCACACCATATGAGATATGGAAAAAAGCCGAACTTCCCATCTTTAGGGTATCAGTTGTTTGCTAATGCTAAGAAACATGATATAGATAAGTTAGAATCAAGGATCGAGAGCTACCTCATTAGACGAGAACTTAGTTCTTAAACATGTTCATATACACAAAGAGGTACCGCATAGGTCTTATAGAGTATTGAGACAACTAGGTTGAATTGTGGAATGTATCATCATAGATGACCTCAATACTCTCCACCTTAAGGATAGTGATCCTTTGACCTATGATAAAGCCTTGAATGATTCTAACTCAAGGAAATGATAAGAAAAGATAGATTCAGGTTCTAATACATGCATCAAAACTAACTAAAATAATTGGTCAACCCTCCCAAGGGTATAGTACCTATGGGTTGTAAATGGATCTTCAAGAAAAAAGGTTGGTATTGATGGACATGTTAACACCTTCACGGAAAGGTGGGTGGCGAAGGTGATCGTCAAATGAAAGGAGTTGACTATGGCAAAATGTTCTCACCTATTGCTATGATTAAATCAATCATGATTCTTAACATAGTTACATACTATGACCATGAGACCTAAGCACTATCAATGTCATCGATCAAGCAAATCGAGCAACGAGAGAGATAGAGAGAGAAAGAGAGAGAGAGAACCCTACTATTTCATCTATTGATGGATCTCTCTCTCTCATACCTCTGTTTATAAAAATAAATGTGTCTACCTTTGTACATAAAATTAAAGCTACGTACATTTATTTTATGAGAGTTTCTCAAATTATTTAAAAATTCAGTTTCCATCAAATTTTGGGTCTCTTCTAATTTATTTTCACTTTTGGTAAATATTGAATAGTTTATACTTTTCTACCATTGAAATTATTTCTATATTTGTGAATGCTCTTAGAATATATAAGAGGTTTCTTGTTTCTAATTTTGATTCCTTGAGACCTCATGAAATTATATACATTTTGGATCCTGGAAAGTTCAAGTGGGTTCGTGAAATTTCTTTTGATTTTCTCATTTTGTGGATATTTCAAAGTTTATCACATTGTTATGAATACGAGTAATATATATTTGTATTTTCCTAGATTGTTAATTTAGTATTTCTAGTAAGATGGAAAATTTTCAAAGATTTCTATCATATCTCACAGTTTGTTTCCGCATCGTCTCCCCGTATCATCATAGCCCAATTCTATGATGAGCACAGAAATGCTCTGTTTTTTCTCGGTCACTCTTACGCTGACATTGATGGATTTCCAGCACACATCCTTTCTCTCACACATACCTTGCGCTCTCTCTCTTTCTCTCAAATGCTCTCTCTTGATCTCGCTCGTCCTCTTTTTCTCTCTTCACGTGGCTCTATCTGTATCTTTCTCTCTCTCTCTCTCTCTCTCTCTCTCTAGCTCGCTCTCTCTCTATCTTTCAAATGCCCTTGCTCTCGTTATCTCTCTCTATTGCTCTCTTTTTCTCTCTTTGCGTCTCTGGGGTTCTCCGACTTGCTCTTTCTTTCTGTGTCTCGATCACTTTTACACTGACACAGATGGATTTCCAGAACACACACGCTCTCTCTTGCTCTCCATTGCTCTCTCTTGCACCTGCTCTCGCTCGTTCTTTCTCTTTCTTTCTTTGTGTGGCTCTATCTATATCTTTCCCTCTCTCTCTCTCTCTCTCTCTCTCTCTCTCTCTATTACGTTCGCTCTCTCTCTCTGGCTCTCAACGGACCCACTCTCTTGATATCTCTTTTTTCTGTGTCTCGGGTTTCTCTGTCTGGGGAAACTATCATTTCCACATCATTTTGGGTAGAAAAACGGCGGTGTAACTTGCGTATCTGGGAAACCCAGCTTCTGTGGAAAGGAGAGATCGGATTCCTTAATCATTTTCAAAATTTTTTCTAATTCTACTTTGGCGGTGCGGACTAGCCGTTGCGAAAAACATTTAGCCGTTGTGACACATAATTGTATGTAACGGCCACGGGGCTTCTATTTCAGCAGAATTCCCTTCATTAGTTCATTTCTTTGGCGAAGTCGGAGCTGAAGAAGGTAGGGACGACTCTACCATCTTCCATCTCGAGCACATTCCGGGTACCAAAATCTATTTCCTTGCTTCGCCTCAGACTCCTTGTTGCTTCTAATCCTGCAGAAAAAGGTCAAAATGGATGAAGAAAAATTTCCCGCTTCTGCTTCCTATCCTCATCAAAATCTTTGCTCGAAAACCTCCATATTCAGTGTTTCCCCTAGACTCAATAATCGTATAGCTTTCCTTCCCCCTAGAAAGCAGATGAACACTGGTCTCGCACAGTTTCAGGAACTGTTGGCTATTTAAAACGGCATGCAGACGCGCGAGAGTCTTTTGCGTCTGATGCAAACGCAAATGCTGTTGCCCTTACGACAAGGTTTCTTTTTGAAAAAGTGTATTCGATCGTCCAAATCCGACTGACATGGGCATCGGCTCTGTATTTTTTCTAGGTCGGTAAAAAATCTTGGCCAAAGAAAGATATTGTGAACTCCGAGGGCGGAATTTCGACAAGGCAGCAGAAGGACGAGGGGGAGACTTCGAGCCCGATAGAGGTACGGCTTTACTAATTTAATTCCCAAAAAAGAAAAAATTAATTCTGCGACTGTCTCGTTCTGCGACTGTCTCGTCTCTCTCTCTCCAAAACAACTTTTTCCTAACCTATCTCTCTCTCCTCGTTTTCTTCTCTTCTCTGTTATTTGCCTCTCTTTCTCTCTCCTCGTTTTCTTCTCTTCTCTGTTATTCGCCTTTCTCTCTCTCCCCCATCTCTTCCCTATCTATACATTCCCTCTCCAGTATCTATTCGTCTGTCAGAGAATGAATACATATGGAGGGGGGGGGGAGGAAACCAAAGATAGAAGTTGAGGGAGAGAGTTAGGTGGAGAGAGTCATGCAGAAAGAGACTAGAGAGAGATAAAGAGAGAGGAGAGAGAGTGAGAGAGAGAGAGAGAGATGACCTGCAAACCCATCTGACATCCAGCGCACCAAACCCACGAAGCCTGACTCAAAAACAAGTCCAGGAGACCCTGATCCAGCATTCTTGCTTTTTGTGGCTCTCACATAGGTTGCCATTAATACTCTATCAGCCTATCTCCCTTACCCATTACCCACCCTTGCATTTCACAAACCAGGATAAGACAAGCAAAGCATAAAAGCCCACCACTAAATGAATGTATACGTGAACGTATGCATGAATAGTTGTATGAATGTATGGATCAATGTATAGATAAATGAATGTATACATGAATGTTTGGAAGAATGCATGTATGGATGAATGAGTGAATGTATGAATATACTGATGAATGCATGTATGTATGTCATATATAGATATGAAAGGATGTATGTATTTATTAATGGATGAATGAATGAATGAATAAATGGTGAATGAATGAATGCATGGATGAATGAATGAACCTATGGGTAAATGAATGGATGAATGAATGGATGGATGAATCAATGAATAGATGCACGAACGTATGCATGAATGGCTCTATGGATAAATGGATGACTGTAAGAATGAAAGCACATATACCTGAATGTATGTATGTATGTATGCATGTATGGATGCATACAATTATGTATAGATTTATGTATGGATGTATGTATGTATGCATGTATGGATGCATACAAATATGCATGGATTTATGTATGTATGGATTTATGTACATATATGCATCTATGCATGTATTCATGTATGCATGTATGCATGTACAAATGCACATATGTATATATGTATGTATAGATGAATGGATGAATGCATTTATGCATACATGTATGTACATATGCATGTATGTATGGATGGATGTATGGATGGATGTATGGATGTATGTATATATTTTTGTATGCATGTATGGATGCCTATAGGATTGTATGCATGTATGTATTGTATGCCTATAAGCATGCATGTATAACTGCATGAATGCATGGATGCATACATGCATGTATATTTGTATGTATGCATATATCCATGGATGTATACATACATACATACCTGTATGTATGCATACAATACTTACATGCATACAATCCTACATTCGTACATTCATACATACATACATAAATGCATACATACATACATACATAAATACATACAAACATGCATGCATCCATCCATCCATACATGCACACATACATATATACACAGATACATGCATACATGTGTGCATCTATACATGCATATATCAAAAAATGTATGTATGCATGTATGGATGCATACAATTATGTGTGTATGTATGTATGTTTTCATGAATGCATGTATGCATGTTCAGATACATGCATGTATCTATGTACGTATGTATGTATGCATGTATGCATGTATAGATGCATGTATGTATGTATGTATGTATGTATGTATGTATGCAAACATACATGTATGTACCTCGTTGAACCTGAGGTTTTTGGTGCATACAAGTATTTTTGTTAGAGCGTTGATACATATCTAATGGAATATTTAGAGTGTTTCCATTACCTAAGAAAACAATTTGTCCCTTTTACCTGAGAAAACAATTCCATACACACATACATCCATACATGCATATATGCATAAATGCCTACATACATTCATACATACACACATACGTCCATACATACATGCATAAATCCATCCATGCATATATGCATAAATGCCTACATACATGCATACATCCGTACATATATACATATGTGTATACATACATACATATATACATGCATGTTTGCATATATGCATACATGCATACATCTGTACATACACACATGCATAAATGCCTACTTACATACATCCATACTTATATACAAGAATACAAGAATACATGCATACATGCCTACGTAAATACATATACACATGGATCCCTACATCCATACACGCATACACGCATACATCCTCCATATATACACGCATTGATACACACATACATCCATACGTACTTGCATACAAGGATACATCCATACGTGCATATATGCATAAATGCCTACATACATACATGCATACATCCATACGTATATACTTACGTGTATACATACATACATACATACATATATATATATATATACATGCATGTTTTCATACATGCATACATCCATATATTCATACACACATGCATAAATGTCTACATACATACATTCATAAATATATACACGCATAAATGCATAAATGCCTACATACATACATCCATATGAACATACATACATGCATACATGAAAAAAAATGCATACAAGCATACATGCACACACCCATACATGGATTCATGCATACATGCACACATCCATCCATACATGCATACATGCACACACCCATAAATGGATACATACATACATGCACACATCCATACATGCATACTATACAAACATGCATACATACATACATGCATAAATATCTTCATGCATACCTAAAAATGCATGTATGCATGTATGCATGTACGCAAGTATGCATGTATGTATGTATGCATGTACACAAGTATGCATGTATGAATGTATGTATGTATGCATTTATGTATGTATCTATGTATGTATGTATGTATGTATATATCTATGTATGTTTGTTTGTTTGTTTGTATGTATGAAAATGTATAAATGCAAATGTATGTATGCATATATGCATATGGATGTATGCATCTATGCATGTTAGTATGTACGCATGGATGTATGTATGTATGTATACATGTATTTTTACATGCATGCACGTATGTATGTCTATATGTATTAATATATGTATGCAAGTTTGTATACATGCATACATGCATACATGTATTTATGTATGGATGTATGCATGTACACAAGTATGGATGTATGTATGTGTGTTTATATATAGATGCATGCATGGATGTATGCATGTATCTATGTATTGATGGAACTTAAGTGGTTTGCAAGCCAATCACACTTTCATCTTTTACTTATATTTTTTGAAATAAACTTTTATTCATTGTCATTCTTGTGTGATGTTTGCAATGAAGTCCATGAGCATATGCAATGACTATATGAATTATGATGATCATAATAAAATGATCACCGATATTTAAAACATAGGTTCTAAAATATTCATATTCGCAGGATATTTGAGAAGACATTGAATTATTTGAAAAGAATAACACTACCTAATCCTACTCATATGATAAGTATGGAAGATTTTATGGCCATCGATGAAGAGACACTAATGACAGATAGTTGGTGCGCTTCGGAGAAAATGGTTAACTGAATTGATCCATATGAATCCTTGAATGATATTATGCCAAATTGTTAATCAGCTTGATTCATGTCATGGTTGTGTACATAGTTTTTTGACTTGAGACACCAAAGACATCTGATAGATGAATCACCTGCCCTTAGTATTTGAAAATATTTACTCATGAAATGAGATGCGATGAAATCTTTGGCCAATGTAGTGGAAATATTGAAGGAGTTCTTGATGATTTCGTAATCGCATTAATACTAAATTGAGTGACTAATTAAGGTTTGACAGTTAATCATACCTTAATTTATCCATACCATGAGTCTCGTGTGAATATAAGATTCTACATACAAGACAACTGATGATGGCAAGGTTTTATGAAGGAGTTCTAATATACTCTATATCTCCTAGAGCACGTGGTATAGCTTGGCACCCACTGAGCTGGCAACTCAACATGCTGATTGGGTTAAATCAATCCTTAGCCAATTAATCTATATGTTGATATAGTTAATTGATAAGAAAGCTAATAAGTGTTATTGGGTCAATTAAGTCATTAACTAGTGAGATATATTGACCTAGAGGGTCACGTACATAAGGTCAACGTGTAATGGAGGATATAGACATAAATATAAGGGTTTTTGTGAAAAGTTCATAATCCTAAAGTTAATAAATAGGGAGAGAAAGATCATAACAAGGGTTCCCATACAAGGCTAGTAGAAAACTCTCCCTACTCTTCTTCCCGCTCGTGGTGACGAGTGTTTTAGAGGAGATATAATTGTCCACTAATCGTGTGGATACCGCTAGAGGTTGAAAGCTTGAACGGTTTGAAGAACTCTTTCAGATAATTGATGAACTCGATAGGGTATGTTTTTCATCTTTGTTGTGCATAAATTTCATGTAATAAAATATAGTTCCTTACTTATTATAGTGTCAGCAAAGGTGGAATCCATAGGGAGCTAAAGTAATGAGGTTATGTGTTTAAAATAAAAATGAGGGCAGAGGAAGATATGTGAGTTGGAATGGAGCACATGGAGGTGAGTATGACAAATAATTTTGAGTTTCTCTTAGAATGAAGATAGAAAGTAGAAAAGGGATGAGATAATTAGATTAATAGTGATGAAAATGGAGATAATATGATGGAAAGATGAGAAAATAGATGGCAGTAGCAATGGATAAATGCACGGCGAGAGTGAGAGTAAGAGATGCACGTAGAGATGATGTCAAAGCTACTACAATCAAAGAAAAAAAGAAAAAAAAACAAAACACATATCTAATGTATATGGAGATGTTCCCAAGCACAAATCCAAGCTAGATCTTTGCACAAACCCCAGTGGTATGCTCGTCCTAGGCCGGGTGATGCTCGATCTGCTCCGATCGCGATCTTTGTTTGCTCCCTTCTCCACTACAAGGTTGAGCATCAAACAATGCTCCTCCTTGGGCCTTGACCTCCTCTCTCTTTCCTTTTGGTAGCCTGATGCTAAGAGAGAGCCAAAAAACTCAAGGAGAGAGAAATAAAGGCTTTTATAGGTAGGTTCCTAGGGTTTGAGTGTAAAGAGGGGTAAAACACTCTAATTATTAAAATCATTTTTTCCAGCTTTATTCCTTGATCCAAGGGTATGGATGAATAGAGTGTTAAAAGATGAATCTAGAAATAAAATTTAATCTCAAAACTCTATCTAGATTATGAGATATCATGATTTTAATTTAGAGAAATCTTAGCCTTTGTTTGAGATCGTGCATAGTGGCATTTCTATAAATTTCTGACTTCAAATATCGAAGGGGTATTTTTGTAAATTTTTACTTTAAAAATCAGAAGAGTATTTTTGTAAATTTTTATTTCAAAAATCAGATGGGCATTTCTGTAAATTTCCATTTCAAAAATCAGAGTGGCATTTTCATAAATATGCTCAAAATCGGAAAAGTCTCTAAAAAATTTAGAAAAAAATCCAGAAAAATTCTAGAAAAATCCTTCAACTTAGAAATTGAATATCTCACAAAATACAACTCATTTTTCCATAAAATTTTCTCCATTGGATCAAGAATTTAATCGTATATCTTTTCATCTAAAATATCTAGAAAAACTTAAGGTCTCATTTAATAAAAATTAAATTTGGTCCAACCTCCTTAAAAATAAGGAGATTGACCCAATATTCACTCTAAATCACTTTTGGATCATCCTATAAACCTTATGATGATCCCTCTACCAAATACAAACCTCATTTACCACATTTCATAGAAATATAGTTGGCTTGGTGTTCAAATGTAATGGAGAGTTGTTTCCTCTTTCCGCTTATTGTCATTCATATCCATGCTTTCCTACTTGTATACCGATGTCCAATACACCCACATAACTCATAGAAAATGTGAGAATTCAACCACTCGACTTTGAAAGAGTCAATGAGATTAGTCTCATAATTGAAAAGAATGATGTATGATCGGACATATTTAATTTTTTACCAAATTACTACTAAATAGATGCAAGTTCAGAATATGAGTGGAATGAAGTGATGAATGCAAAAATATCATAAAAAACATGATAGCGTGCATTATATTACCAAGAATTATGTGTTAAAACCCATTTATAGTGATGAAAATGAATGCATCAATGACACATTATCAATAATCCCTGTATGTATGAATTTTATTCTATACTCGATGATAGTATCATCCATAGTAGGTTATAAGATCATCTAGTCTTGGTGACTCAACTTTGTTGAATGTTTGATTGAAATCGATGTTTGGATAAAAAATTTGCAGAACTTTTTGAGCTTTAGGTCCCATCATGTATACATCTACACATGTATGTATGCATACATATATACAAACATACATACATACATACATATGTATGTACATGCATGCATGTATGTACACATGTACACATGTATGCATTAATGCATGCATGCATACATACATGCATACATACATACATGTGTACATGTGTATACATACATGTTTGCATGTATGGATGTATGCATGCACACATGTATGCATGCTCACATGTATGCATTTATGCATGTACGAATGTATGCATGTATGCATATGTATGTATGTATGTATGTATGCATGTATGCATGTATGATGTGCGTATGTATGCATGTATACATGTATGATATTCAATCTATGGAGGATTGACTTCATGAGACCTTTTTCATCTTTAGATGGTAAAGAGTACATAGTTGTGGCAGTGATGAACTCGATTTCAGTGTATTTTTAATCGTTATGTTGAATCAATTTCATATAACTAAATAATCATGATTCCTCACTTTGTATAATGTTAAAGTAAGGGTCAAATCCTCAGGGAGCCTAGGCAATGCGATTAGTGCTTTTAGATGTAGAGATACTATTATATGAAAAAACAACGCTAGAAGGGATTTTTGAAGAAATATGGAAAGACTAAGAAATGGAAATATGGTATGACATAAATTAGAAATACAAGTATATATTTAATGATAAATAATTAGAAGAATATTTAGAATAGAATGATTGAATGGAGAGATGAGAATGATGAAATAAAAGATGATGGAAGAATGGTAAAAAATGGGGAAATCATGTAATCATGAAATTAGTAATAATGAGTATTTTTTGAAGAAAAGATGACAAGTCTTAAATATTAAAAGATAAATAGGGTTTACACTATCCATGAAGGGGATTGCAAGAGAAAAGGACATCCAAATCCTCATACAAACCCTATTTTTTATGTCAGTCCTAGGCCATGTGATGCTAGACTCAATACGATCTTGATCCTCCACCTGATGTTGCCTCCACAACAAAAATTAAACACCAAAAATTCAAAGCTTGGGCCTAAGCCTCTCCGTTTCCTTCTGGTAGTCTGATGCTAAGAGAGAGCAAAAAGGCATACAAATAAGGAAGAAGAAGATTTTTTGATAAGCTAGGTTAAGAGGTTTCTTTGAATCAATGGTAAAGATTTAGTCTTTTTGGGTGCAACCAAATGAAAGGTAGAGATTAAATCCATAGGCCACAACTAGAATCATCTCCTAAAGAGGTGAGAGAGCCCCTTTTAAGAAGGTGGCCCCACAACCATTTCCTTAGAGACTGAATTGACCACTCTCTAAGAGATGGTAACCTTACTACTACCCTAAGGAGGTGGGCTTACCTCTTTCTCCTCCTATAAATATGGATCCTTCCTAAAAAAATTTTAAATTGATTAATAATAAACAAAAGAGTTAAAATTTGACCTCTTCAACCTCTTCAAGAATACTTTTGACCACCTTTGACTTGTCAAGGATAACTTTGACTATCATTGACTTCCAAGAGAAATGGAGTGACTAGTCTCTTTTATGGTGGTTGACTAACCTCCTATAAAGGTGGAAATTCTTGATTAACCTTTTAAATATATAACAAGATTTGACCAACCCCAGAAAAATAAGATCAGGTTTGACTAACCTCCTAAAAAGTTGGAAAGGTTTAACTAACCTCCTAAAATGGTGGAATGACTTGACCAAACTCCTAAAAAGTTGGAAAGGCTTGAACATCCTCTGAAAAATGTGGAAGGTTTGACTAACCTCCTAAAAATTTTGAAAAGATTAACCAACATCCTAAAAAGGTGGAGTACCCATTTTCTTTTTCTCCTTCTAGATAGTTTGCATTCATGCTCCCATTAAACTTCACTTAAGTCCATGCATCTACATAACTCATAAAATGTCAGAATTCAACAATTTGACTTCAAAGAAGTCAAATAGGGTTAGTCTCATTATATAATCAAAATATAAGAAATGATGCATGATAGGACATTCATATTTTCATCACATTTAGTCATAAACAAATAGATATTCTCATTGTCATAGCCTTTATTAGCACCTAAACATGGAAAATGATACATGAATATGACTTATCTTTTTGAGATATCAAGTGGTCAATTAGGACAAACAAGTGGTCCAAGTGGTCATGATACATGAATGTGTCCAAGTGTTTTGAGGCTATCCCCACTAGGACAAACAACTATCGGGAGGTATACTTAGATTCATCATGAGGAACATCTTCTGATACGAATGTTTGAGGGCCATTATCATTGATAGAAGCTCACACTTCAATAATGCATAATTTCATGCATTATTGAAGAAAATATGGAGTACATCATCGTGTCACCATGCCATACCACCCCCAAGCGAATGGGCAAGTCAAAGTAAGCAATAGAGAAGTCAATAATATATTGAAGAAGATAATTTGGTTAAATGGGAAGGATTAGGCACACAAGCTTTTGGATGTATTATGGGCATATTGGATGGCTTACAAGACATCCATTGGGATATCTCCTTTTTGGATCATTGATGACAAATCATATCACCTTCCGGTTGGGCTTTAGCATAGAGCGTATTGGGCTATCAAGAAGCTTAGCTTATCTTTAGAATTAGTTGGGAAACACAAACTTCTCTAGTTTTAGGAGTTACATGAGCTACGACATGACACGTACAAGAACATATAGATCTATACAGAGAAGAGAAAAGCCTATCATGATAAGCATCTTTGGAGAAAAATTCTTTGAAGTCAATGATAAGGTATGGCTCCACAACTCTTGTCTTGAGCTCTATAAGGGAAGCTGCGCTCATGATGGGGCAGTCCAAATATGGTTCTGGAGTTTTTTTAAAACATATTAATATTGATTTATGACATTAAATCTGGCAAAGAATTCAATGTTAATGGTCATCGCCTCAAACCTTACCTAACATCAGAGCCAACCACAACGGCTAATAAGGTAAATCTGCATATTCCTGGGGCACTAGAGGACGTGATATTAGCATCACCCTCACCCCATCGATCTTCTTGAGCATTATTGGGTTTCGTATGACTCAAGATATTAAACTTAGCACTTCTTTGAAGGCACCCCAAGGTTATTTTTACTTACTTTTTCTGTTTGCTTTTTGTTTTTATTCGTATTTTTTAGTCATCGAAGAACATATTATATTGTGGAGAGGGATAAGAGAAAGAAAAAGCCTTTGAACAAGCATCAAAATGCCTAAATGAGTTCTTCTAGACCTTTCTTGTCACTACATTTTGTTTTCTCTTACATGCTATGCATGATATTTTTGTCACATTTTTCATAGGCATGGTGATTTCATTGAGGGCAATGAAAATTTTAAGTTAGGGGTTAAGGGCTTAGAAAAACTCAATAATTTTTGAAATTTTTTGAAAATTCTAAATTCCTAGAAATCCTATTTCAAAATTTTCTAGTACTCTACCTCACCTTAGAAGTCTTGTTATTTGAGATTCTATGGATTATGGATATAGAAGTGAAGGCCTTATGGCCTATGTGATTACATTTTTGAGTAATAAAATAAAGAGATCTAGATAAACCACGAGATTATTTTTAGTAGTTGACTCCTTTGGGGTTGGATATCTAATAGGTACTGAAGAAAAAATGAGTAATCAAAGGGTTAATCAAAGTGCTATGGGATTGAAAGGGAGAGATTTTGGGAGAATCTAAAAGCAAAATTCTTCTCCCCTACCTTATATCAACCAAACCTACTTAGTGTGGGAATTCATCATTTCCAATCTTTCCCTAAAAAGAGTTCATGAGCCATAATGTTTGATGTACCTATTTTTGTCCCTTTATGAATTTCATTCTATTTTTACCTCTCCAGTTAATTATTTTACACCCATTTTTTACTTTACTCATTATAATCACACTCCCAAATGACTCCACACATCTATCCTATCTCTTTCACATCCCTTCACATTTTGCTTCACATTTTTGCATACTCACTTAAAAAAAGACTCCATTTACTGATTCCATGTAAATTCCCTAAGTCCTTATGCATGTACGAAGAAGAATTTCTCTCTAAAAAAATAGGGAGCGAGAGAGGAAAAAGGAAGGAGAATAAGGTAGGGGGAATGCCTTCTTTTCTTCCATCCTATCTCTACTACTTCCATCCAGCCCTTTTCTACCACTTCCATCCATCCCTATCATCCATCATCACCCACATCATTTTGGAGTATAATTATCATAAGTGGTTGATAACATGCAATCATAACATGCAAAAACATGATTCTTAATGTAAAATAAGGCATAAAACATTCCATTTGTATGCATGTTATCATACTTTGAGTGCATTTCTATCATTTCATGCAATTTTAAAGTTATAATCTCAAAATGTACTATTTTAGGGATAATTAGGCATAATTAAGAATATATTTTAAAATAGATTATTCCATCTAAATTTGATATTATAATTATATTTCAATGTCAAATAATAAGAGAAAATGATTATATACACTCATTTATTTTTCTAAGTTTTGTTTTTCAAGAAGAAATGAGTGTATTTTTTAAATGATAATTTATTATCTTGTTATTTAAATATTTTGAATTTTTTTAATGATAGATAATTAAATTTCTGATGCAATGAAAGAAATTTGGATTAATTTGGAGTTGTATTTTGAAAGTTATGAATTTTCTAATTTTTAGGGATTTTTTTGAATTTTTCTGAATTTTTAAAGATTTTCTGGAATTAAAAATTGAATTTTCTAATTTAAAATCAATTTTTCAATTTATTATTAGCGCGCAAGTGATGTGGTGTAATCTGGAGCATCCGATCAATCGTGGTCAATGATCAATCACGATTGAAGACGTGGCAACACGTGGAGCATCCGATCGAGTGTTAAACGAAAACCGTCGATCGTCACTTAAGTGAAGGGGTACGCGGTGCTTTCTGATTGGACGATGATTCGTATGTCAAGCATTCAAATCTTATCCATTCAATCAAATGAGTTATAACGGCTGAGATTAAACGCATCCGATGGACATTTGTGGACACATGGAGACATCGTAGACGTTGAAGAAAGATCGAACGGTAGGCACTATGCGACGATTCAACTTCACACGATCATGTGGCTTCATCTTGGCGCTCCATCTATGATCCAATGGACATGACTTAACCGTAAAGATTCGTACTCATGCGTTTAATCTGAACCGTTGATTGAAGATTAAATGCTCCATCTGACAGTTATGCCCAAATTGCCTATAAATTGAGATGTTCTTCGACATTTCATGTATTCTTGGATGATTTCACTCAATTGATCTATCTAAACACCTCCATCCTTGAATCTCTTGCTTCTAATCACTTCTAGACTCATAGGGATGACCAAACCAAACTGAAACCATCGGTCCCTCTAAATGGGCCTTTCACGGTCTCGGTCCAAATTGCGGTCCGGTGTGGACACGAATTCAGTCCTCGACCGAGTTTTAAAAATTGCCTCGACCGAATTCTGGCGATCTTGCTCTGCTGCTGTCGAGGTGATTCCTCGCGGTGGTGGATTTGCTGTCTTGGTAACCTCTCTCTCTCTCTTTATATGATCACCCTTTAGGTCTCTCTCTCTCTCTCTCTCACAAGACAATCTCTCTCCATCTCTCACGATCGGCATTCTTCGGCGTTTAAATATCAAGGAAACAAGCTTCTCTTGCTGTGGCGTCGGAGCTCCTAGGGTTCCTTTCATCAGCTTCTCGGCAGATGAGAAAAGGCGCTATCAACATCGTCAGCGGACTCACCGGCTCCGAAGACAGCCTCCTCACCCTGACCTTGCATGCCGACCTTGCTCTTCCCTCTCTCTTACGCCTCCTCGACGATAATTCTTTGGAAGATGAAATTCCTATGGCTGCAGCGGATGCCTTGATCATCCTCTCGCAGAATCCCCTTTTCAGTGAAAAACTCGTCTCTCGGAGCTGCGAGTTCTTGTGTTGATATAATTTATCGGCAAAGGCCAGGCGGCAGTCTCGCGATTTCTCGTCGTGTTGTAATGCTGTTGGTTAATATCATTTAGGTACATTTCGGCGTCAACTCTCTACTTCAGGTCGGCAATAAAAAGATGGAAGGATTGTACATCTCCAATCTTGTCAGGTCTTTCTGCAGATCATCGTCTCAAGAAACTTATGAGGAGGATGCCTTTGATCACATCGGATCAATTCTCGTGAACATCTCCAAATCTCAAGCGGGAAGAAAGATCCTCCTAGAGTCCAGGAGAGCCCTTAAAATTTCTATTGAAATTTTTTTGATTTTCTATTTTCTATTTTCTTTTTAAACCTTTTGTGGATTTTTTATATTTTTGACTCTATTTATGTTAATCTTTTTATATTTTAGAACCTTTTTCTGATTTCAATGTGAATCTTTCTAATTGCTAAATTTTTCATTTCTATTAAAATTGTTCTAATTTTTTTTTTTTAAAATTTTTGTATGAATTTTCTGAATTTTTTTGGTGTTCTGATTTTAGATAATCTTTGCTTTCATTTTTATAATCTGATTTTTCTACTTTGAATTCTTAACTTTGTTGATCTAAAATCAAAATTTTCAATTTTGTGTCAATACTAATCTATATCAAATTTTGAAGTTGATTAAGTGAGTCATTAAACCATGGAGAAGCTTGTAAGGGGTTATTAAGGAGACTCATACAAGTCTACATTAAGGAGAGATTGGTGTGGTTATTTTTAGGCCAAAGTGTAATTATAATTGTTTTCATTATAATTTGGCATATCTTTAATCAAATTTGAGTCGAGCTTAAGAACTAACATTTCAAGTGTGACTATGAATTTTTTTAATAATAGACATTGATATGTTTATCTGTTTGAAGATACGCATATACATGGTCAAGAGAGACCGAAGTTAAGACCGAACCAAACCGTGACCGAGGTGGACCGAGACCGAGACCGAGACCAAATTTAGATTTGGACCGAATGGTGTGCCAATTACCGGATCGTGACTGTGACTGCCCAACCCTATAGACTCATTTCCACGTCCGCGGAGTGGTTGAAAGTGAGATTTCATCGATCGATTAGGGAGAATTTGCCTCTTGAACACCAAAGATTGTTTTTGAAATCGCAGGATAAAAAGCCTTGAATCCGGCGATTAAGTGGATCATTTCGATCGCTATCTTGGGTTAGATTATGTGTTTTCCGCCTAATCTTTCATCATGTATCATTAATTTTTAATTTAGGATCATTAATTTAGTTAATTTAGTCTTTTAATTTTGGATTTCTCTTAATTTACGTTAAAAAATTTCTCTCTAATTCACTCATCTATTTCTTCGTGAATCTTGATCCAAACCAAGTAATTTTGATTCAGTGGATTCGTCTTTGAGTTATCTTTCCAAATCTATCACCGTCCGATTTGATCTAATTCCAAAAGATTTCTCAAAAATCCCTTATTTCTTCGTGGGTTCGACCCTTATTGACCATTATACCCTTCAATTCGTGATTAAATCATTAAATTGGTAAGTTTGGCTTTATTTTTGACATGAATCGGTTCGCAATTAACGACTGCATCGATTCGTTCCGTCAGTGGTATGCTTCTTTGTTTTGACTATCCATTTTTTTATATGCATTTTGATTTTACCCATGTCAGTCCTTTAGTTGTAGTTGTCTTTTTGTTCTGTCAGCCACCTCGCCATGTTGCATCCCAAAGATAGGAAATCCCTTTGCAAATGCACTCTTGATAGGAGGAAGATGAGTTGAGGGAAGTTCTAACGCACTAAGTAGCCTCCATATGAGCAAAAGAATGAGGTACTTATTAAGAGGGTATTAAATTACATCCGCTCATAATACTGTGAGGATTGTTTCATCCCCATAGAATCAAACGCTAGATACGCTCACCTCGGTTGCATTTGAGGATTAGACATGAGCATTAGACGATGATCACTTCCTTAAAATACACTAAAGATGAAGAAATCTAGATCACCATGGTCCACACTATGAGGAAGTGTAAGAGTACCTTTAAACACTTTACCGCCTTTAGTTGTAGGATCAAAAAGTGGAAAGACCATCTTAGGAGATTCTATCATAAAGATTCCATTCCTATGCATGTTATTATCCTGGAGCGCATATTCATAATTCTATGTAATTTCAATTATTATATCAAAATACATTATTTTAAGGGATAATCATGCATAATTAAAGTTAAAATTATAGAGTAGATTATTCCTATTTTATATTTGAGATTATAATTAAGTTTTAATAAAAAATAATAATATAACATATTTTATACACACTCATTTATTTTTCGAGTTTTATTTTCCAAAAAAATGAGTCTATTTTTTTAGTTATAAATTTACTCACTTATTGTCTCTTAAATTATAATGTTTATAATATATATTTTCAATTTCTAATCAAACAAAAAATTGAATTAAAAAGGAGTTCTATTTTTAAAGTAATGAAAATTTTAGTTTTTTGAGATTTTTTTTGAATTTTTCTGAATTTTTCTGAAATTTTCTAAATTTTTCTAAATTTTGCTGAATTTATTTTGAATTTATTTCAATTAAAAATATTGGGTTTATAGTGTGCACAGACATGTCTGAACATGTGACATGTGTGTTTGCATTTCGCTACGTGGTGGCGTATATGCATGACATGTGACGCACATGTGGCGCGTGTCATTAGTATTAAAGCACCCTTTAGTTGAATAAGCTAATCACAAAGATCGCTCTCCTACTTGTAGGCATGTATTTTTTCTAATTTTTTCCATATGGGACTAAATATTTGTGCCAGTCACATGGCACATTCAAAGGCGGTAGATTGGAGCATAAAAAAAGATTCCATCTCGACCTTCAATTTTAACTTAAAGGCGCAGGTACGTGATGTGTTCTAATTGGATGACGATTTGCTTTTACAAAGTGTCAATCAATCCTGGCCATTCATTTGGGAGTTATAACAATTCAAATTGAATTCGCTTGATGAACTCTTATAGATGCATGACATCATTTCAAGTGTTCGATGAAAATCTAACAGTAGCCACTACACGGTGATTGTTCTTCATGCAATGACATCGTGTGATCTAGATGCTCCATCAAGAATCTGGTGATTTTATTCTAAATTTTAATCACAGCTATTGATCAAAGAAGAGAAGGGAATATGAGGATCACCCAATTCACCCTCTACTTATATCCCCCTTCTTCGATGGTGAATGCATTCTTGGATTTTTGATTTATTAGACCTTTGGGATAGTATCATCCTTGAATATCTTCTTTTATCCTCTTCTAGAATAATTTCCCTGTCAAGGGAGTGCTTGAAATCAAGATTTTTCGATGGAGAAGGAAGAATTCACTGCTTGGACATTGCATTTTTGTTCTTTGAAACACAAAATGAAAAGCCTTGATTCAATGATAAATTTGATCATTTTAAGTGTGATTTTGAGTTAGATTACGTGTTTTCTTCCTAGTATTTTGTCCTAATCATTAAATTTTAATTTTGATTAGTATATTAGTTTAATTTTATGAAATTTGATCATTTTCTCTCTCTTCGCAATCAATTTTTCTCTCCTTATTTTGCTCTTCCATTTCTTTGTGGATACTAATGCAAATTAAGTGATTTTTGATGATGTGGTTTTGTCTTCGAGTCATCTCTCTAAGAGTATCAATTTCCCTCATTTTCACCCCAATTCATTGTCACTTTAATCAAAATTTGGAGATATCTCAAAAACTATCCTAATTTTCCATGGATTCGACCGATTATCCTAATTATTTCGCCATTAAAACTTAATTTCAGTGACTTTGGAAATTCTTTGCATGCATGCACGTGTGTTTTCAACGACTTCACGATCTCGCTTCGTTAGATGTATGTATGTGAATATGTATGGATGCACGTATGGATGTGAGTATGCATGTATGTCGATATTTATATATATATATATATGTATGCATATATGTTTGCATGTATACTTGTATGGATGTACATATGTATGTATGCATGTATGGATGTATGTATATAGGTGTGTATGAATGTATGCATGCATGTATCCATCTTTGCATGTATGCATAAATACATGCATATTTGCAAACATACACACACACACACACACACACACACATACATACATACATATACATACATACATACATACATACACACGCATACATACATACATACATACATACATACATCCATACATACATACATACATAGATACATACATACATACATACATACATACATACATACATACATACATACATACATACATACATACATACATACATACATACATACATACATACATACATACGTACGTACATACATACATACATACGTACATACATACAGACATACATACATACATACATACATACATACATACATGTATATATGCATACATGCATACATGGACGTATGTATGTAGGTAGGTATCTATGCATGTATGAATGTACATACTTGTATCTATACAAGTATGCATGTATATATCTATGAATATATGCATGTACATGCAAACATGCATAGATACCTACATACATACATACCTAAATACATACATACATGCACACATACATACATACGTATACATATATACATATATATATACATGCATACATACATATGTACGTACGTACATACATCCACATATACATACAAACATGCATGCATGCATGCATAGAGACATGGATACATGCATAGATATCTACCTACCTGCATACATAAATACATACATACATACATCCATACATAAATACATAAATGCATACACGCACGCATGCATACCTGCATGCGTACATGCATCAATGCATACATGCATACATGGTTGTATGCATTTCATCTTTGTATGTATGTGTATATGTATAATTGTATGTATGTATTTATGTATGTATGCATGCATGCATGCATGTATGTATGTATGTATATATGTATCTTTGGATGTATGTATATATGCATGCATGTATGTATGTATGTATGTATCTATGCTTCTATGCATGCATGCATGCATGTATGTATGTATGTATGTATCCATATATGTATGTATGTATGTATGTATGGTATGTATGTATGTATGTATGTATGTATGTGTGTGTATGTTTGCACATATGCATGTATTTATGCATACATGCAAAGATGAATACATGCATGCATACATTCATACACACCTACATACATACATCCCATACATGCATACATACATATGTACATCCATTGTCTGTGTATGTGTGCATGTATCCATCTTTTCATGTATGGATGTATGGATGTATGCATATATGCATGTATGTATGTATGTATGCATGTATGTATGTAGGCATGTATGTATGTATGTATGTATGTATGTATGTATGTATGTACGTACGTATGTATGTATGCATGCATGCATGTATGTATGTATGTATGTATGTATGTATGTATGTATGTATGCATGTATGTATGTATGTATGCATGTATTTATTTATGCATGTATGTATGTATGTATGGATGTTTGTATGTAGGTATGCAGTATGTATAAAGGTATTTAGGCATGTATGTATGTGTGTATGTATATATATATGTATGCATGTATTCAAAACTCAAGGGATGCTTTAAAAGTCAAGTTGCTTTAGTTTTTGAGGACTTTTAGAAATATAGAGGAATTCGAGAACTACAAGGGATTTGGCTTACTATGTTTTTCAGACTTTCTGACATATTTAACATATCATATACTCCTTTGATTTTGATTTTGATTTGTTTTAGATATTGATATCTAAAACTATTTAGATTTCTACAACTTTTTTGGATTTCTGGAGACATTTTCCTCGCAATGTTCTTTGCAGCCCAATTGATAAGCCCAATTAAATTTGATATCTCGAATTTTTGTACCTAATTTGGAGATTCATTGAATCTTTTGGGAGAGGCCTAATTAAGTTTTCGAGGCTTTGTGAAACTTAATCAATTACATTTATGTTGCATATTAAAGTATAGTTACTTTTTATTATGAGATAACAAATTTTATTTTTAAATATTTAATTATTCTTGATTCTTGTGTTTTGAAAAATAGTCAATATTTTCATTTCTAAAAAAATTTCCTCCAATATTTTCATTTCATCATATTTTTACTCAATTTTTTAATATTTAAAACTTTTGTTACATTTTTGGAATGTTTAAAAATATAATAGATTTTTGGAAATTTTAAACACGTTCAGAGGAATATTGGGAATGTAAAATTATTTTTGTATAATTTGTGAATTTTAATCTCTAATAATAATACAAATTTAAATCAATTCTTCCAATTTTTAAGCTAGGTTTAAGATCAATCATAATTGAAAGTTTCAAAGGTATTTAGGAATTTTTGGAGTTTTGAGGTATTTTTCATATATTTCATTTACACTTATGGAATTGTTTTGATTACACTTATGGAATTGTTTTGATTTTTGAAAGTACTTCAAACATGATTTCGATTTGTATTTTAAATTTGATTTTCTTACTAAAATATGGAGTTCATATTTTTGTGACCTTTAAACAATTTTCTAGTCATCATGAAAGTTTAGAGGTTTTCTCACAAATTTTAAGTATTTTTTATTAAATACATTTAAGATAGTCTAGAAGGCAAATGAGATATGATGTAATTCTAAATTAATTTATATTTATTAATATCATTTTCTATGACACATATGGTGAAGAGTAGAAATTTTAAATAATAAAACAAAGAGCTTAGAAGTATGAAGTGCATTTGCAAGAAGATGATGAGCGATGAATTGATATCAAGGGTTTCGGTGATGAGATGGTGACAATGTTACTACAAAAATGGGAAGTCCTCACATTATTAGTGGAGCATATAAAAAATAAGAAATAGATTTGAATCCTCACAAGATCCCCTTTTTTGTTTTGTAGCGTGATGCTAAGAAAAAGCGAAAAAAATTAATGAGAAGAGAGAGAGATTGTGTGAGTGTGTTGATAAAATGCAATTCATACATGTAATTATATGATTATTAATACAAATCAGGGCATAAAACATTTCATTCTTTTGCATTTTATCATATTTTGAGTGCATATATATCATTATATGAAAATTTAAGTTATAATATCAAAATGCACAAATTTTAAGGATAATCATCAATAATTAAAGAGAGATATTTGAGATTAAGATTATTCCCGATTTTATATTTGAGATTATAATTAGGTTTTAATTTTAAATAATAAGAGAAAATATTTTTTTATACACACTCATTATTTTTATGCTGATAATGTTTGCTTCGAACTCCGGAACAAATAGTACATTGCAGATTCGAAGAGTGCTTCCATTGTTTTGATTAATCTCAATAGCTCCTTTTCCTTTGATTTGGATTCTTGAACTATCACCAAATTTCACAAATCTGGTGGTAGATTCATCCAAATCATTGAAGAAATTACGGCAGCCTGTCATGTGATTAGTTGCTCCAGTATCAAGATATTAGAGAGCATGATCAGACGATGCTTTCTCTGATCCATGAAAGAGCAAATTACATGTTTCTTCCACTATAGCCATAAGTAGGTGACGAAGCGTTTTCGTGCAGTTGTAAAACACAAAAAATGTAAGTCAAACAAATTTTATAAAACCGAACTCACAAAGATAAGATATAAAATCAAGTAATGTGTAAGTATCGGGTCGATCCACGAGAGCCAGGGTTGACTTTAATTGCAAAGTTGACTTGGTCAAACTTAGGTTTAAAAGGGGTTTTAAAGAAGTAAAAAAAATATGTGATGAATAGAAATGATATATATAGTCAAAATAAGAAGTTTTAAGAATTGAATTCTCGAGTCTGATAGATAAAAGTCAAAAGTCAAAAGTGTTGACTTTGACCAATAGTAGGTGTTTTGTAAAATCAGAGAATCAAAAAGTGTCAGAAGATTACAAAATTATATATTTAGAAACTAGAGAGAAAATAGAATTTATTGATATAAAATTCATGATTTTTGGATAAGAAATTGATTTACTATGAATTATTGAAAATCAAATTTCAGAAAATCCCCGAAATGAACACCTTAGAGAAAATTGTCAAAATGACCAGTCAAGTGAAATCTAAATCTTGAAATTTATATGTAAATGGAAATCTAAGAACCATAGGAATCTAAGGACACCAAAATGATCGAATTCTGATTTGTAAATCGAAAGTAATTGACCCCAAAAGTCAACGCTTGACTTATGATGAAAGATGAATAGTGCTCGATAAAACGTTAAATTGAAGGGCCAAATGAACTCGGAATTCAATGAATTTGCTATCCACGAAAAGCTGATGAAAAACGAAATCCAATGAAACAAAAATCGGGTGATTTGGAATTATAATCAGAGAGATATCCTATTTTCAAAATCAGTAATTTTTCAGACTGAAAGTTTTTTTGGGGAAAATGAAGAACACTAAGAACTAATTTACAAAATTAAACTTCTAAATCTAATAAAAACTCAAAAGTACCTCTTGATAATTGATCAAATATCACTACTAACCAGATTGCCGCAAGAATGGGGCTTCAATTCTCGTGGATTGAAGCGAATTTGCTCGGATTCGTCGTTGTGGATGTTCGGAATTCAAGGGGAAAATTCGATGAAATCAAGGAGGAATTCGCGATCAATCCGGCTCCAATTGCTTTGCAATCGAGTCTAAAGGCGGGGGATCATGAAGAACTCAAGACCTTCCTTGAAATTCGCTTAATTACTTTCACGAATCTATCAAAAGTTAAGGAACAAAGGAGAATACATCGTCTTTTTAAAGAGGATTTTGGGCGAGAAAATTCGGGCCGTTTGATGCGGTTGTGGGAGCGGTTTGATGGCCACTATCACATGGCGATTGTGGCCCTTCACTTGGCAGCGTCGTGGCTCCCAATTTCACGCTGAATCTGCACCGATTGCGGGAGGATCGGGCCACGATCCATTTGCGATCGTGAGCCACGATCGTGGTTCACCTTAGATCGCTGCCGTCCGATCTCTATTTACTCAATCGTGATGGCTCCAGTTGGGGTGCCCATCGGATGAAGATCCGGCACTCCAGGAAGTTCCACGCATCGCCAAGGTGAGATGAAGACCAGGGAGAATCGTGGCCATCTGATGGAGATCGCGCGGCCGATCGCGATTGCGCGTTTGATGATGATCGAACGCGCGATTTCCGTCCACGGGTTAGTAGGTGAGCCTTCCGATGCCTCCTGATGAAGATTTCGATCCACCGTCTAATGACGATCTCCACAATCATGCACTTGCGATGAATCCAGTGTCATCCGTCCGATGAAGATCGGACGCTCCTTGTGCATCCACGCGTCGCCAGATGATAGGTAAGTCCACCTCCTTTAAACATGATTTTCGCGCACGTGCGTTGATGGATGATTGCATGGACTCGGGTCCACGCGATCGACGCTTCACCCTTTGGATCCAACGCTTGCGCTGCCTCCACGTCACCTGCACAGAAGAAACGTGTGGGAACATAGTCCCACACGGAAGAAAAAGCGAGGAAATGTTAGCTTAAAAGGTGGGGCGCAGTAACCGATTTGCTTTACCGCCCCAAACTTCTAACCAGGGCCCACCACGTGGCACCCACACGGGCGTCTGGGTGGACCCACGTGGACACGCGTGGCCTCCTGCCACGTGGCCTTAGTGCCACCTGCGCCTCTCGTGGGCCACCTGCGGCCCTGCCACGTGGCCTTAGTGCTGCGTCGCATCCGCGCGGTGGTCCTGCGCACCACGTCAACTCGCCCGCTGGCCCCACTCGCCACATCAGCACCTGCGGGTAAGTAAACCCCTTTTTTTTCGATTTTAATATGAAAATTTATTCAATAAAAATTCAAATAAAAATCCAAAAATTCCTAAAATGTTTAGAAATTCATAATTCTCAAAATACAACTCCTTTTAATCTCAAATTTTCTCCATTGTATAAAAAATTCTTTTCTTTTTAATATCATGCCATTGAAAATATAATTTTAAGATAAGAAGATAGGATGAATAAAAAATAACATAAAGGTATTCATTAAAATCTCTCCCTTTTACTCATCAAATAACTTCCTCTTATCTTTAAATATCATTTACTAAAGTCAATATAAGTCAGGGAAATAACTCAATTCCTATTAATTTAACCTTAAAAAGATTAATCATCAAGAAAGCACATAATTATCCTTAATTTATGCATAAATATGAACTTTAGTAAAATGGCATTCCAATGGAGAAAATTCATAAAATTAAGATAACTTTATTCATAATTACATAAAGTAAGCATGAATATGAGTTAATTAGGATAAGAATTTAAGTTATAAATGCATGTTATCAACAGGGAAGAGGTCCATATCATTGTATTAGATGTATTTACTGTCGTGGCTGCCGGGGTGGTTTCTGCCACATATGCTTGATCATCACGTGTCTTATTTGCGCTCTTACATTCATACACAAAGTGTCCATACTTTTAACAATTATAACATTGAATTGCCGATTTGTCAAATGGTTTATTCTCATTGTCTTCTTCAGCTGGTTGATTGCGTCCTCGACCTCGACCTCTGCATCTTCCTCTGCCATGGCCAAGATGACGTCCTCTGCCACGCAATGAGGACTCCTCCTTAGAGGATTTTTTGGCTCTGCTTAGCGCCTTGACCAACAAGACGTGGTCCTCTTCATGAGACTCACCTTCTTTGAGCCGCAACTCATGGACGATGAGATAGCCAATTATCTCATGAAGACTCACCTTATCAAGGTCATCATATTGCTAAAAAAAAAAGTGATGGCATCTAATTTTGCACGCGTCGCTCTCAAGAATCGGCGCATCACCTCTTTCTCTTCCATCGCCTCTCCCAAATTCCGCTGATCGAAGACGATGTGCGTGAATTTCATTTAAAAATCCACTTCAGAGTCTGTGATGTAGGATAATTTTAGAAGAGGTATCTAAATCCTACAATAAGGGGAGGATCTATGAGTTGATATCAATGAGAATGATGATGAATATATAGAATATTTAAGAATAGAATAAGTAAGGATTAGTTTATTGGATAATTTAGAATATATCTAATCAGTAGATAATTAGAGATATCAGAAATGAAATGAGAAGAGAGATATTATTACTACTGAGAATAGAAGAGAGGTAAGGAAGAGTGTGGTGTGGGTTAGGTAATAAGGAATGCGGGAAATGAGTGATATTACTTGTTATAGGAGAATCGCGGTTATTTGTGATGAAAGATAGAAGAGCACGGGAGATAAGATGGAGTGAATAGCGGAGAAGTATATAATTTATTATAAAATAGAGAATAGCGAAAGAACGAGGAGTGATGAAAATAGAAAGGGAGATGGAGGAGTATAGAGAGATATGACGATAAAGGAGAGTCTCGTGTTGGACTTATAGGTATTTGTGCAAACTATCAACACGAGATGGAGAGGATGAGTACCTGAGGGGAGACGACGAAGATGATGCTTCGGAATCGCTTCCTGACCACCGGTAATCCTCGAATAGCCTCTGACAGGTAAACGATGAAGACGACAGAAGAGGGGGGAAGAATAGAGAGGAGGGTAGAATCGGAGAAGAAGATGAAGCGGAAAGGAGTGATGGAGATACGGGGAGAAACAATGGAACACAAAGGAAAAAAAACGAACCAAGGGTAACCCAAATTTTCATTCAATAATACTGTCCTCTTTCGTCGCTTACAATTGACGTTTTATAGAAAATACAAGAAGAGAAGTTTCGGCGATGCGTCGCGTCGCGACGGTGATTTTCCGTATGGGTTGACTGGTCAACCCGGCTTGACGTCCTGGCGTCCGGCAGTTTAGAAGATTTCCGAAATTCTTTGTCTTCTGCGCGTACGACGTGATCTTCACGTGGTGGAGGGGCGTGGAGTCTTTCTTTCTCGCGTTGACATTTGGTAAGTGGGGCGGTTATAACTGCCCTCCATCTTGGAGGTCTTCTTCTCCCGCGCTTCGTAGTGGTCAACCGACACATCGGCTGCGTGCGGATTTTCTGAATGCGTTTGGTCAGACTGCGTGCGGATTTTCGGATTTACTGAATGCATTTGAGAGAGCGCAACAATAAAACTTAGGTCAGACCGTCGCCTCTCTGCTGCCAGCTGACGACGACTCATCTCCCTCACCATTAATAGTTCCAAAAGCGTCTAATTTCCGTGTGTTGTAACCAGTCAATCTTAAATGCTTCTTATTCCCCCATCGCAAGCGGAAATCCGGTTTCTAGCTTGGACTGCCCAAAATAACTATTTTGAGCTCTTTTGGTCGTCGTCCTCGCGGCCGTCTCCATCTAAAAGCTTCGCCAATCCGGAGTCTCTGGAACTTCCTCCGCGGCGGGACATTTCTACATTGAAACCGTTCTTCGTTATTTTGAAACCGTCTTTCTAAATTTCTTCCTGCAAATAGACTAGTCCACTTCATAGTGAGCTGTATTCATGCTAAACTGTCTTCAGTTCTCCTGAGATACTCTTGGAAATCTTGAGAAGTTACCAACGGTTTGATAATCATGAGGACTATCCATTAATAGGTAGAAGGCTGAATTCTTCCCTTCTTCATTATCAGCCGTGAAGGCTTGGTTTAGATGGGAGATAGTCCTCTAGGGGGATCTTCTTGGATATTCCTTATTCATGAAGTCTCCTGTCATGCGAAAGTCATTGACACAACACCGTGGCAGATATTGCTGAATACGATGACTGTCTATGGTAGATATCATGCTGAGCTTCTCTCTTTTGATCAACCGTGATGGTTAACATCCAATGCGAGATAATCTTATGCATTGGAAGCTTTCTTCGTACTGATTATCTTCATAAGAAAGGCTTTTGTGAACTTTAGTAATGGTGAAGCTCTTCTTATTGTAGTTGTCCTCACATTCACTTTGAGTGAATGAGGCCTTTTGCATGCTGAATTGCCAATATAACATGCATGGATTTATCCATGCAAAGGCTTTAGTATTGAGGTCAAACCCGTAGATACTTCTTCCATAGGTTATAAGATATAGATCTCTCCTATAATTTCTAACTAAGGGTGGTTTCAAAGAAATAAAGGGATGTAATTCAAAGAGGTTTCCTACTGATTTTTCTTATGAGATCATTAATTAAAATGATATAAGGTACCTATGATATGGTGGATAAGGTTTGGAGATTAAGGACCCTATTTCAAGGTAAGATGGTGGTTGACTTGGTCCATTCAAAGGATTCTAATTATCTAAGGATAAGGCTAATTTCTTTTGACCAAGTCAATCTTTAGATCAGTGTAAAATAGAGGAAGGAGGGAAGATAATTCCCTTAAGATCTACACTCTCTTTATTTATTTAGAGAGGTCTTCTTCATCCATTTAAGTAATGGATAATTTCTCAAATCGGTGGATAGGAGGAGGAGGAGGAGGAGGAGGATAGGTTCACTTAGACCCTTGTGTTCATGTATAAAATAATTCTCCATCAGTCTGTCTTGGCCATTGTCAGTATCTTTAAGTCACGTTTCAGACCTTGGATGGGGGATTGAATCACTCTATCCACGTCGAGATTCCGTTGACGCAGGATCTCCCAATTTTCTTTAGCTGACTTCTTCGTGTTGAGAATTCCCAAAAGATCTTCGGGAACACCGATAATGATCGCTGAAAGTGCTTGACGATCCTTCTTCTTTGATGCATTCTCACCGATAATCACCTGCCAGAAATTGTGAGTGTCTAGGTACACCTCCATGGTCATGGACCATACTAGATAGTTTGTCTTCGAGAGCTTGAGAGATGGCACTGATGATGCCATTTCTCTGCCATCTGTAGCTTTCTTCGCCTTTCTTGATTCTTTGAAAAATCAATTCGCTCTGATACCGAATGTTGGTATATGGTTCACCTTAGATCTCATGAGAGTTTGTGGAGAAATCAATTGAGTGAATGAGATTCGGGAGAGGAAGACCTTAGACTGAATCGGGATTGAGAAAAATGTTCATATTATCAAATCGTTGAATATATTGGGTATTTATAGATTATCCAATGCGAAGAGGAGAGAGAAAGGAGTCTCCAACTGCCTCCATAATGAGCTCCCATCGCATCTGACATGTCATCATCTAGACCGTCATAACTCCCCTCATCCGACCCTCTTGATTAAAACATAACTACTTGAAATAGAAAAAGAAAAAATGACACTGAAGATGGAATATTGTTGAAAGTCTATAACTACCTCTGAGCTAGAGCAACTTCCATTAGTTTGGAGAAGAGCGAAGAGAAGGGCAAGAGCGGGAGTGTAAGCAGTAGAGAAAAAGAGAGTGTGCATGTGAAAGAGAGATTCAAAAGAAGAATGGAGACATAAAGGAGAGAACGAAGAGGAGAAAATTGGAGGAAATACATGCAGTCAACGCAGAGGGAAGAAAAGAAATTAAGAGAGAGAAGAAGATATCGGTTCGGCGAGAGCAATGGAATACTTTCAAGGGAGACGAAGAGAAGTCGCAGGAGATGAAGAGAACGGGAAATTTCGAGGTTGGAGAAAAGGGTTGCTAAAGAGCAGAAGAAGGGGTTTAGGTGCGAACAAAAGAAATTCAGAGAGGAATTGGGTTAGATGGAGTGAGAGAGAGCCACAGAGGAAACAAGCGCGACGGAAAGAGAAGGACCGAGAGAGGAAGAGAACGTGAGACGGTGCAAGAGTAAGATTAGAGAAATTTTAGAGAGAGATAGAGAAGGAGAGATCATGAAGAAGAGAAATAGAAAGTTGTATCAGAGAGATTGGGAATGGTACTGGGGAGAAGGTTGTGATAGAGATCGCGAAACGAAAAAAAATGGAAGAAAGTTAGAGAAGAGGGGAGGCAGAGACGGAGAGTGGGGAAGGTGATGGTGCTCAGAAGGTAAAGAAGGAGAAAAACAATTACACAAAACTTGTCATCTACGTTACATCCTCCCGACAGATTAAATGCCGGTGAGCCGAATTTCTAACGACAAACTGTAAGAGAGAGAATGCTCGAGGAGGAAGCAACCAAAGAAGAAACAGAAGAAGCCGCCAAAAGGAGAGCTTTTTCCACTTTAAATCCCATGAGTCTCCCCCACGATGCTCTCTTTGACTGAACTCACATTTTCTTGCTTTGGACAACCCATTCTTCCATTTCAAAGGATCTTGCTACCCTTCATCTTGCATAGTTCCTGAAAATAAAAAGGCAAAAGTCATGTAAAATAAATTCTTTTTGAGACACTAATATTCTATAAACATCAAATTATGAGACGGTAGAGGGGATGGTTGATAAAATGCATATTTAAATTGAATTCTTATCATATTTAACTAATATTCATGCTTATCTTATGTAATTATGATGCATGTTATCATAATTTTATGAATTTTCTCCATTGGCATGTCATTTTACTAAAGTCCCACATTTTTGAATTATTTAGGATAATTATGTGTTTTATTGATGTTTGACCTTTTCCAAGGTCAAATAATTAGAAATTAACCATTTTTCTTGATTTATTTTGACTTTAGTGGATGATTAAAAGAAGAGAATGAGGGGATGAATCAAAATAGAATTCCAAAGGGTGAATTTAATATTATTGTGAGGTCATCCTATTTTCTTGTTTGGATTTATATTTTAGTTGGCATGCTATTAAACATAAAGAAATTTGTGATCCAATGGAGAAAATTTGAGTCAAAAAGGAGTTATATAAATGAAGTTATGAATTTCTGAATTTTATAGATTTTTCAAAATGTTATTTTGATTTTCAGGTACTTTTTGGAATTTTAAAAGCTTAAAAATATCGCAAAAAGGGGTTGTGCGGGACCCGCCCGAAGGTGACGTGACGCGACGCGGACAGATGGCGAAGCCACACGAGCCCACGTGCATCCGTGTGGACGCCTATGTAGCGCGATGAGACATTCTGGCTGATAGTGCGTGTGGGCCCACGGGTATAGTGTGTGTGGGCCCACGCACATAAAATAAGCATGAATATTAGCTAAATAAGGTAAGAATTTAAGTTAAATATGCATGTTAAATAAGCATGAATATAATAATGCACCGCTATAAGAATGTACTCCTTTCCCTCCGACGGTGGAAATGGTCCCATAAAGTCAATCCCCCAAAGATCAAAAATCTCTACCTCAAGGATGGTTTGGAAGGGCATTTCATCTCACTTTGAGATGTATAATGCGTGATTGGCATTTGAGAGATTCCTTGCAATACTTGATCGTACTTTTGAATAGAGCTGGCCAATAGATGCCACTTTGTAGCACCTTTGCTTCAGTCTTTCTCAATGCAAAATGGCCTCCACATAAAGATGAGTGACACATCGATAGAATATGCTCTTGCTCCTCCTCCGTAACGCATCGTCGAATAATCTGATCAGCCCCTACATGGAACAATTGGGGTTCTTCTAAAAAAAATTTTTGAATATCATAGGAAAATTTTCTCTTTTTATGCGTGTTCCAATACTCGGGGACAGCTTTTTGTCACTAAGTAATTAACAATATGCGCAAACCAAGGTACCTTAGTCACAACGGCGAGAAGCTGTTCGTCGAGGAATGTGTCACTAATCTCACTTGAAGATGTGGTATGAAGTCGAGAAAGATGATCAGTCACTGAGTTCTCACTTCCCTTCTTGTCTTTAATCTCCAAATTGAATTCTTGAAGAAGAAGAACCCATCGAATCAGTCACGGTTTAGCCTCTTTCTTGGACATCAAGTAATTCAATGTGGCATGATCAGTGTACACAATAATCTTGCTGCCCAAGACATATGGCCTAAACTTCTCCAAAGCAAAGACAACCGCTAACAACTCCTTCTCCGTAATAGTGTAGTTGAGTTGAGTGTTAGCTAGCGTCTTGCTTGCGTAGCAAATGGCAGTCGGCTTCTTGTCGATCCGTTGCCCCAAAATCGCGCCCACTGCAAAATCTGAAGCATTGCACATAATCTCAAAAGGTAAGTCCCAATTAGGACTTTGTAAGATAGGCGCTTCTACTAATGATCGCTTCAGCTGCATAAAGGCACGCTTCCCTTCTTCCTCAATGATTAAATCTTTTTCCATGCATAAAAGAAAAGTTAGTGGTTTCGAAACTTTAGCAAAATCTTGATTAAAACGACGATAAAAGCCAACATGCACAAGGAATTCAGTTGTTCCCTTATCAACTTGGGAGTGCAAGGTCTTGGATCACCTCAACCTTGGCCTTGTCCACTTCCAATCCTTTGCTTGAGACGAAATGCCCAAGCACTATACCTTCTCTTACCATGAAGTGGGACTTCTCCCAACTAAGGACTAGGCATTTTTTAACGCAAACATTGAGGATTTGCATTAAGTGCTCTAAGGACGCATCAAAACTCAGCCCGAAAACTAAAAAGTCGTCCATTAAGACCTCCATGCTCTCTCCTATAAAATCGGAGAAGATGACCATCTTGCACCTCTGGAAAGTGGCAGGAGCATTACATAGTCCAAATGGCATGCGTTGAAATGCATAAGTGCCAAATGGACATGTAAATGTCATCTTCTCTTGATCATCGGAGTGTATCACTAATTGCTTGTACCTGGAATAGCCATCTAGGAAGCAATAAAATCCTTGACCTGAAAGCTTGTCAAGAATTTGGTCAATAAATGGCAAGGGGAAGTGGTCCTTTTTTGTCACCGCATTTAGCTTCCGATAGTCGATGCATACTCGCCACTTCGTCGGAAGACGCGTTTAAAGTTCTTTGCCCATGTCATTCGTTGTCACGGTGATCCCCGCCTTCTTGGTGACGACATGCACTGGACTGACCCATGCACTATCGGAGATGAGATAAATGATACCAGCATTAAGCCATTTATAGATTTCATTCTTAATGGCATCCCATACCTTAGGGTTTAGCCGTCTTTGTGCCTCTCTAGAGGGACAAGAGTCCTCCTCTAGTGCACAAAGAGGGATCAATTCCCTTAAGGTCTGATAAGTTCCATCCGATTGCTTCCTTTCTTCCTCGCAAGACCGCCAATAGTCTCTCCTCCTGGTCCTGATCTAACTGTGAGGATATAATAACAGGTTAGCGCAATGATGATCAAGAAAAACATATTTCAACGTAGAAGGTAATGGTTTTAGCTCGGGTGCCGTCTCGCTGCAAGGAAATGGATCATCCTCGGGGTTCTCGAAGCTCTCGTCCTCAATAGCCGCCATCGTCTCCTCGATACAACTCAAAATCTCCGGATCCTTGTAAATATCGACGGTGCCTACCTCATCGGACTCATGTGAAGGATGTCGCATCAACTTTTTGATGATCACCTTCATCGTACTATCTCCTACCTAAAATATAACTTTGCCCTTGCCCCAATCCTAGATCGCTTTCGCGGTAGCTAAAAATGGTCTCCCTAGTATGATGGGAGAGTCGATGAAGTCCTTCATGGATTTCATATACACGATAATAAAGTCTACCAGAAAGTAGCCATTTTCTACCTTAACTATCACATCCTCTACAACGCCGTGAGGTCGTCTCACGGATCCATCCACTAATCTCAACTCGATAAATAATGGCTGCAACTCACCAAGTGGACAAATGTCATACACTCCCTTCGGGAGGATATTGACACTAGCCCTCGTGCCGAGGAGAGATCGAGTGAAAGTCCTGCCCCCTATCTCACAACTAATCATGAGAGCTCCCGGATCACGTCGCTTACGAGGAAGCGTACTCAACATGATAGAACTAATGGTCTCACTCATATGGATACATTTCGGCTTCCTCGTTGGGGTGCAATGTCTTTTTAAGAATTTAGCGTAGGATGGAATATGCTGGGTAGCATCTACTAATGGGATGGTGATAGTAACCTGCCTAAAAGCCTCTAGCAATGTATCATCACTATCACTCGTAGAGACTCTGGGCCAGCTCAATAACTGAGGATAAGGCACTGGAGGTATGTAAACCTCGGGATTGGGCTTTGCCCTACTCTCATCATCGGGTACCTCCTCATCCTCAGAGTCCTCCTCTAGAATAATCGGGGGAGAGGATTGGTCATCCTTCCCCTCAACCGGGTCCTTGCGGCGCTTGTGATCCGTATGAGGATCCACTAAGACTTTACCGCTACATAGGCCCGAAATGGCATGTGCCTTCTCCGATGCACTATCAATGCAAACTTCGTTCACATTGTGGGTGCGACTCGACGATGCTTTCCCTACATTCCTAGGGTTTGCTAAAGGTTGAGAAGATAAGTGATCTATACATTCAACTCGCTTACCCTTCCTTTGCTCGGTAGAAGCATCGGAGCATTGGGCTTTTGCCCCTTTGACTCGATCGAGTCGGTCGCTAACCTCATTCAGTTTTACTCATCATTTGTGCTAATGCACTCATGACGGGAGTCAACTGAAGGTGTTGGAGGTGGTACTGCCGGTGGCGGTGTAACTGCTCGGGGAAGACCAGGGGCAAAAGATGTTGGCCTCGGGTTTCCAATATGCTACGGCGTGAATCCAAAGGGCTGATGATATGGAGTGTGATGCGCTCTCCGCTGCTGCGCATAAGATGGGTTATGAAAACTAGAATAACCCTGATTCGGGTAGTTTAACCTACCCACTTGGCTCAAACCTGGATATGTAGTAGGGTTTAGCCGAAATGAATATGGACCTTGGATTGCCATCACGGGGCAATTCAGCTCGACATGCTCAAAACTAGAGCAATGTGAACACGGAGAGACATCGACATGTGATACTAGCGCGAGGCCATCAAAAAACCGGTCAGATCTTAAGCAAATCCATGATCAAGTTATGTGGATCGATCAGCTTTTCAATCTTATCTAAAAGCATACATATCTCTGTCACCTTCGCATCCAACATCCCTCCCTTCGCGGGAGCGCTTCATCCTTCGAAGGATTTAGCAGCGTGATGATGGCTATTCTCTGCCACCAACTCGATCAACTCGAGGGCTTCATCCTCATATTTTCTCATGAATGTGCCTCCACTAGCAGCATCGAGTAAATATCCGTCAGGTCCACCGAAACCATCATAAAAAATCTGAGTAATCTCATGTTTTGCTATACCATGATGCGGGCATTGTCTCAAGAGATCTCTAAGTCTCTCACATGCCTCGTAGAAAACCTCACCCGGCCCTTGTGAGAATTCGCGTATGGCTCTTCTCACGGTGCTAGTCTTACCTACCGAGTAGTACTTACGCAAAATGCGTCTTCCATATCTCTCATGAATCAAACTCGCGGCCCAAGGTGATAAACCAGTCCTTTGCCCTTTCCTTAAGCGTGAAGGGGAAGACGCGCATCTTGGCTGTCTCGAAGGGGACATTGTGGAATTGGTTGAATTTGCACACCTGGCTGAATTTCGTCCACATGTCGATAAAGATACTCCGATGGTAGTCCATGAAAAAGTGAGTAAAAGGCCAAAAATATATGAGTCAATTTTAAAATTTGCACCTCGTTAAAGAGGAGCATTGACTCGCGTAGTCTGCCTTTGGACGACTAGTCTTGCGTAATTGCTAAGACGTCGACTCACTATCTCGGTGAGAAGAGGGGCGTCTATCGGTTCTCCTCGCCCTAGTGTGGCGATGGCTGACATAGAATCACTAGAAGCCTGTGATGGAGCTATAGAATGTGTGGATGTGGCGAAGAGGTCCTCATACAAGGCGTTATTCCTTGTATTCCTCTTGGGTCATTGATTCTGATGTCCTTGTCATCCTAGGATGCCTATTCATATCTATATCAAAAATATCACAGAACAACATATATATATTTATATAAGAAAGTCAGAAAAGGGTTAGATGAAAAGTGTGATGTTCCAAATGCAAATGCTTCACTCTACTCCACCAAAAAGATAGATCAAGCTACACACTATCACAAGTAGCACCACTGCTAACAGAGAATGTATTTGAGATATATCGATATCTTCGTCTCAAATAAGTGAAAAACACAAAATAGACTACTAAATTTGCACCAAATAATGTCAACTAATGGGCAAAAATAGGTAATCTTACCTCGCTATACCTTTTCCACAACTGAGAAGGTCTGATTATTTCTCTGCAGGTTAGTAAACAACAGAAGATAGAAACCTAAATATGACCTTGAAATCGAGCAGCAAAATCAATAACACATGTTCCCCCGCCACGGCGCCAATTTGATGAAGCGTTTTATGCGGTCGTTAAAACACACAAACGTTGGTCAAACAAAATTTATAATTCCAAACTCACAATGACAAATATATAAAATCAAGTATAATCTAAGTATCGAGTCGATCCACAAAGAACACGGTTGACTTTTATCATAGAGTTGACTAGGTCAAACTTAGGTTTAATAAAAGATTTAAAGAAGTGGAAATGATATTTTATGAATATAAATAATATACATATACTAGATCGGATATTTTAATATTTTAGACCTCTGATTTGCAGAGAAATGTCAAAAGTCAAGGTCAACGCATTGACTTTTACTAATAGTTGACTTTCTATCAAATCAGAGAATAAAAAGAAGTCAGAAGATTAAGAAAATTACATATTCACAATCTATAGAGAAAATGGAATTTATTGATATCATGTACATACTTATGTGTATGTGCGCGTCTTTAAAAGCTCCCTTCTACCCCCCTCTCTCGATTTCTTAATGAGTTTTCGATAAGAAATAGATTTATTATGAATTATTGAAAATCAAAGATCAGAAAGATCCCGAAATGAATACTTCGGTGAAAATCTTCAAATTGACTAACCAAATGATATCCAAATGTTGCAATTGATATATCAATAGAAAGCTAACAATCAGAGGATTCCAAAGAGACAAAAATTGTTAAATTCCAATTTCTATATTTTAAGAGTAATTGATCCCGCAAATCAATGACCAAATTCGGATTGAAAGGGAATAGTGGTTGGTCAAATGTTAAATTGAGGGGTCAAATGATCATGGAATTTCACGAATTTGCTATCCATGGAAAGCTGATGAAACAAAGAACCCAATGAAATGAGATTTTAGTTATTTAGAATTAAGATCAGAGAGATATCCTTATTTCAAAATTACCAAAAATTCGAACCGAAATTGGGCAAAAATGAAGAACAAAATGACTTTTAAAGTGAAATTAACTACCTAAATCTAATATAAATACAAATGACCAGAAGATGAATGATTGATTCTCACTGCTAACCCAATTTCCGTAAAGATTTGGCTTCAATTCACGCGGATTGAAGAGTATCGGCTTGATTTCTTCCTCGGCGGACGTTCGGCGTTCAAGGAGAGAATTCGATCGAATCCGACGATAAATCAGGACGAATCCTGCTTCAATTGGATCACGATTGCATTTAGACGCAGGGAAATCGTGATGAACTCAAGATTTTTTTCAAAAATTGCTTAATTGCTTCACAGTTCAATCAAAAGTTAAGAGAAGAAGAGAGAATACATCGGTTTTTAAAGAAGAATTCCCGCGAGAAACGCGGGCCGTTTGATCTGATGAAAGCTGATTGATGGCCACGATCGCACGATGATCGTGGTCATGATCACGCTACAATCATGAGCCCATGATCTCATGCGATTTGGGTTGTGCCGTCTGATTGATATTGTCGCATCAAGGTGAGTCCACATGTCATTCCAAGATCGCATGATCGCGCGATTTAATCTTGGCAGTTGGAATTCACTTACGCGATCAACGGTCAGGGAATAACGCACGTGCTTTGATGATGATTGCGTGGACCCCAAGTTTCGCCGTATTGACGTGTTAGATTTGATGCGCGTGTATCCAACGCCTGCGACGCTGCCACGTGTCCTGCGAAGATGAATTTCCGAGGGAACATAGTCCCACACCGAAAAAATGAGAGAAAAAGGTGAGTATAAAAGATAGAGGGGCGTAACGAATTTGCGTTACCGCCCCACTTATCTCACTAGGGCCCACTAACCCATGGGCCCTTCAAATGCCAGCCCCCCTAACGCACGCTGCCACGTGGCGCCACCCGGGCGTCCACGTGGACTCGCGTGGTCATCCCATGTGTCCGCGTCACCTCTGTGCATGGGTCCGCGTGGCACTGCCATGTGGCCTTGCATGCGATGTCCCATCCACGCGGGTCCCACGTGCCACATCAGTTCCGGGGTTCTGTGGAGATAGAAAAACACCTTTTTGCATTTTTTTAGAGAAATAAAACTCAAAATAAATTCTATAACATCTAGAAAAATCTAGAAAATTCAAAAATCAATAACTTTAAAATATAACTCCTTTTAAACTCAAATTTTCTCCATTGGATCACAAATTTCTTCCTTTTTAATATCATCCCATCTAAAATATAAATTAAAACAAGAAAATGGGATGGATTGAAAATAATGTCAAGTCTTTCATTAAGAATTCTTTCTTTTAATCATCCAATCATTCTTTCCTTGGAATTAATCCTTTTAATCATCTTCTAAACTCAAAGTAAATCAGGAAAACTAATTAAATTTCTATTAATTTAACCTTGAAAAAGATTAATCATCAAGAAAGCACATAATTAATCCTAAATTATGCATAAATATGAACTTTAGTAGAATGGCATACCAATGGAGAAAATTCATAAAAAGTTGGTTAACATGCATTATAATTACATAATATGAGCATGAATATTAGTTAAATAAGATAAGACTTAAAGTTAAATATGCATGTTATCAGCGGGACCTGCCCGAAGCTGACGTGACGCAATGCGGACAGGTGATAGAGCAACACGAGCCCACGTGCATCCACGTGGACACCTACGTAGCGCAATGAGACAGTTTGGCTGATAGTGCGTGTGGGCCCACGGGTATAGTGGGCCCATGGAAGGCATAGAAGGGGGCGTACTTGGCCCATTTGGGTGATGCAAACACTTATACGCATTTCCTGTTTTATACCCGTTCATCTTCCTTATTTTTCTTTCCGTTTTTGCAAGCAATGTGGCAATGCGTAGTGCGTTAGATGAAATCGCTTCAATTGACGCGCGTCGATCTGGTGGACTCCAGCCCATCCGATCACAATCAAAGCACGTGCGTAATTGTGAGCCGTCGATTGCATAAGTGACATCAGACGATCGTGAGTTAATCGCGCACTCGACAAATCATGGAGTGACACATTGCCGCACTCCAATGAAGATCACACAACAGAAATCAAGGAGTGGAATTCGCGTCGTGGAATAGTGGCCCATCAATTTTGCGCAATCCCAGCCATCCAAAGCTCCATCAAGGAATCAAGACGGCGTGGATTTTTGCTATAAAGTCTCTATAAATGAATGTTATCTCTCTTTCTTAAACTTAACTTTGATTGAAACGTCAAGAAATTCAGCATTTTTGGAGCAAAATCTCAAGTTCTTCGTGATTCCCTTGCGTAATAGACTCAACTGCGATAAGATTGAGGCAAGATTAATCACAAATCATTGAGAGAAACAGTTGTTAGATTAATCCAAACTCACGTCGAAGATGAAATCGGGATAAATACTCTTCAGTCGAAGCGATTTGAAGCACAATCTTCACGTCAATCGGGTTGGTAGTGTGATTCCTTCGTAATCCTTGTAATTTAAGTAATTTAGATTAGATTTAGATAGGTAATTAGAGTGTAGGAATCGGAAATTTCATCATTTCACCCAAATTTGATAGTAGATTTTTTATGATTTTCGAACAAGGATTTCTCCTTGATCTTAAGTTCAAATCAGTCAATTTTGATTTCATTGGATTCCTTGTTCCATCAGCTTTTCGTGGATATCTTATTCATAAAATTTCATCAACATTGGACCCTTCCATTTAACGTTTGACCAGCTGATGTTCATTTTCAATCTGAATTTGGGCGTTGACTTTCAAGGGCAATTACACTTAAAATATAAGGTGAAATTTGATAATTTTAGTTTCTCTGGAATCCTCTGATCGTAAGCTTTCTATTCATATGTGAATTATAAGATTTGGATATCATTTGACAAGTCAATTTAATGATTTTGATCGAGATCTTCATTTCAGGATTTTTCTAATTATTGATTTTCAATAAATCATAGTAACTCCAATTCTTCTCTACAAATCACATAATTTCTATCAAAATTCTTCACTTTCTCTCTAGTTTATGAAAATATAATTTGCGAACATTTTCTCATCTTTTTCCTCTCTGATTTTATATAAAGTCAACATCTGGTCAAAGTCAACGCTTTGACCTTGACTTTGGACTTTTCTAAAATTCTTTAAATATTTTCTCTCATATATTAGTATTCATTTCATGTATAATATATCATTTTGAAATCTACAAAACCCTAGTTAAACCTAATTTTGACCAAGTCAACTCTTTCGATAAAAGTCAACCGAGCTCTCTGTCGTTCAACCCGATCTCAGTCGTTGTACTTGATTATTGATTTTTAATCATCATGAGTTTGAAATCATAAAATTTTTTTGATCGACGATCATGTGTTTTAATGACAGCACTAAATCGTTCCGTCAATGGTGTGTTCAAGAGTTTAATAGGGTCAAATAAGAGCAATCCATGGGTGGATATAAATACATTTTATGTTCTTATCAAGCATCGCTAGAGTAAGTTTTGGTCATAAATCTTTATATTATTGTTTAATTCTATTTGATCTTTTCCATTTTCTCAATCTTTTTGTCACATTTCCATCATCAATAAAGGGTTTTTGATCTTTGAAATGAGTTTTGAAGGATTTGATCAATTCATTGCATTTTTTGTATAAATCTTCTTATTTTCATCGATCAATTTGTTTTATTGATCCAAAAAATACCAAAAAAAGTCATTAATTTCAATTTTTTAACCTTCCTCCTTGTGGATTTGACCTTGACTCTCCACTATTCTAAGTTTTAAGACCGAATTTGAAGAGATGAGTATTATTTTTAATATATGAGTTACTTTTTCTACGACTGTGATTTTACGTATATTAGTCTTAAATTAAATAATCCCAGGTTTCACCAAGTTTCAAAGACATAAAATGGGGTGATATCAAAATATCAGAAAATGTGGAAAATAATTAGCATTAAAATTGTTAAAGCCTCTCCTATTGGGCTGAAGCCCATTCTCCTTTCTCCTCTCTCCTCTCTCCTCTCTCCTCTCTTTTCTATATATTTCTCCTATTCACGCATGTATGGGTCACATCAAACCCTAGCCGTCATATTATCGTTTTTTGTCTTACCTCTCGATCGTCTTCTTCCTCTCCTCTCCTCCCTTTTGACATGGTATCAGAGCGGAACTGAAGAAGAGATCGACCTATTCTGTGAGAGGAACCTATCCCTCCCTGCCGGCGGCTCTCTGCCCATGTCGTACCTGCCTTATCGTGCTGCTCGCGGACCTGCTGTTATTCCGCGTCAAGTCCAGACGGTATTTCGTCCAGACGGTATTTCCCCGTCCAGACGGTATTTCGCTGTCGTTCCGACGGTAGTTCGCCGTTGTTCCGCGCCCCCCCCCCCCAGACGCCGCTGCTCCGCGTCGCCCAAACGTCGTCGTCCTGAGGTTATTCCTCCCCTCCGACGTCGCCCAAGCGTCGCCTTGAGGTTTCGCCACTGTTCCGCGCCGTCCAGACGCCACTGCTCCGCGTCGCCCAGACGCGGCTGTTCCGCGCTGTTCCGCGCCGCTTAGACCTGCTGCTGCTGTTCTGCGCCGCCTAAACGTCGTCGTCCTGAGGTTATTCCGCCCCTCCGACGTCGCCCAGGCGTCACCTTGAGGTTTCGCCGCTGTTCCGCGCCATCCAGACGCCACTGCTCCGCGCCGTCCAGACGCCACTGCTCCGCGTCGCCCAAACGCGGCTGTTCCGCGCTGTTCCGCGCCGCCCAGACCTGCTGCTGTTATTCCGCGCCCAGACGTCGCACCTCCCTGACGGTATTTCGCGCCGCCTAGACGCTGTCTCGCGCCGCGCCATTGCTACCTGCCCTACCACGCCTGTCTGCGGCCTGTCCGTCGCCACAACGCTTTGCCGCTTACTCATCTGCGCCGATACATCTGCGCCGCCGGTTCCACTCCTCTCCACATGGCCGACACTACTGCCGCATTGTCATCCTCGGATGTTGCTCAGCCCTCTCAGCTTGCAGAGTTGCCCCGGCAATCCGGAAACACTCGACTGTGAGTGCACTGGCCAAGCCCGCTTACACATTCGATGGGTCCAATTATGGGCCATGGAGATGCGCCTTCCTCGAGTTTCTCAACGCCCATGGTCTTCGGCATCACTTGACTGATTCCTCGCCGAAGGAATCGGACCCAACATACTCGGAATGGAGCAGACTGGAGTCTGCGGTATGTTCTTGGCTTATCTCTAGTGTAGCGATGCAGATCATGGAGCCGCTCAACATGACCCGTCCTGCTCGCGCTCTATGGCTCAAGTTGGAGACGATGTACGCCAACAAGAGCAACGTGAGCCGGACAGTTCGCCTATATGAGGAGTTATTTGCATGTCGCCAGGGCACCCGGACTCTCCAGACTTACTATGGAGCGGTCGATGCCATCTTTACCAACCTCGAGCTCTATCAGCCACTGGTCCTGGATCTCGATACGCTGAGACAGTATCGCGATGAGCTCCGTGCGGGAGCATTTCTTAGCGGGCTACGTCCCGAGTTGGCAGATATGATTCGGGGTCAGGTGCTTGGGGGATCCCGGGTTTTACCCACCGAGGAGATCTTTGCAGCCGCCCTTCGAGTGCAGGACAGCTTGCCCGCTTCCCAGTCCTCACAGCCCACCGAGACTTCCGCACTCATCGCATCAGGCGGGGCTCCCAGGGCATCTGGGAAGAGTGCACCTTCCGGGAGGACCCGGAACTCCTATCCATCCTGCAAGTATTGCGGGAAGACGACTCACCCATCAGAGAAGTGTTGGAAGGAGTTTGGGAAGCCTGCCTGGGCTATGGCTGCTGCTGGAGGCAAGACGTCTGCGACTATGTCCCCGGCGGACGGATCATCCTCAACTACTCCCTCGGGCCGTGAGAGCAGTCGGCCTCACCTTATCTCCCTCGGAGCTGGCCTATATTCGGGCATCACGAGCCTCCTCACTTTGTCCGCCCACGGCTCCATCGGCGAGTCTTGCGGCATCGACGAGCAGCTTGGTGTCCTATGCGAGCGGGACGGATCGTCTCCCGTGTACGCCGTCTATCTCAACTCCTCATACTACTTCTTGGATTATTGACTCGAGGGCTTCTTCCCACATGACCGGCCTTTCCACTATCCTCACCTCTTATCGACTGAAACATCCATTCCGACGTCCGTATTGCCGACGGACGTTCCTCGCTCCCGTCCTTGGCTCCGGCCGCTCTAGTGCTACTTCGTCCCTACCTCTTCGTAATGTCCTCGTATATTCCGGGATTTCCTACGAATCTCGTTGTCCATCGCTGCGATCACTAAAGCCCTTCACTGCGGTGTGTTTTTCTATCCTCATCACTGCGTCTTCCAGGATCTAGACACGGGCCGGAGGATTGGACTGGGTCGTGAGAACAGTCGTGGCATCTACGAGCTGGTGGCTGACTCTCCATCTACGGGACTTCAAGCCCTTTTTGCACTATCTGCTTCTTCTAGCTCCCTTCATGACTCTTTTTTGTGGCACTGCCGATTGGGGCATCCTAGTTTTGTCAAACTTAAAGAAACTCTACCTTGGTTAACCTTATATGAGTTTCATTGTGAGTCTTGTGAACTTGGGAAGCACCATAGATCGTCGTATCCATCGCGCACTGGTCCACCTACCCATCGCCCGTTTGACTTGGTCCACTGTGACGTTTGGGGTCCGGCCCCGCATTCATCGCCTACAGGAGGAAAATACTACATGGTGTTCGTCGATGACTATACCCGGGCGAGTTGGACATATATCTTGAAGAGTCGCAAGGAGGTACTTTCTCGTGTCCAGCACTTTCTACTTGAGATTATTACCCAGTACGCGACACTGGTCAAAGTTCTCCGCACGGACAATGCGCTTGAGTTTACTCAGAAGGCCATTGAGGACCTCTGTTTGGCTCATGGCATCGTTCATCAGACTACCTGCCCGTATACCTCGCAGAGTAATCTGGGGTGGCGGAGCGGAAGCATCGACACCTCCTCGGGACATGGTACGCACACTCGCTACTTGCTATGAGGGTCCCTCGGTATCTCCGGTGTGAAGCTCGTTCCGACTCGCTACCTACCCAGTGAACCGTCTTCCATTTGCTGCTCTTGGAGGTGCTATCCCCTTCAGCGCTTGACTCCGCTGCGGATATCTTCTCATTACCCTCGAGTGTTTGGCTGCACCGCTTTGTCCAGGATCACACCCCGGCCTCTCCAAGCTAGCTCCTTGTGCCCAAAAGGGTGTGTTCGTTGGTTACTCTCGGACTCGGAAGGGATACCGTGTGTACTTCCCCGATCGGCACCCGAGTACGTTACTTTCAGGCGGATGTGACCTTCCATGAGGATGTTCCCTACTTTCCCTCTACTCGCCTGCCGAGGATCTCTCCCCTCCATCCCTCCCGTCCTCGGTATCTGCTACTCCCCCGTTACCGATCTCCCTATCCCCGTCCCGATTCCTTTGCTCGAGGCGTCACCCTTCGGCATCCCTCCAATCCGATCCATCCTTTGAGCCGAACCTCCTCCCTTGCCGCCATCTCCCTGCTCCGGCCACATTGTCACCTCCCCTTCACCACCGCCTCCCGTTTCCGACCTTGATCTTCCCATCGCTCTTCGCAAGGGCACTCACCAGTGTACGCAATATCCTATCGCCCATCATGTCTCTCCTGCCCGCCTTTCTCCTTCCTATCAGTCCTTTGCCCTTGCCGTTCTAACCGAGTCAATTCCCAAGTCGTATCTTGAGGCGTTGCGATGCTGCGGCGTGGAAAGCGGCGATGGATGTGGAGTACGCGGCCTTCCTCCAACGGGAGACCTGGACGTTGGTTCCTGGGCCTGTTGATGCCAATGTTGTCTCCTGCAAGTGGGTGTACTCCCTCAAGTACAACCCTGATGGCTCCATCGCGCGCTACAAGGCGCGTCTCGTGGCTCGTGGCTTCTCTCAAGCCTATGGTCTTGACTATCATGAGACTTTCTCGCCTATGGCGCGCCTCAGCTCTATCCGTGTCCTCTTCTCCATTGCTCTGGACCAGTCCTGGCCACTTCATCAGCTAGATGTGTCCAATGCCTTTCTTTACGGAGACCTTGATGAGCAGGTATTCATGGAGCAACCTCCCCGGGTATGTTGCTCGGGGAAGTCGTCTGAGGTGTGTCTCCTCAAGAAGGCGATCTATGGGCTGAAGCAAAGCCCGCGTGCGTGGTTTCACAAGTTCTCGCAGCTGCTCTTTGCGTATGGCTTTGCCTCTCTATCGTATCCGATCCGACCGTCATGCGGGAAACGCACCCGCATGGATGTGTTATCCTGGCTGTGTATGTGGATGACATCATCATCACTGGTAGTGACTGAGCAGAGGTAGCTGCGACCAAGGCTTATCGCTCGGCACTTCGTCACACGCGATCCGTCTCCCCCAGTGTACTTTCTTGGACTTGAGATTGCTTACCGTCGAGAGCGGATGTCCATTTGTCAGCGGAAAGTACGTGCTGGATCTACTCGGAGGAGACGAGGGATGCTGGGGTGCAAGCGGCCTCCTCACCTATGGAGCGAGAATGTGGACGGGTGGGACAATGCTACCGCACTTATTGAGGATGCTGGCATCTATCGCCGACTTGTGGGGAAATTGATCTACCTCACCGTGACTCGTTCGGACATCTCCTATGCCGTTAGTATCTTGAGTCAGTTTATGCAGGCTCCTCGCACTATCCATCTGGAGGGCGTCTATCGGCTTCTGGCGTACCTTAAGAGAGCTTCGGGGAAGGGCCTCTTGTATCGGCGACAGGGTCATCTACACATTGAGGCCTACTCTGATTCTGGGTTCGCCGGTGACAAGGAGGATCGAAAGTCACATGGTGGCTATGCCACCTATGTTGGAGGTAACCTGGTCACATGGCGCTCTCGAAGCGAGTCTATCGTGTCCCGTTCTAGTGCCGAAGCCGAGTATCGCGCCATGGCAGATACCACGGCTGAGATGTCGTGGCTACGCTCCTTTCTCACCGAGCTCGGCTTCCCACCGGAAGGTCCTATGCGGATGTCTCTGCGACAACATAGCTGCTACCTTCATCGCCCGATGTCGACGTTTCATATGAGGACGAAGCATATTGAGATCGACTGCCACTTCATACGACAGTACGTTGTTAACGGTACTATCTGTACCCCACACGTTGCTTCCGCACATCAGTTGGCAGACATCTTTACTAAGGCCCTACCAGGCCCTGCATATGAGACCATCGGATCCAAGCTAGGCATGTTTGACCTTCACGCTCCAGCTTGAGGGGGAGTGTTAAAGCCTCTCCTATTGGGCTGAAGCCCATTCTCCTTTCTCCTCTCTCCTCTCTCCTCTCTCCTCTCTCCTCTCTTTTCTATATATTTCTCCTATTCACGCATGTATGGGTCACATCAAACCCTAGCCGTCATATTATCATTTTTGGTCTTACCTCTCGATCGTCTTCTTCCTCTCCTCTCCTCCCTTTTGACAAAAATTAACATGATACTTATTCATTGGCAAATTGATATTTGTGCTACTTAACTAGTAATTAGCACCTTGATATGGTTTTGAAGGCATGGATGTTGTTATAATATGGCCCTACCAGGTTAGCCCATCTAAGGGCCTTAGTCTCACATGGGACATATCTTTGGTTTAGTCATCTTATACTATGTATTTAGAGGTTGGTAATCTCTCTTAATCATTCATCATCAAAGGTTTTATTGTTCGCATGGTATCATAGCAAACAAATATTTTACCCTAAAAACTATGGTTCCTCTAAGTATCGCCCTCACTCCCACTCCCTTCCTCTCTCCTCCAACTACCCTCTAGGCCCATCGCCCCATCCCTCATGGCTAGCATTGCTGCCCCCCAAGGGTTTCAACCATCGCCCCTTAGGGCTACAATTCTTGCCCTCGAGGACCATCCTCACCACCCCCTACAGAAGCACTTTCCTGCCCCCTAGGGCTACAGTCACCACCTCCACAAGGCTATTGCAACCATTGCCCCCTAGGGCTGCAACTATGACCCCCTAGGGTTTTTGCCTCCACTATATATTGGTCACCGATCTACATATTTGACCTAATATCCATTATGTTGCTTCAAAACTAACATCAATGTTATGTGACAGTCAAGTAAGCTACGTCGTATGGAAGGACAAGCAATTGGTACGACTTCAACTGGAGGATTCATCAGTGACAAGGCAAATGACGATGAGGCTTTGAGGATTTTCTCAAAGCCTATTACCTTTTCCACCATCTAATGGAGCCTTTGCTTGCCTTGACTAATTTAAATAATGATATTTGCACACAATTGGAATTGTGCATTCATACTTGAATTTGCCAAAATTCTATTCATGTCATTTCTCTACCCCTTTCATGTTTCAAACCTGCAAGCAATATGGAGTACCCTAAGCACTATCTACGCAAACAAGATCAACATCATCGCACTTTGGAAATTTTTTTAAGTCTATCTTTTCTTGCAAACTAGGTGATCAATCCTTGCATGATCACTTTGGTCGTCTCCTAGATCTTTTCCAAGATAAATCTCTGTATCAACCACCAATAACCAATTTTCTCACATAAAAATGAGATCATTAGTAGCTCATAGCAGGAATTTATCTTAATGGGTGTTGCCTCTTAAATTCATAGACAATCACTTTTTGATGGCCAAGTTCCATATCATTCATCTATGTTCTCCTCAACTCTTTGGATTAGCACAAAATTCACCCCCTCCTCCCAAACCCAAATCCAACTTATCACATTCACTTGGTAACATTTGGTGCACGCGGTCAAGATAGCGGACAAGGTTCCAAGTCATCACGACCCCATGCACTAGATGTTTACAAGGTAGAAGGATATGATAAACCGGTTTGTGTGCATGTGTGTGTGTGTGTGGGGGGGGGGGGAGGGGAGAGAAAAGATTTCATACCTCCTATGGCATTTTTTGAACATGGGGGGTCTAAACCATGCTAAGGGCAATGCAACCCTTTCCTACATGCACCTAATGTGGAATAACTGGGCACCCCTAAAAAAATGTTTAAAGGAATTCTAGAAAATGAAATAGGCAAAAAAATGGTATCACTTCAACTCCCACTACTGCGGTTCCTCCAACTATGCTATTTGCTAATTAAATGATCTAAATGATTGTCATTCCAAACATAATGTTAAACGTTTAATCAAGCCCAATCATCTGTCAGTTTTACCCAAACATGTCTTTCTTGCTTCTAGGTCATCTTGGATTATCAACTCAAGAGAATTTTCCCATATGGCCGGTACACCCTCCATTCATTCCTTCCTCACACTTGCCTTTGCCTATCCACAAGTCTCCATTATCGAAAATTGATAGTGCCTTGTCAAAGGCCACATCACAACCACACCTACCACTTTCCTTTCCTACATGATTTCTTTAATCTTCCTAGTTTTCCGACTAACCTTTTATCCACTAGTACCATCACTCAAAGCCTGAACTTTGTGGCTATTCTTTATCTTTTTGGTGTACGTTATAGGATTTGCATACTATAAGGAGGATTAGTTTTGGGGGTATAAAAAATGATTGCGGGATCTGTAGGCTAGTGTAGAGCATCCTTCTCTCAATCTTCTTTCTCTTTTTTCTAGTTCTAATTTCTCTTCTCCATCAAAGACTACACTCATGTTAGCCAGGTGTATCTCCTCAAAGACCTACCCAAATACACATCATAGTTAACCAATTCATCCAAAAAATTATGACCCTATAGATCACCTCATGAAAAATCTTTAAAATGGACAATGCCCTTGAATTTTGTAGAAGACATGTTACTCACCTTTTGTGTAGATTGATATAGCTGCTAATTTATGTTTGATAGTCTAGCTAGATATTTATTTCATGGATTCCATAAATGATTATAAACTAAATGATGTTTAACACATAGATGCCTTTGATGGTTTTTGTGTAGCAGTATTTTGTTGATATAATAGCCTATATGGTCATTTGATCGATTGTCATGTGTGTGCCTACCTATATAATGCATATCTCTTTTCAATACTATTAGAGCAAATACATTCAAAATTTAGGTGTTCAAGGATCCTCCTTTGCCTTGCAACCTCTAGAAGCTACCCTCTATGTTTCTACATGATGTATGAGGAGATCTGTGTGAGCCCTTGTTGCCATCATGTAAGTCATCTTTATATTTTTCAGAAAATCATTTTTTGTGTGCAAAATTTCAATGTTATCTAAGCCCCTTGAATAATTCATTGACTGATATTAGCGCGATCAAGCCATTGGCATGAGGTTTAATAGAAATAATTAAATATCCTTATTATTGTGCCTTAAAAATGCTTTACGTCTTCTTTTGGTGCATCAGGCCCCTTTTTGCCTCCAAGCACTAATATATTTTCCCTTTCTCACAATCACTTGCCCTATCAGTTGTCAAGTCACAAAATTCAATTGTTATTCCTTTTTTCAATTTATAGACTATCACCTTTTTCATCTTAACTAAAAAATCAAGTTGTTTCAACTCATTCTATGTCAGTAGAATCTATCAATTAAACACCTAAAAAGTGCCACCTCTTTTTCATACCACTTTTTACATTTTTCTCTTTTGATAGAGTATTGAATTTGCTTTTTTCCATCTACTTCCTTATTGAATCTCATGTTTAGGCTTTTTTTAGCTCAATTTTTCATTTATTGTTTCTTGGCTTTGACCCCTTCACACCCTATAGAAGGCCAACTATAGACATTTTTTTCTTTGTGTTCTATAGTTCAATTTGGAGAAATATTGGAATATTGAAGATCCAAATTAACTCTTCTTATTAGGATCGTGGATGGTTATTTTTTGTTAAGTTCTTGTAGAAAATTATAATTCTTTCCCAACAATTCCAATTTGGCCTAATTTTTTGACCCACTAATTTCCAATATCATTGGACCCAATAGTATCTCTTGTATTATGTCCTTAGAATATTTATTTATCATGAAATTCCTATTTTTTTCATTTGGGACAATTAACGCATATCTTCTTTATCAATTTGGATCCCTTTTAACCCTTATTTTGTTCCACTAGAAATTCTTATTGAAAACTTTTTTTTTGTTAGCTCTTTTGGATTCCCATGAGACCACCTACTCTCGGGCTAATCATGCCACCTTTTTTGGATCCTTAGAGGTCACCTCTTAATGGGCCTATTAGGCTACTCTTTTTGGATCTCCTTGAGATCACCTTCTCTAGCCACCTTTGAACCACATTTTTGGTATCATTCACCACTTTTTCTTGAGTAATTTTGGTCTGCCAATAAATGAGACCTATATAGCCACATCTCTTGAGCCAAATTTGTGTAACATATTTTGGGTTCTTGTTAGAATTGAAGATTTGGGATCATTCTCCCCTTTCCTTTCAACAGAGGCCTCATAAAACACCAAAAAAGGAACCATCAAACATAAGGGCAAATGAGAGAAACTCTTGACCTACTTTGTGTTTCTTTTTCCATCCCAAAACTTTCATCTCGTCAACCAATTGAATGAATTATTTCATTATATTTTCTCTTTGATCCCGCTGAATTCTAGAAAAAAATGGTGCCTACAACAACAAGGCATGAACCAAACGTGATCTGGAAGATACTTTGCCGAGAACTTCGAGTGCAAGTAAGAGAAATCTAGAGGGAAACTTTAATTTTCTCAAGTGAAGGAAATATAGTGATAGAATAGATATGGCTATTCTTTGTAAGGGTTGTAGGTTCAATAAACTCATGTCCTTAAACGGTGAAAAGAAGAGGATGAAAACAATAGATTTTAAATGTCAATATTTTTCCTAGAATTAGGGCGACTTTTATGCCCGCCTAAAACTCCTTATGCCATTACCCGTCCCATCAACGCTACGCCGAAAGAAGACATATTATGATACCTAAATGACCTCCTTTTGTCATATATTGTCCATTATGTATTTCTTTTTGTTTTCTGAAAATTCTCCTCTTAATCTACTCCCTTGCACGGCTAGTTTAGGCCAGGTATGGATAATTTTCTGCTGGAGTTTTGATCGGGACCTTTGCGGAACCTAGTGTTCCCAAATATTACTGACAATGCTTGGCGATCTTTTTTCCTCGGCACCATGTCGGACTCGATTGCCTCCCACAAACCATATGCCTCTAAATGCACTTGCATCTGCATTGCCCAAACTGGGTAATTAGTCTTCGATAATACGTGAAGAGGACTTGGGGAGATTGGATTACCCATCCCCCTACTAAAACCGGCATTGGCAGCTCCAAACTCCTTATCAAAAGAAGCTCTACCAAACTCTGATGTCGTCTCTCCTCTTCTTGCCATGATGCTCCCCTTGGATCAGACTCGTTCTGATACCAAATGTAGGCACCAAGACACTTACAAGGTTAAGAACTTAACCTTCTTTAGCTTGAGGCACATTCACAAGGGAGTCACTAAACAAAATAAAGACTCTTAACTTCATTCCTTGAAGTTCATCGTTACAATGAGGGTCTTACTATGCTTATATAGACACAAGTAGAACTCTCTAGAATAAGCTAGAGATTTTGTGTGAGAGAGACTTCTAGAAATATCTTGAAATGACATTGCTAAGATGTCATTTCAAGATGCTCATGCACTAACCAGAAAATTCTGGAAAAGCATTTAATGCTTGATGCCTTCACCCGTGGCCGTCCAACCATATGCATGAAGAACAGATAACCTACATGATTTTACCCGAAACACCATCAGTCGATACCCTTCATGTACTCAGTCTATCACAAGATGAGAGCTGGCGCCCCATTCTTTGATGGCACTCAAAACCCCAAGACTTCTTTCTTGCGAGGATGACATGGATTGCTACTTCTGTTGGTACAACATGTCTGAAGCTAGAAAATCAGATTCACCGAATAGAAGCTTACTAGTGAAGCAAAGACCTGTCAGAGGAATGTCGAAAACTCGAGACCAAGAACACCCAGCACTGGGTTGAAATGAAGGCTAAGATCCATGAGAAACATCTGTCCCCAAACTATTAGTTGAAATTCCTTAACTAATAAGATTCATGAAGGGCATTATGACCAGACCAGAGTGTGGTACCTGGTTTGATCGATTCCTCATGGCTCGTAACGTTGCAAAGGACCCTCTAGTAACTCTCTCTTGGTTCATAAGATGGCTCTAAGACGATCTACCACAGATACTCCTCATCAAGGACATCAACACCCTTGGAGAAGCCTATCACCTCTTCAAAAATTTTGATCAGCTCAGCTCCATTTATCACATCGCACCAGATTCTTTGAGGTCTTGAAACCTGCGGTCAATCACCTCGATTCGCTCCACGTCATGGATCCGAGACCTTACACGCGACATGCTACAGTATGAGTATCGACATCTATCTACTCTACAGTCTAGACGGGCAAGATGACAACCATCATACACCTGAAAGTCCATCGGGTGTTTCTGCTCAAGGAATCAGATATCAATGACATGACCAAGGACATGTTGTAGCTTATTGAGGCGACCGTAGACGGAGATGCCTCCGCCGCCAGAGCCAGTAGTAGACGAGCCATGACGACATCTGAGAGAAATTATGATCAAATGAGGTTTCTATGCGCTCCACATGATTATCTAATACAAAGGAGAGAGATAGAATCAAGTGAGGGATTGTTGGATTCAAACTCCATTTACTGAAGTCCTTAATCTTATTGAGTATATCTATAATTATGAATAATTATTTGTATTCTGGGATACCCGCAATACAGCAATATAATGGATTTTATAGAGGGGGGTTACGGGAGTTTCAACACAGCAGCACAATATGCTCGCACGGTGACACTCCAAGCACCGGAGACAGGTGCTGATTGTGGGGATAGAACAAGAAGAAGATCTAAATCATTCTTGATTGTTTTGCATTGAATGCCAAATCAAGATATGCCATTTTTTTATTGATATTCATCACGTCTTTCTACTCACATGGGCTTAAGGAGGGAAGTAACTGTGTTTTCTCTGATAAAACTTTCTCTTGTTCGCTTCAGGGATACAGACAAACCTGAAGGGGTAAGCTTGGCAGGGAAGACTGCGCGTGTCATGAGTTGGTCGTTTGCCTCCATTGGCGTTGATGATCGGACGACGTTTTGGATCTTCTTTGTTCTGTGCTGCGAGACAAGAAGCTCAAATACCAAGTAAAGAAAGTAGACAAGAAGAGAGTAGAGAAAGGAGAGAGATAGATAAATTCGAATGGATGGTATTATTGAAATCTTCTCAATGGGTTAATCATATGGTGTTGGATCTTCTATTTATTGGGGCTTCATTGAGGCTTTGAATCTCTCTAAATTTAGCAACATAACAAATCTTGATTTGAGCAGAAGACGCGTTGGGCATTACGTCGAGCACTTTGTGGAAGAGGGCCGTTTCTTGACAACGTGGCTTTTAGCCTTGATTCTCTTAAGCTGACGAGTCAGGAGTTATTTGGTCTCTGATTGTGCTCATTGTCTTCTAGCTGCTGTCTATCACTCTTGACGTGGATGTGCTATTCTACTTCGGATTGGTTGGCGATTTGCTGAACTGAAGCGGATAAACGACTGGTTCAGAGTCGTTGATTTCCTTTCCTTTACTAGCTAGAATCACCTTATTTCTCCACTCTACTCGTGCGGCATCAATTTTCCTATTTGAAAAAGCATATTAATAATTTTCCTGCTGGAATAGGGATTGATTTGGGATCCATAGTAATCTCTCTCTCTCTCTCTCTCTCTCCTTGTTTCTAGAGGGACGTCTTGGTCCACGCAGGCAACAGCTTTATGTTACCTTACTCTCCATGGTTCCAGCCTTATGATAGCGACTTCTAGAGAAGATTTTTTACTCCTCTTTTTCTCTCCATCTCTTCACCACATTTTCTCTCAGGGGAGCAGGTCCGTCACCAACTCCTCTACATTCCACCTGAAGAATATAGAATACCAGAAATATCAAACTTCCCCAGGAAACTCATCTACTAACTCTCCCTCTTTCTTCTTTTGTGATTCCTTCCCGGCGGAAACAATTCCCCTTTGACCCATTTTAACTGCTCCGGGACATAGATAGATAGATAGCGAGATAGTGAGAGTTAGAGATAGACAGGAGCTCTGGCTGAAACCATGACGAACGGGTGCTGTCCGTGTCTGAGGCAGACGAGCGACGACGATGGCAGCGCTTCGACGAAGAAGAAGCCGAAGCCGAAGCCGAAGCCGGAACCGGAACCGAAGCCAAACCCTTTTGCAGAAGACATGGCGGAGTCAATTCACGTGCTCAAGAATGTCATTTCTCTGCGTCGGAATGGCCTGAAGGACAAGTATTCGCTAGGAGAAGAACTCGGAAGGGGCGAATTCGGCATCACCTACCTCTGCACAGACCGCCAAACCGACGAAAAACTCGCCTGCAAATCCATCTCCAAGAAGAAACTGCGCACCGCGGTCGACGTCGAAGACGTCCGACGAGAAGTCACGATAATGGCCAGTTTACCGGATCACCCAAATATCGTGCGCCTGAGAGCCGCCTATGAAGACGCTGAAGCCGTATACCTCATCATGGAGCTCTGCCATGGCGGCGAGCTGTTTGACCGAATATCTTCCCGCGGTCGCTACGAAGAACGTGAAGCCGCTGTGATCTTTCGTACCATCATTGAGGTCGTAAGAACTTGCCATGATCACGGTGTTATTCACCGAGACCTGAAGCCGGAGAACTTTCTGTTTGAGAATGGGAGAGAGGATTCTGCTCTTAAGGCTATTGATTTTGGGCTCTCGGTGTTCTTCCTTCCCGGGGAGCGCTTATCGGAGATCGTGGGAAGCCCGTTTTACATGGCGCCAGAAGTCTTCAAGCGAAGTTACGGACCTGAGATTGACGTCTGGAGTGCGGGTGTTATCCTGTATATCTTGCTCTCCGGCGTTCCTCCCTTCTGGGCAGGTTATCAATCCATCCATCCATCCATCCATTTATCTATCTATCTATCTATCTATCTATATATTCTTCTATATCTCCCAACTATTGATCTATAGACCTATCTCATTCTGTCCAGTAATCTATCTATACGCCTATTTATTTCTATACATCCATCTATTGATATAACAATCTATATCTATCCATACATCCAATTATTTATCTATTTATCTATTCCTCTCTCTTAACTATATATCTCTCTAACCATGTCTATATGCCAGTTTATTTCTGTCCATTCATCTATCTATAAGGATATGTAGTTTTATCAATCCGTTCATCAATCAATATTTAACTATTTATTTTTAGACATCCATCCAAGAATTGTGCCAGTAGATTCACACTCCCGTTTGTGTTCATGTTGATTCAAGCACACACGAATGGAACGAGGCATTTCTTTTCATCTCTATAAGAAAAAAAAGTGTCTATTTTCGTGATTGTTCGGGAACGCGAACATGATCTATGAACCGTTCTTCATTCGTGTCCTTGTTAAATTTCCTTTTTCATTTTTGCATCTATTTTTAATCACCCATCTATTTTTCTCCATTTATCTATAAATCTTCTTACTTTTCTCTCTCTATTTATCTCTGTTTGCACGTTTATGTACAATCTATCCATCAATTTATCGATATATGTTTTCTCTCAATCTGTTTATCTGTTTCTGCTAATTTCTATCTATCCGTCTCACTATAAATCTATTATTCATCTACCTATCAACTATCTATTCATCCATCCCTACATCTGCCCTGTTTCTCTATCTATCTTCCATCTCTCTATGTATATTCATCCATCCATCCATCGATCTATCTAATTCTAATCATCACTCCATGCATCTATTTTCTTCTACCCGTCTCTCTATATATCCTTCCATCTATCTTTGTCTATCTATCCACCTTTTGTATCCATCTACCTACCTATCTGTCAATCGATCTATCTAGTTATCCCATGTATTTCAGTTCTTGAAAATCGAAAAGAACCAAAGGATTTTTTTTCCGGTTTTCCGCAGAGACTGAGCAAGGCATTGCCCGTGCGATTCTTCGAGGGCGCCTTGAATTCGAGAGGGATCCATGGCCTCAAGTTTCAGATGCTGCTAAGAACCTGGTGCGGCGGATGCTCCATCCAGATCCCACGCGTCGTCCAACTCCTCGTCAGATTCTCCGTATGTCTGCTTTGATCTATCATTTCAACATCAGAACGTTTCATACTTATATCATGTTCATCTTCAGAGCATCAGTGGCTTCGCAACACGAGAAAATCGTCGAATGCCCATCTCAGAGAGATCGTAAGAGCTAGATTGAAGCAGTTCTCAACGATGAACAGGTTCAAGAAGAAGACCATGATGGCGAGTTATTCTCCTTCAAACTTCTCTTTCATGCTTCTTTTCTTCTTTTTTTCTCATGGTCAATGGACGAATCAGGTAATCGCACAGCAGTTATCCGTGGAAGAGGTGGGAGTCGTGAGGAACATGTTTCATCTCATGGATACGGATAAAGATGCAAGGATAACGTACGAAGAGCTGAAGGCTGGTTTGCAGAAGGTTGGGTCTCAATTGGGAGAGCCGGAAATTAAGTTAATAATGGAAAGTGTAAGACGTTTTCCCTCTCCTCTTCCTATTTGCTTCGTCTTTTCGTAAACCGTCCGTTCTTTTTCTTCAGGCTGACGTGGACGGGAATGGGTTGTTGGGTTATACAGAGTTCCTCGCGATAACCATCCATTTACAGAGAATAGAGAGCGAGGAGCATCTGAGGAGAGCGTTCGAGTTCTTCGACAAAGACGGGAGCGGATTCATAGAATTTGCTGAACTCGGAGAGATCTTAGCTGGGAGATTCTAAAAAGGACAGATGCGAGCGTGGTTGAGGAGATAATGAGAGAGGTGGACCACGATAAGGATGGACGCGTCAGCTACGAAGAGTTCCTTGAGATGATGAAGGCTGGCTCGGAGTGTGAGAAAGCGTCTCGGGAGCGTCCTGGAGAGAGATTGAAAAGCCCGAGCAAGGACATGGTAGAAGAGGGCACTCTGATTTTAAGCAGATGATTAGCTGAATGACTTTCTGGAAGGAAAGAGGCCAAAGTTTGGGAAGGAGGAGGGTTGGAGCATTTTCTTAAAAGATGCCCTAAAAGGGCGTCACAGTAGGGCCCAGATGGAGCTGTACTAGTAAATACCCGGCCTTTCGGAAAAATGGGGAGGGTGGGGACGCTAAAAGGACCTTTCCATGGTGGATGAGAACTTGCCCGTGCAAACTTGCCCTTTACAATAATGATAGGCCGCAAAAAAACTTTAACGATTAGGTTCAAGAGTGGTCTGCTAACATCCCCCTCTCCCTCTTGTAGATGGAGAAAATGAAAGAAAAATGAAAGAGCTCTGTGTAAAAGAAAATGGAAATCATCTAGTTGAACGATCTTTTGGAATATAGTTGTCTGTCTCAAGGGGTTAAAGAACATACTCGAGTTCAATAAAATTTCAATCTCAAAATTTTGTCATCAATTATGAACCTAGAATTATGCGCAACCTATAAGAAACTTTTCTCATCAAAGTAGGGTAAAGGAGTCTATTGAGGTACACCAACGTCTTAAACTAGCCAACATGGCCAAATATGTTCAGCTCTTTGGTGTTGAGTCAAATGATGTTTTGATGGATCACCCGATTAAACATGAATTTGAGGTTTCTTAAAAAATAAATTGAATTGTAGTCAATTATTATATGAAGTCAAAAGTGACAAGAAATTTAGTTCTTTTATGCATGTAAGTCAATGACAAAAATCAACCACAAACAAGATATTTCATAGATTGCATAATCACCTATTTACTTCATAATTGGCAAAGCAAATATATGGTATCATAATGTCAATCTCGTAAGCATGATCAGAAAGAACAAATTATTTATCACTACAAGTTGGTATATATGTTTCTCTACGTAGAGATATATTCAGATGAACCTACTGATACGGTAGTGTTAAATTTCATGATCAATAAGCTAATCTCTTTGTCGCATATCAATTCTAGAGAATTGAAAAAGTTGACTACGCATGGAAATTTTTAATTCTATACAGCTAAAAAAATGATGATAAAGATGAACCTATACTCGTATTAAATGCATCAAGATATCACCCACATGAGTATAGATCTAATGAATCTAAATAATTATATGATTTTCCTTTCAATCATTCGATACACTTGCACTTATTTGTCTACTTAATAATTTTATGTGCACACATATTGAGAAAATGAGCAGCCACTAATTTTTTGACACAATCTGTGGGGAGATAAATAAGAACACAATTCCAAATAACACCCATTAAGAAGAGAATATAACCGTTAATCCCAACAACCATTAGTCCACATCTAGTCACTTTACTTATTCAACCAGCATATCTACTGATAAAATGAGTTCCTTTTGTTTGTTTTGGAGAATTTTAGGGCCTAAAAACTGAGAGGATTCTAGATGAGGAGAAGATTACTCCAATTACATGTAGCCATTCTTAATATAAAAAGAGTCAAAGTCCAATAGAAAAGAGAGAATGAGAAACTCCAAGATTTCATGTGGATTTAAAAAATCAACTCAAGAATCACATCAATTGAGATTAAAATATAAAAAACTTAGAAAAAAAGAAGGTATTCCACATACAAGCACACCTTTTTGTGGGACGGTACCATGCGCTTTGATTTAACTCATCTTATTAGAAAATGTTCTAACATTGTGCAAAAGCTAATACAAATAATTTATAATGAATGAAGTTTTTCTATTGGCAAGGAGTAATTGAGGGAAATTGGTGAGAAAAGTGGGATTAAAATGGATAGACCCTCAAGTCTCATTTTACAATCGTAAAATGATCCACTTTGGACCTTTTCTGAACTATCAACATTTTTTCAAGCTTCAAATGGGTGGCATAAATGCCTTATAATCCCTTCACCACGTGAGCTTCAAAATTTGTAATCTATGGTTTGAATTTTTCCTCTATGGTGTCTTCATTGTGTTCTAGACTTGGGAGGTTTTGGTAATTTAGTATCTTTAGAGTTTTTTTTGTCATTTTCACTTTGTATATCTTCCTATATGAGGGGGCCTCTCTTCTATTCAATTGAAAACATCATAACTACAACCTAGCTAGTGGGGAAGGTCCTTCCCCAATTGAATATCTTTATTTGCTCAAAAAGAAAATCAGGTTATTTAGCTAACTAAGGGGGACAAATTTATTTTTTAGTACACATATATATTTTTGCTTTTTTTCATCTAATCAATTTTTTTCTAGAACCCTTGGTCTATGTTGAGGATCTTGTCTTGAAGGAGTCTAAAGTGTTTATCTAACTAAGCTCAAGTATCCACCAAGATATAGGGATGAGATTAGACAAAGCCCACAAATAGAGTAGATAAAAATATGATCTTCTTAAATAGGATGAAAAATAATGTAAATATTATGTGGCCTACAAGCCAATCATACTTATGTGTCTCCTTTATATTCATCATCAAAGTATATTTAAAATGAAGTCTGTGAGCATATGAAATGTTTAAGTGAATAATAATGAGATCATAATATAACCATCAGAAATCTTTAAACATATGTTATAAACTTTAATATTCTAAAAATATTTGAGAAAGATATTGAATTATCTAGAAAGAATAGCACTATCTGATTGGAATCATATGATGAGTATGTCTAATCATGTGCCCATCGGTGTATAGATGCCACAAATAGATATTGGGTACTCTTTGGAGAATGAATTAACTTAACTAATAGTTACAAGTTTTTTTAATGATATTATACCTATTTGTCAATTAGGTCGATTCGTGACACAGTTGTACATGTGGTCGTTAGACTTGATACACCAAAGGGAACAAGTTAGAAACTTGACTTGTCAATTGGGTTATATTGATCCTTGATTAATTAATCTATATGTTGATGTAGATAATTGTAGATATATCTTGATGTAGATATATATATTGATGTAGATACATAGATAATTGTAGATATATGTTGATTAATTAATCTATATATTGATATGTTGATGTAGATAAGCTTGACGAATAAGTATTATTGGGTCTATAGAGTTATTAATTAGCGAGATATAGAAAACTAGAGGGTCACACATACATGTTCTATAGATGTTTTTAGATATACATAAGTCAAAGGGTTTTTGTAAAAACTTCGCGTACCCAATGTCTATAAATAAGGAGATAACAAGGACAACTCAATATGCCCACTTGAACTTTGTGGAAACTCTCTCCTTTATTTTCTTTCTCTCTTATGAAGAATGTTAAAGTGGAGATCTAATCTTCAGATGATTGGTGGATAGCTAGAGGCTAGACACTTGAACAACTTTAATAATTCATTCCATGAACCCTATAAATATGACTTTTGATCTATACTACATGACATGATAATATACTAAATATCAACTCTTGGTTCCTTGATTTTCTTAATGTTTCATTCCATATCTTGTATTATATTTTTTATCAAAATTTTGAACATTATTGAGCACCATATCCCATCAATAAAAGCAATAGGGATCTCCTAGGGGCTCCTTTTTCTTCAAATTTATCTACATCCTAATGTTATCTTTTAATGAAAAAATTTTGTGTGGTCATTGAAAACACACTTCCTCGTATAAAAATAAATATCAAACTCACTCATTTAAAGATTTAATCATGAATTGATTAATATAATGATGAATAAAGGTCGAATCCACAAAGAATTAAGGAGATTTTTTTTAGATATCTTCAAAATTTGATCAAATTATACAAAAAATTGAGGTGAGAAATTTGGGAAATTAGTATTTTTGGAAATAAGACACCAAAAAGAATCCACAAAATCAAAAATCACTCCATTTGGATTAGTATTTGTGGGGAAATCAAGGAATGAAATAAGGAGAGAAAATTCAATCGCAAAGAGAGAGAAAATGACAAAATTTTGTATAATTAAATTAATCTAAGCTTCAAAAATAAAAATCTAATGTTATAGGCAGAAAACACATAATATAAATTGAAATCTTGCTCGAAATGATCCAATTAATCGCAGGCCAATGCTTTTCATTTCGTGTCACAAAAAACAAAAATTCAGAGTTCAAGCGACAAATTCTTCCTGTCCTCGATGAAATCTTGATATCAAACACTCCTTGGATGTGAAAATGAATCTAGAAGAGAAATAAAGCAAGAGATTCAAGGATTATCATACCCAAAAGATTCAATCGATCAAAAATCCAAGAATGCTTTACTCCGCCAAAGAAAGAAAGTCTAAAAGAAATGATTCAACTCCAAGCATTTCATTTGGGCTGTTGACTGATGAGTGTCCAGATTTTGTCACGTCACCGTGTGTATACTAATCATAGTGAAAGGTTCATCATTTAATCTTTCTAGGACGTCAACGATACTACCATGAGTCGCTTGGAGGAGTCCATTGGGAGTCTATTAATTTGGACTGTTATAACTCCCTTGATAGACGATCAAGATTCACTCTCTTTTATAAAACGAATCGTTGATAACATGCTAATTAGATATAATAATACACAATATTAATGCATATTAAGGCATAAAAGATTTCATTCCTATGCATGTTATCATATTTATGAGTATTTATCTATCATTCTCTGAAAAAGTCATTATAATCTCAAAATACCTTAATTTAGGGTTAATTATGATGAACTAAAGATAAATAATTTCATAACCCATCTTTACTTGAGATTATAATTAGTTTTTATATCTAAATAATAAGAGAAATCATTCCATAAATATTCATTTAATTTTTTAAAGTTTTAAATCTTAAAGAAATGAATGTATTTTTGAAATAGAAATTCAATCTCTCGTTATTTATTAAATTTGAATTTTTAGAATAAGAGATTATTAAATTTCTGATCAAATGATAGAAATTTGTGTTAATGTGAAGTTATATTCTGAAAGTTATGAATTTTCTAATTTTTAGGAATTTTTCTGGAATTTTTTTGAATTTTTAATGAATTTTTAAGGATTTTCTGGAATTAAAAATCGATTTTTCTAATTAAAAATTGATTTTTACCAAATTTAATAAGCGCGAAGATGATGTGGCGCGATCTGAAGCGTCCGACCGCGTCGTGATCAACGGTCGATGCGAGGTGGCGACGTGGTAGCTTGCGGAGCGTCCGATCGCATGATGAATAAGAGCCGTTGATCTTCACTTAAGTGACGGAGATAATTAAATTTCTGATCAAATGATAGAAATTTGGATTAATTTGAAGTTATATTCTGAAAGTTATGAATTTTTTAATTTTTAGGAGTTTTTCTGGAATTTTGTTGAATTTTTAATGAATTTATAAGGATTTTCTGGAATTAAAAATCGATTTTTCTAATTAAAAATTGATTTTTTCCAAATTTAATAAGCGCGCAGATGATGTGGCACAATCTGAAGCGTCCGACCGCGTCGTGATCAACGGTCGATGCGAGGTGGCGACGTGGTAGCTTGTGGAGCGTCCGATCGCGTGATGAATAAGAGTCTTTGATCTTCACTTAAGTGACGGGGGTATGTGACGAAATCAGATTCATCGGATCACGTTTTAATCTCAGCCGTTGATCAAGAGGAGTTATAACGGTCGAGATTAAATCGACGGAAAAAGCATCAAGAGCGTTCGATCACGATCCAACGGCGAGCGTTTTTTATGTGGTTTATAACGCGTGCAACGTGGCTCCATCTCAGCGGTCGATCAGAAATCCAGCGGCTGCAACTTAACGTTAAACATTCGCATCCGATGCGTTTCATCAGAGCCGTTGATCGCGAATTAAATGGAGATTGGACGGTTACGGCCAAATCGCCCTATAAATTGAGATGTTTTTCGAGATTATAAGGCATTGGAGAGCAATTCGACTTAATCGAAATATTTTGATACCAAATCTCTTGAATTTCTTGATCCCAATCGCTTCTAGAATCATTTTCGCATCAATGGAGTGCTTAAGATCAAGATTTTGATGATCGACGAGGAAGAAATCGACGCTTGAATTTCAAGAATCGCGATTTCCAAATTTTGATGAATAGCCTTGATTCCAGCAATTAATTGGATCAATTCGATCACAATTGTGGGTTAGGGATTGTGTTTCATCCTAATCTATCTTTGTTTAGCATTTAGTTTCAATTTAGAATCATAATTTTAAGTAATTTCAGTCTTAATTTTTGGATTTCGCGATTTTTCGTTTTCGAAAATTCACCTTTGTTCAATCTTCAATTTCTCTGTGAAATCAAAGTCAAATTTATTTATTTTTGATTTCATTTATTCGTCTTCAAGTCCTCTTTCATAAAATATCTATTTCCCAATTTCTATCATCGATTCATCATCCGATTTGATCAAATTCGAAGAGATCATAAGAAATTTTCCTATTTCCCTGTGGATTCGACCCTTATTTACCATTATACCCCTCAATTCATGAATTATTCTCAAAATTGATAAGTTTAGACTTTATTTTGACCCATGACCGTGTGTATTCAACGACCACTTGTTCACATCTCGTCAATCGTCACCCAATCAGATTGCGCCTCGTATTGCCTCAATTTAAGTGAAAATAGAGGGTTGCGATTATATTGCAAGATTGCACGGTCCAAGATGGGACATGTCACCGAATAAAAATAAAAGTGCACATAGTCCCACAGTAGAAAAATAAAGGCAAAGTGACAAGTATATAAGGGCGACGCTTCCTAAGTTGTTAGCTCATGCCCTTAATGAGGTGCTTAACCACTAACTGCGTGCTAATGACTCTCACACTCATGTCCACATGGTTCATACACTTCGCCACATGGCAACATGCAAACGTGCTCGCCGCATCAATTTCCACGTTATTGCGTATATAAAACATATTTTTTAAAATACTTTTAATTAAATAAATTCAAAATAAATCCCTAAAAATTAGAAAATTCATAAATTTCAAAATACAACTCCTTTTTAATCTATTTTTTTATTAGAAATTAAATAATCTATCATTTTAAAAATGCAAATTTCAGAAATAGAAAGAGAATAAATTTTTAACTAAAAAATATACTCATTTTTCTTGAAAAATAGAATTAGAAAAAGAAATGAGTTTGTATAAAAATATTTTCTCTTATTATTTGTAACTAAAACTTAATTATAATCTCAAATATGAAATGAGAATAATCTACTTGAAAATTTCAATCTTTAATTATGCATGATTATCCCTTAAAATAATACATTTTGAGATTATAACTGATGCAGGACGCGGTGGTGAAAACCCTCGTGCCTGATCAATGGGGACTGAGGTTGACCGGAGGTAGCCGGTCAAACCTAACCTATGGATAAGCAAATCCTAGACCCTAAGTATGAGACCTAACCTAAACCTAAGTACAGGCAGACGTGCCGATCAGCGGAGTCGACTCCGAGTGACCCGGGGAAACTCGCGATGATGGGTAGGGTGAGATCCTCTCGATCCACGTCCGGAGGCGTGGAAGTCGCTCGTCGTGGAGTAGCCAGGAGGCTGCAGCCCACGCTCGGTACCGGACCTGACGTACGCGTCAGAAATCTCGAACCTATAATTGTACTACCCTGTCTACGTCGTCCGATGGCGGTGGAGACGAGTAAAGGAAATGCTTCGAAAAGTAATTAACTTGAAAGAGGGGTTGAAGCTAACCTGCGGGGCGCGTGCCCGGTCGGTCGTGTCGTATCGTGGGAGGCCGTTCCTACGCGACACAAATGGCGGCAGGGGTAAATCCGAGGTGGCGATGCCGGGGAAGAGCGGAACCCTCGATGATGGAAGTCGAGGGACGGGCGGGCGCGCCGAGGAGTCGTGCGGTGAGCCGGTCGGGATCGCGTCGCGGGGAAGGGCGCGCCGATCGCGTCCAAGGATGACAACACAATGGACAAGGGCGTGGGTGCACCGTCGGAGTGAGGCGGGGTACTAGCAAGGCGTGTGTGCGCGTAGGTAGACACTCGGGTACGCACCCGAGTGGTCCGGACGCCGGAGGAGGGGCTGGGTGGTTTGTTGGCCCACAGAGGAGCTGCAGTCTTCACGTTGACCTCTTCTTGGCAAATAGGGAATCGGTCACCGATGCAACGCGAGTGGAGAGGGCGGGGACGCCGATCCCCTGCTGGAATGGGATATTTCGGGGAGGACACCAGTGGGGCGTTTGGGAGCGACAGGCGCGGGCGTCGGTGTCGTTGGCCGGATCGGAACCAGCAAATTCACGTGCCGATGGGTTGCAGGGTGATGACGTGAACGATTTCCAGTCGGGAATCGTGGATTTCTTTTTCCAGAAGAAGATGAGGTGGCTGAGTAGCGATTTCCGGATGTGATAGCTTAGGGGAGGGAGACGACGGAAAATGGGATGGTGAGAGAGAGAAGCTGGCAGATCGTTCGGGGAAATTCTTCAGGGGAGATGGGTGAATTCGCATGGACAGCTGAGGGAATTCGGCGGGGTGACGATGGAAATTCGGAAGGACGACGAGGTAGGATTCGGCTGGCAAATCTCGGGAGGAGGGAGCAGGTTGTTGGAATGGGGAAATAAAATTCAAGCAGAATTAAACCCAGGTCAACAGGGGAAGTGCGGGATGCGGTATGGTGACGAAATTCGTTCGGGCGATTGCGGAATTTGTCAAGGTGGCGGGATAGAGGAATTCGTAGGGGATGGGCAACGGAACCTAGGTAAGTGAGGTGGCTGGAAGATGGGAGGATGAACACCAAATCGGATGGGGAGAGGGAGGGCGACAGGAAATTCAGTCCGCGTGGACCTGAATTTCCGCAAGAGAGAGGGGGAAAGCGAAATCGCACCGTGGGAAGTCAGAATGGAGGTGATGATGCGCGGGGTGACTTCCGCGGAGATGTTGGCGATTTGGCCGATGATTTGGCTGAGGGTAGAGGGGAGGAGGAAGATGAAATCGCGATGAAGGAGAGAGGGGAATCTCACGAACGGGAGGTGCGGGGGATGGGAAACACTGGGTGATCTCACGGGAAACTAGCGGAAGGTGGAGTTGGTGGGGAAAACTTCAGCATCACGGGAATTGGGGGAGGAGAGGGGAAATTCGGGAGTCTGGCGTGAATGGAGAAAGGGAGGCGTTCAGTGATGACAATTTGTGAACGGGAGGGGAATCGTGATGGAATCGGCAGGGTGGAAATGGGGAGGACGGTCGTGCGGCGAGTGTGGTGGAGGGAGGGGTTTGCATGGAGAAGACACGGGAACGGGAACGGGGAGTGGCGATGTTGCAGGGAGAGGGAAATTCGTGGAAGGGGAATCCGAAGGAGGATGGAGACGGTCGGAGAAGCTGCAGATGGCGGTTCGTGGAGGGGAAGGGAGGTGAGCTTGGGGGAGGAAGATGACCGGAGAAGGTGGAGAGGGTACAGTGGGGTGGTGGCGGTGCTGGACAGCAGCGGCGGCGGAGCAAGGGCGGCGGCGGCGGCGGCGGCGGCGGCGGCGCTAGGTCGGCGGCGGCGGCTGGAACAACAGCAGTGGTATCAGCGTGGCCGGGGCAAGGAGTGGCGGCGGCGGCGGCGGCACGGAGGCGTGCGGCGGCGGCGACGGCGGTTGGACTCCTTCCCCGGCCTTCCGTGAGCAGCCACTCGAGATGGAGGAGACTCCCCTTTTTTTTCTCAAATGACGGCTAGGGTTTGTGGGGGGGTCCCTTCCCCTCTTATAGAGCCCATAATGGGCCGAGAGGGGAAAGGGCCCACTTGAGGCCCACAACCCACACCTAACATACTCATAGAAAGAAATAAGGTTCACAAAGAAGGATGGGCTTCACAAATGGGATCCCGAAAAGGGAAGAACCCACCCGGAAGCCTAAAGGGAGAGAAGAAATAAACGAGAACCCGCTTAAACACGTGCGGGTCAAAAGTTCATAATAAAGAAATAAAGAAATAAAGATAAGCGGATAGATCCGCGCGCGCAAAAGGGCTCCTCCGGCACCGTGGTATCGTGTCTTGGTGGCGACGGGGGTCGTATGCCACCAATAACTTTAAATTGTATAGAATGATAAATATATACTCAAAGTTTGATAACATGCATAGGAATGGAATGTTTTAATTGGCATGTAATTACAAGTATAAGTTACATGTTATCATCTTGCCTGTTCTAAGGCCCTTCCCATGACTATAATCCACAAAAGAAGTTCACTTGTCATATTTAGCCCTTTTTTTTCCATGCAACCATTTGCATAGGTTTTTGTGTAATTGGCCTCACTTTCTATGGATTTGAACATTTTTCACAAAAATTTTTTTAATGAAGATTCTTTTTTTGATTCATACAATGGGTTTAAAACTAGGACTTTTAGTTACCTTTTGGCATTAGTTTTCCAATCATCTTGCAACCTATCAATTTTTTTAAGGTCACAAATTCCATGAAGAGATTCATTGTCTCTCCATTGATAGGTTCTTCTTGACAAGGACATACCTTTTTTAATTGAGGCGCAGTTCTATTTGTTAAGGGCACCTCTATTTGAACATGATGCCATGATTTAGAGGTTGTTAGGATTGTGCCTTTTTTTCTGATTGGTGATGTATATGAATTTTATTGGCTTATTATGTGTCATCTTTTTTGCTTCCCAACCATTTTGGTATGTCCAACACATCTGATTCAATAGAAAATATGAAACTTGGGTTTCAAGATTAGGTTTGGTTTACTAGATCCTCTTAACTTACACCAAATAATCGTTAGGAGTTTCTTCTCAAACCTTGCCCTTAATTATATATATTTACTTATTAGGCCCTACCAATGGCTTTTTAAGGTTCTTAAAGCAGCCCATTAGACTTTTTAAAGAACTATTTCTTAAAGCAGCCCATTAAAGCAGCTCCAAGTTTGGTGAAACAAATTCATAAAAATAGAGGGATCTATTTTTTACTTATAGGATTTTCAAAATAGTCAAAAAATTTCTTCATCAAAATGTATATATTTGTTGCCCAAATTGTCCATTTAGGTTTGGACAAAGATATCTTGGTGAAACACACAATGTGTATCATAAAAAATTCTCTCCTTGTGAACATTGTGGGTAAAAAAATCATCCTTCAAAACATTTTAGCCAGAAATATTGGTTGGCCATTTCCAATGACGAGTATACAGAGTTGTATCACTAGAGGGAAACTTGAGCACCTATTTCTTCCTCAACAATGTGAGTGTCAACTACCTCAATTAGCTTTTGCATTTCATGTAGCTATAAAAAATTCTTGGATATTTGACCATAGAGCCTCAACCCACATGTCAGATACTTCTAACTTATCTTCCCATTTATTCATATCATATAATAATGTAAACATTTTCATTCTTGATAGAAATTCATGCCTAATTTAGGGACATAAACATGTTTCAAATACCTCCAATATCCCTAGATAATGTTATATAAGCACCAAAATTCATTGTAAACCATTTATCCATTAGTGTTATGACACAGAAACTTCATGGCATGTCACTTTTTATCCGTTTCATTAGGTCTTTCAAAAATTTTAGAACAAAAGTGATTGGTTTAAGAAGCGAAAGTAGCATTGATGTCTACATGTGTGGAATGGACATCCTTGATGTCTCAACTATTTGACATCTATTACTCTTCATTTATTTAGCATTTCCGTCTTGTTCATCTTATAATGTCGATGGTACAAGAGGCACTTCATGGTTAACTCTTATCCTTTTATTGTGAATATTATTAATTAAGTTAGCATCATCATGCAACAAAACCTAATACTTCCCTTGTTTGAAGTAAAAATCCTTTTGATATCATTTATTGTGATGTTTGAGGTGGGATTTTTTTGGCAAACATTGTCTTTGTTGATGATTATTCTCAAGCATCTGGAGTATACTTGCCCAAAGATCCCAACTAAATCCTTTATACCCCTTCAATCTTTCTTTGTCAAATCATTACTAAATATGTAATCACTTTAAATATTCTTCTCATAGATAATGCCTTAGAGTTCACCTAGATATTACTAAATATTGTTCATTAAAGAACTTCAAAATTATCACGATGCCTTGGGTATCTGATATGCATAAAATTACAATTGTTGAATGCGCAAGTTCACATATAAAAAATTATACACAACTCTTCGAATTCGGTTTTGAAATTCATAATAGCAGCAAGTCAAGGTCGAATCCACAGGGAGGAAGTTCAAAAGATAGATGAAAAGAATTTTTTATTTATTTTTAAGAAATCTTTTTGGTATTTTTAGATCAAGCAAGCAGAGATGATTGATGAAAAGAAGAAGATGTACATGATAAATGAAATGAACTTATCAAATGCTTCCAAACTCCTCTCAAAGATTAAAAAGCCTTCATCAATAGTAGAAAAGTGAGTTAAAGGTTTGAAAAATATGAAAATGTTGTTGAAAATATGGATAAAATAGAAAATAATGATGGAAAACAATTACAATCTAAGGATTTATGATGAAAACATACTCTTGTGATGCTCTCAAATCAAAACATACCTTTGAGAGCCTATAAATTTCACCCGGACTTGACATATTACATCCAACATGAGAAATGAATAGAAAAGAGAAGAAACTCACTAGAAATGACATTCCATATATGAAGAATGACCAGTACGCACTTTCTTTCCTCTTGGCTAGCCAATATTAGAAGCACATGATAAAACATTAAAAATCCTACTATTTTTGCCTCAAAATTTAAATCAAACTGGATAGATTTATGGAACTTGAAATGACAATCATGACCACAAAATTTTAGCCCTTAACTCAATTAAGATCATGAGATATCATGATTTCAGTTTATAACATTTCTAGGCATTGATTTACTTTCTCTCCTCAAACTGTTCCGGTCAAACCATATCAAACCTAAAAAGAAATTCTTTTGCTCTCTTGTAATTCTCTCTCCTCTCTCCCTCTTGATGCTGAGAAACACGGTTTCAAGAAACTCTCCTCCGCGCATGCTTGAGTGAGAAATACATGGTGGAGAGAAGGAGAGATAGGTGGGGCAGAGAAGAGATTCGGAGGAAGAAGAAGAAGAAGAAAGGAAGAAGGAAAGAAAAGATAGGTGTACAGTGAAGGAGATTACGGGTGTGATAGAAGAAACTCTCTTCCGTGCATGCGTAGAAGAGGGAAAGAGAGAGAGAGACGCAAGAGAGATGAAGAAGGCGAAAGTGAAGAAGAAGGGGAAGGAGAAGAATGAGAAGAGGAGAAGGAGGAATCACCAAAGTTGTGTATAACGGAAAATTTCCATCGCATGAGAGAGAAAGGGGGAGTAGGGAGAAAAAGGTGAGAAAGGAAGAATTTTCTTCTGTCCTCTCCCTCTTATGTGTGCACACACAAGGTGGAAGAGAAGGAGCATCACGAGAGATCAAGGGATGTTGGTTGCTGATCACCTCAAGGAGCAATCCAAAAGGTGATGAGCATCTTGAGCTCAAAGTTGTGTGTTTAAGCCTGTCAAACTTACTATTTATACTCGAGAATACTAAGTCCGGATAGAGATAATAAAGGTGTATAGCTTCCTAGGTCGATCCACAAGGATTCTAGGGCACGACAATATCAATAATAGGAGTAGAGATGAGGGTAACTGACAAAACGAGACTGAGAGGTCATTGAAAACACACGGTCTCGTGTCAAAATAAAGTCCCAACTTACCAAATTTAAGAATAATTCACGAATTGAAGGGTATAATGGTAAACAAGGGTCGAATCTACAAGGAAATAAGGTATTTTTGAGAGATCTTTTGGAATTTGATCAAATTGAACGATGAATTGAAGTGAGAAATTCGGTAAAATGATATATTATGAAAGAGGACTTGAAAGCAAATCCACGACATCAAAAATAAATGAATTTGACTTTGTTTTCACAGAGAAATCGAAGATTGAACATAGAGGATTTTTTTGAAAATAAAATCGCAAAATTATCGAAATTAAGATTGAAATTAAACTAAATTACAATCCTAAATTAAAAATTGATAATACATGACAAAAGATTAGAGGGAAAACACGTAATCTAACCCGAGATAGTGATAGAAATGATCCAATTAATCGCCGGATTCAAGGCTTTTTCATTCCGCGATTTTGAAAACAATCGTCAGAGTTGAAGAGGCGAATTCTCCCTAATCGACCGATGAAATGTCAATTTCAATCACTTTATGGATGCGGAAATGATTCTAGAAGTGATTGGAAGCAAGAGATTCAAGGATGGAGGTGTATAGATAGATCAATTGAGCAAAATCATCCAAGAATACATTACAAATTCGAAGAACATCTTAATTTATAGGCAATTTGGGCGTAATTGTTGGATGGGACGTTTAATCTTCGATCAACGGTCCAGATTAAATGCATAAGGGCGAATCGTTACAGTTAAATCTTGGCCCTTAGATCCTAGATGGGTGCACAAGATGAAGCCTCGTGATTACGTGAAGTTGATTCATCGCGTAACGCTTTCCGTTCGATCTTCATCGAACATCTGAGATGTATCCACGTGTCCACATAAGTCCATCGGATGCGTTTAATCTCAGCCGTTATAAGTCGCTTGATGAATGGCTGAGATTAAACGTTTTGAAATACGAATCATCGTCCAATTACAACACACCGCGTACCCCTTCACTTAAGTGACAATTGATGGTTTTAATTTTAACGCTCGATCGGATGCTCCGTATGTCGCCACGTCACTTGCGCGTAAAAACCGAAAACAAATAGTCCCACATGGCAAAAAATCAAAGGAATACACGCGCATATAAGTCAAGCGTAAATATGTAGTTAGCTCAAATCCTCAACAGGATGCTCCCTCCTTATTCACACACGTGCGCACACATGCACATGCGCAAACACGCGCATCCGCACACATGTACACATGTACACATGTGCGACACGTGGTGGTCTCGTAGGTCACCACGTGGCGCCGCTATTTTTATTCACGCCACATCAGATGCCACGTTCACACGCGATAAAAAAGATATTTTTTATTCAATTAAATTTGAAATAAATCGAACTAAATTCAAGAAAAATTCATAAAAATTCCAAAAAAATCCCTAAAAATTAGAAAATTAATAACTTTCAAAAGACAACTCCAAATTAATCCAGATTTTTTTCATTGGATTAGAAATTCAATTATCTATCATTATAAAAAGTCAAAACTTAGAAAAATAAATGAGTGTATATAAACATTTTCTCTTATTATTTAACATTAAAACTTAATTATAATCTCAAATTTAGATGAGAATAATGTATTCTAAAATCTATTTTGAGATTATGCATAATTATCCCTAAATTAGTGCATTTTGAAATTATAACTTAAAATTGCATGAAATGATATAAATGCACTCAAAGTATGATAACATGCATAAAAATGGAACATTTTATGCCTTAATTTGCACTAATAATCATGTTTTTGCGTGTTAAGATTGCATGTTATCAGTAACAATGAAGGATTGGTGTTCAACTCTTCGAGTTGACCATGGGAGGAAGGGATTTTGATGGATGATTTAAGTTAACCTATAGATACAAAGATCCTAAATTCAGAGTACAGAAAAGTATTAGAATGGATAACTAAGAAAATCTAAACTATGTATAAAGAAAAGAAATAAGAGTGGAAGAAGAAAGAGAGAATGAGATGAGAAGTTGGGCAATCGGGAGAGAAAGGTAGTAAGAGGGAGAGGGAAATGGTGAGAATAAAGAGCTAGAGAGGGGATCTTTTTAGGGGAAAGAAATAAAGAGAAAGAGTGATAAAGGAGATGAAGAGAAATTGGCAGAGAGATGAAGAAAGAAAGACCTTATAACGAAATGAGAGGAAGCAGGGAAGGTAGAGAGAGAGGGAGATAAGGAGATGCGGGAAATAAATAAATAAAAAAAGAGAATGCCCGAATGTAAGGAGAGCCGAGAATAAAATTTTACGAGAAGAAAGAAGAGAGACGGGAGCGCTATGAAGAAAGAAGAAAGAGAGTGGGGAGAGTTTGGAAATGAAGAAGAAAGAGAGAAAGGGACTAGAAACAAGAAAGAAGAAGAAAGAGAGTGGGGAGAGTTCGGAAATGATGAATCCGGAAGAGAGAGCGGGAGTGACGGAATCGACGAATTTGGAAGGGAGAAAGAGAGGGAACTAGTGTGAGAAGAGGGAAAGAGGAAATTGGAGAGAGAAGGAGGAAGAGAGAGAGAGTGCATGCGGGGGTATTTGGAGGAAAAATTGAGATCACGAGAGAGATTAAGAGAGGAAATAGAAGAGAGAGAAAGGAGGATGCGACGGAAGAGAGGAGAATCAAAAAATTGAAGGAGAAAGAGGAAATAGCGGAAGAGTGAGAGCGAGAGAATGAGGGGGAGAGCAAGAGAGGAACCGAAAAGAAAAAAATCGTAAGAAAGAGGGAGAGAAGGACGATCGGAAGACGAATCAGAAGAGAGAAGTGAGAGACGAATCGGAAGAGCGAGATCGTGTGATAGAGAGAAAGAAAAACTGAGGAAGAGAGAAGAAACAAAAAATCGGGAAAGAGACTGACGGTGGATGAAGTAGAGAAATTTAGAAAGGGAGGAAGAGATAGTGCACGAGAGGCGCAAGAGAAATTAAGAGAGGAAATAGAAGAGAGAGAAAGGAAATTTTCGGGAGAGATAGAGAGAGCGATATTGCGCGAACGCGTGAGAGGGAAATTTAGGGAGAGGAAAGATGATCGGAAGAAAGAAATTTGAGGGAGATAGAATCGGAATTCGAGAGATAAAGGGAAAACGTTGAAGAAAGAAAACAAGGGAAAGAGAGAGAAGTTGCACGAGAAGTTTAGCAGCAATAGAAGAGTTGAAGATCGTAACTTGTAGGGAGAGAGAGCCAAGACATTAGGGCACATAAAAAGGAAGAAGAGAGGTTGGACGGGAAGAAAAAAATGACAGCAAGGTTGAGAAAAGAAAATGTGAGAACAAGGAAGAAACCGGAGAGTGCGAGAGAATTTTAGAGAGAGGAAGAAATTTTAAGAGAGATAAAAATTTCAAAGAAGGGTTGAATCGGTGGGAAAGAAAGAAATGGAGAGTGGAAGGAGGAGAGATTAAGCGAGCAGAAACGGAGAGAATGCTGAGATCAGGATCTGTAGAGAGTGTGGAAGAGGGAGAGTGAATAAAAACAAACAACATCAATAACCTCAGAATATTCACTACATCTTCCCTAGGGGAAGAATGCTAGCCAAAAAGAGAATTACAAGAACCCTAAGAGAGAAAAGTAGCAGCGAAGGAGGAGGAAGAAGCAACCAAAGAAGAGGAAGAAGAAGAGACATCGAAAAAGGAAGAAATAATAAAAAAGAGAGAGAGAGCCCCCGAGAGGAGAACTTTTGCCCATTTTAAGTCCCCCTGTGTCTCCTCCTTGCTCGGCTCACAATTGTTTGCCTCAGACAGCCCATTATGCCCTTTCAACACTTCCATTTTTGGAGGATCTTGCTGCCCTTCTTCTTGAATACTTCCTGAAAATGAAAAGGCAAAATTCATGTAAAATAATTTCCTCTCAATGCACTAATGTTCTACAAATGTCAAGTTATGAGATAGTAGAGGAGATAGTGTATTCAAGATTTTAATAGAGTTAAATAAAAATAAACCATAAGTGGTTATAGCTACTTTTTATGTTCTTATCAGAGCACACTCCATAAATGCACACTCACACAAAGAGGAAAAACTGAGAAAAGGAGGAAGAAATACACTAAAATCACTCAAAACTCACTTACAACCCTCTGGAGGAAGAAATTAATGGTTAGATGTGTTTAAAGATGTTACAGTAGTGCCTATTTATAGTCTTACAAGGAGAAAAAACTAGAAAAACTTACAAGAGTATTGGTGTGCACGCGTCCCACCAAAGGCGCGCACGTGGCGCACATCTTGGTGGTTACTGTAGCTACCCGCTAAGATACGCCCATATGTAGGGTTCCACAAAGACCGACAGAGGTTCGGTCAACCGGACCGGACCGAGACCGTCGGTCCATGAAAATGGGCGTTTGACGGTCTCGGTCCCGATTCGGTCCGGTCCACTGACATCTTCGGTCTTGGACCGAATGAAAAAAAATCGGTCTACCACTTTCTTTTCTTCTCTCTCTCCCTCTAAATCTCTCTGCATCTCACTCTCGGTTACCTTTTTTTCGCGATCTCTATCTCACGATATCTCCCTCTTTCCCTCTCACGGTCTCTATCTTTATATCACGTTTTTTTTCTGCGATCTCTCTCCCACGATTTCCTCTTCCTTCCCGTTTTGTCCTGTCGCTGCCGCCCCGCTCTTCCACCCACTCTCTTTCTCTCTCTCCATCGCTCTCGCGATCTCTTTTCCTCTCTCACTTTCCCGTTCTTTTGATCTGTCGTAAACTATTTTAGTATCACTTTCCCGTCCTTCCTCATTTCTTCCTGCTTCTCTGTTATCCTCTGCCCCTCAATCTCACTTCCTCTTTTTCTTGTGCCCTCGGCCACCCTCTTCTCCTTGTCCAATTTCCATAATCCTCCCACTCACAATCATAGGCTTACAGTGCGGGCGGTGCCAGTGTCAGCTGGAGCCATGCCACAATGTTACCAATCAAGCCACGGGTCAAGTTGGCTGAAGGTGCTTCATGAATACTTAGGAACTCAAACAGGAGTGGGAGAGTTACGTTCAACGCTTCTCTCTCTCTTTCTTGTGCTCGATGAAGAAAGGTGTTTGGGAGAGAGGCTCCTACCTTGTCAGAGACTATATTCGTCAGAGTAATTGCAGTGGGACTCCCTCCCGCCTTCTCCATTTCTCTCTACAAATCCATCCTCAGCTCGCAATATTTTATCACAGTAAGATAGAGGAATCGGACTTTCTCTTTAGACTTATTTCATCACAATAATGGGAGACTTCTAATTCGAAAGGACAGTGGGGGAAGGCGGATGGAACGGCGGACCGGAGAGGAAGAAGGTAGCGCTTACGGAAAATCGTCGAGAAGGAGAATCCTGAGTCCAAGGTTGATTTATTTCTGGATGTCTTCTTTTTTTCCACCTAATTGTACTTGTTGTCGGTTCTCGGAGTGCAATATCGTTGGCGATCCATTGAGAATCTTGGGTTTGGACAGAATTTCAACTCGGATACGAAACTTTCTGCGCCACATCTCAACTTGGTATACAAAAGTCAATGCAATTTACTTGGCGTTGTGGAGTGGTGAAACAACACAGTTTTGCTGCATGGCAATTAGGAAGAGTTCGTGTGGACTCAAGAGGAAAACGCTGGCTTGAGGGGTTGCCTCAAAGACGACTACTATTTATAACATGTTGCATGGCGCACATGCTGGGAAGTCAAGAGCAAGTAGATAGGATGCAAGAAGGATATTGCGTGCATGTCAACCGAGGAGATGATTGTGAGTATCCTACAGGGGAGACACCACCTTGAGAAGGCAACCGAGGAGACAACCTACTTGGAAGAGACCTTGAGGAGAGTTAGCCTAGGAGACAACTGAGATTGAGCTGTTGAGGAGAAAGCGAGAGTTCTTCCCCTCACGTCAGCAGCTAGAGATGCTAACAACGCATCAAAGATGACATTGAAGTAGTGATGACTGTTTCCAAAAACAATGGCCTAAAAATTGTAAACTATTTAAGTTTCTGAACTATTAAAAACATTAACTTTCTTTCATGGGCAGATCCTCAAAGGCTCAAATTTGCAAGGGATACGTCTTTCGGGAGATGACATTTGAACTCTTGGAACAGACCACCAATTCTTATATTTATCGAGAGTTCATTCCACCAGTTAATTAAACTTCTAGGTGGGAAAATTTTTGACATTTGAAACTAGGTTTTGACATTTAAAAAAAATTTACATTTGAAAATTTGTGACCGAAACTAAGACCGAACCGAACCGTGACCGAGGTTGACCGAGACCGAGACCGAATTAAGGTTTGGACCGAGTATTGTGCCAAAAACCGGATCGGACCGGAACCGTTGAACCCTACCCATATGTTCCGTGGGGTCCTCCAAATAACATGTTGTGCACGCCACGCATGTGCCTGCTTGGCGGTTACTATAGCACTTGTCGAGTGGCCTATCGAGGGTGTGCTCTAGCACTCGTCTCCACGTGCCATTGCATGCCATAGGGCGCCCTGCAGCAGGTACTATAGCACTTGCCAACTGTGCACCATCTGTGCACGCCCAGTGCCTTCCTATGCGTGCCAGACGTGCCATCAAGGGAAAAATTACCCCCTACATGGGAGAGAGGGAAAAATAGTGAGGAGAAAGAGAGGGAGAAGAAGGTAGATGCCATGACGGAAGAATAGAAGGATAAAATTTCTGTCACCATGTGCATGCACACATATGTGCGAGAGCTGGGGAGAGAGGACAATGAGGTTAATGGATGATGAAAGAGATTTCAGTCGTGTGAGAGAGAGAGAGAAAAGAGAGGGAAAGAAGGATACTGAAAGAATCTCCTCCTCTCCCTTGCGCATGCATGTGAGCGTGCAAGAGAGCGAGGGGGAGAGAAGGAGAGGTTCTCCCCCTCACGCGTGTGGATATTTCTAGATGTTCTAGAAAGTTATGGACATCTTCTATAGAGAGAGAGTATTTAGAAGCTTCTAAGGAGCTCTATAAAAGGAGGAGCTCATCCCAAGCTTGGAGCAGCCAAAAGGAAGCAACTCAAGAGCATCCTAAGGGAGTGAAACCCTTGTGAAGGAAGGGTCAAGATACTTGGATAGTTGGAAAAAAAGAGAGGGGGCAACATAGCATCTTTGGAAGAAGCTTTGTGAAGAGGTGACATAAGTGTGGCTCTTCTTTTTGGTTAGTCCCTTTAGTGAACTTATTCTCTTTCCTCCTTTCATCCTAGCTGTTTTGGACCTCTATTGTAAACAATTGTCATCCCATTGAAGAAGATTGTTTTTCTCTAAATTTTTTTGTGGGCTTCGTCTAATCTCATCCCTAAACTCTTGGTGGATACTTGAGCTTAGTTGGATACATAATTTACACTCCTTTATAAAAATATCCTCAACAACTGAAAGAATCTCCGCCTCCCCCTTGCGCATGTATGCGAGCGTGCAAGAGAGCGAGGGGCGGGGGGGAGGGGGGGGGAGGAGAGAACGCAAAAGATTTCTCCCCCTCACGCATGCATACACGTGCATGCAAGAAGAAGGGAGAGGGAGTTCCTCCTCGCGCATGAGAAGATGGGAGATGGGAGATGGAATCTCCTCCTCCCTCTTACATGTGCAAGAGAGGGGAGTAGAAGATGGAATTGGTGAGGCACGTTACGGGGAGCAACGGAATTTTTTTTTCATCGCACGTCTTTCGCTGTGAGAGAGAGAAATTATTCTCTCTCTTCTCTATTTCATTTTTAATTAATTACTTAATTTTTAAATAGAGAAAATGTGGTGACGAATCATGGGCCGCCACATCACCTATTATTTAAAATCATTAAAAAATAAAAAAATATTTGTTAATGATTTTAACTTTTGTAAATCACCAATTTTTGTTAAAAATCCAGAAACATCTTAACTTCCTATAGAAATAATTTTATTCAATAAAATTCATGATAATATGAATTCATAAATATTTTCATGTCAATAAAGACATTTTAAATAGAAAATATATCAAAATTTGATTTTATAATAAAAGAAGATTATCTTCCTAATGAATCAATAACATTAAATGTTCATAAAATTCTATTAATCCATGAAAAAAAATCAAGAATATCCTTTTAAATATCAGAATTATCATTTTAATAATTTAAAATGATGATAACATGCATTTATGATCATATTAATAGGAATAAATACATAAAATACATAATATGAATGCATGGATTTGCGTCTTATTAGTATCATTCATCAAATTACTTGTCTTATGACTTTACAACAAAATATAGTGTTGTTGAAAAGAAGCACTATCACATTATTAATATCGCTCATACTCTTTTGTTTGAGATGGGTGTGTTAGTAAAAAGTGGCTTTGATAACATGCAACTTATACTTATAATTATATGATTATTAATACAAATTAAGGCATAAAATATTCGATTCATATGCATGTTATCATACTTTGAGTGCATATTTATCATTCGATGCAATTTACAATTATAATATCAAAATATATTATTTTAACTAATGATCTTGCAAAACTAAAAGTTGATATTTGAGATTCGATAATTCCTATTTTCAATTTGAGATTATAATTGAGTTTTAAAGGCGAAATAATGAGAGAAAATATTTTTATATTCACTCATTTATTTTTCTAAGTTTTATTTTTCAAAGAAAATGAGTATACTTTTTAGATAAAAATTATTCTCTCGTTATTTCTTAATTTAGATTTAAAAGGAGTTGTATTTTGAAAGTTATGAATTTTCTATTTTTCTAGGGATTTTTCTAAATTTTTCTGGACTTATTTTGAATTTATTTAAATTTAAAATATAAAAAATTGATTTTTATATACACGCTGACATGGCAAAGTACGTGGAAAATGTACCAGTGTGTAGACACGTAGTAGTGTTTATGTGTGCCACATGGAGCAAGTGTGTGTGCACGATTTGTGGTTAAGCACGCTGTTTAGGGCATGAGCTAACCACAATATGAATAGCCCTTATACACACAAATTTTCACCTTGATTTTTATAATGTGAGACTCTTTATATTTTTATTTCTTTGCAGGTGACGTGACGAGATGAAAGACGTTTGATTTGTAGATCTAATCATGATCGTTGATTTTCACTTACTCCAAGGGGTATGCGACACACTTTGATTAGGCGATGATGAATCGAGAGCGCGAGGTCATTGAAAACACATGGTCAAGAGTCAAAATAATATCCAAACTCACCAATTTTAAGATTAAATCACAAATTGAGGGGTATATTGGTAAATAAGGGTCGAATCTACATGGAGTTAAGGTAATTACTGAAGATCTCTTCAAAATTGATTAAATTAGACAATGAAATGGTGATAGAAATTAGGAAATTTAATATTATTTGAACGATGACTCGAAGACGAATCCACATAATAAAAAATCAATGAATTTGGATTTAATTTCATGGAGAAATCATCTAATGAACACGAGAGAAATTTTCGCAAATTAAAATCGCGAAAAATAGAAATTAAGAATCAAATTTACTCAAATCACGATTCAAAAATGAAATCTAAAGCTATAAGAAGATAGATTAGGATGAAACACAATTCATAACCCAAGATTGCGCTCAAATTGATCCAATTACTCGCCGGAATCCAGGCTATTCATCAAAATTTAGAAAACGCGATCATCGGAGTTCAAGCGTTGATTTTCTTCCGCGTCGATCATCGAAATCTCACTCTCAAGCACGCCATGGACGTGGAATTGAGTCTAGAAGCGATCGGGAGCAAGAGGTTCAAGGGATTTGGTGTCTAAACAGTTCGATTAAGTTGAATTGCCCTGGAATGCTTTACATTGTCGAAGAACATCTCAATTTATAGGGCAATTTGGCTGTAACCATCCGATCGGCATTTAATATGCGATCAACGGCTCTGATGAAATGCATCAGATGCAAATCGTTATGATTAAGTCGTGGCCGTTGGATCGCAGATGGATCGCCAAGATGATGCCATGTCACGTGCATTATAAATAACGCATGAAACGCTTGCCGTTGGATCATGATCGGACGCCCAGATGCATTTTTCGTTGGTTTTAATCTCAGCCATTTTAACTCCTTTGATCAACGGCTGTGATTTAATCATTTAAAAAATAATTCTCTGACGAATCAGGATGCGCCACGTAGCCCCCACCTTAAGTGATGATCAACGGTCACCATTCTTTGCGTGATCGGACGCTCCACTTGGTGCCACGTCACTTCCTACTTTGACCGTTGATTGTGATGTGATCGAACGCTTCAGATTGCGCCATGTCACCTGCGCACTTATAAATATCCAAAAAATCAAATTTTAATTAGAAAATTCAATTTTTAATTCCAAAAAATCTTGAAAAATTCATTAAAAATTCAAAACAATTCAGAAAAAAATCTAGAAAAATCCCTACAAATTAGAAAATTCATAACTTTCAAAATATAACTCCAAATTAATCCAAATTTGTTTCATTTGATCAGAAATTAAATTATCTATCATTATAAAAATTCAAATTTAAGAAAGAAAAAGAGATTCAATTTCTAATTCAAAAATACATTCATTTCTTTAATATTTTAAAACTTAGAAAATTAAATGAATGTATAAAATGATTTCTCTCATTATTTAACTTTTAAAACTACTTATAATCTCAAGTAAAGATGGGTTATAAACTTATTTATCTTTAATTCATCATAATTAACCCTAAATTAATGTATTTTAACATTGTAATGATTTTTTATAGAATGATAGATAAACACTCATAAATATGATAACATGCATAGGAATAGAATCTTTTATGCCTTAATATGCATAGATAATCATGTATTATCATGTCTAATTAGCATGTTATCAGGCGACGATTCATATTATAAAATAGAGTGAATCTATGCCTTCGATCAATAGAGTTATAACAATCCAGATTCAACGCGCCCGATGGACTCCTTCGAGGATGCATGGCAACATCGTGGGCATTCGCAGAAGATCAAACAATGAGTGTTTCATGATGATGCATATACACACAATGACGCAACGAAATCTGGATGCTGCATCATGACTCAGACGAACATGACTTAATGGCATTGATTCGACTCCAAGCATTTCATCTGGGCCGTTGATTGAAGATCAATTGATAAATCGAACGGTCATGCCCAATTTTTCCTATTTATACTCTCTTTCTTCGAAGGTATAAACCATTCTTGGATGTTTCGATTAATCAAACCTTTGGGATATCTCAATCCTTGAATCTCTTGCTTTCTTTCTCTTCTAGACTCATTTTCAGATTTGAGGAGTGTTTGAAATCAAGATTTCGTCAAGAGAATAAAAGAATTCGTCACTTGACCTTCAAATTTATGTTTCTCGAAACGCGGAATGAAAATCCTTGATTCGTCCATCAATTGGATCATTTCAAGCATGATTTGGGTTAGATTACGTGTTTTCCTCCTAATCTTTTGTCGTATAACATTATATTTTAATTTTGATGCATAGATTAATTTAATTTTAAGAATTTTAGTCAATTTCTCTCTCTTCAAGATCAAATTTTCTCTGTTGACTGCAAGAATTTGTTTCTTCAGGCTTATCAAAAAGTTAGACTGTACAAAATTTATAAACTTTCTTTTAAAATTTATGTTCATTACTATACATATTTAATTTTTATAATGATGTTCAAGGATATTTGAAATATTATAAACTGTGATGAGTGATGGTGTTGATATGGACACTAAAGATCTAAAGCTACATCGACTGGCACTTATGATCATGTGCAAGGGGATGAGATCAACCAAGACAAGAACTACGTGGATACCCTTAGAGGTCGAGTACATTGCTTATGGGATTGCATTCAAGGAATGAAAAAGGGTATAGACATGTTTCAAAACAATGTGATGAGAGCACATTTTATTTTGTTTCATTGATTAATTTTGGTTTTCTCCCTTGTTCCACAATTGTAGTGATATTGAATCATTTATGTCGCGCATATCAGATTTTGTCAGGTTTCTATATCCCAAAGAAGGGTTCCTCATTTTTGTGGCACTAATTTTCCATCATTATATCTTCTCACACGTTTAATTTTATGCTCAAGATATCTACTTCCATAGAGATATGTGACGAGTCGTTTTCGTGCGTCGTTAAACACAAAGACGATGGTCAAACAAAATTTATAAATCCGAACTCACAAAGACAAGATAGAATAATCAAGTACTGGGTAAGTATAGGGTCGATCCACAGAGAGCAGGGTTGACTTTAATCATAGAGTTGACTCGGTCAAACTTAGGTTTAAAAGGAGTTTTAAATAAGAGAATATAAGATTTAAGATATGGAAATGATATGAATAAGGTAAATAAGAAGTTTTAAGATTTGAAATCTCGGATTTGACAGAGAAGCATTGACTTTGACCAGCAGTAGGTGTTCTGCAAAATCAGAGAATCAAACAGAGTCAGAAGATTACGAAAAGTAGATATTTAGAAACTAGAGAGAAAATGGAATTTATTGATATAAGTTTTGTAATTTTTGGATAAGAAATGGATTTATTATGAATTATTGAAAATCAATGATCAGAAAATCCCCGAAATGAACACCTCAGAGGAAATCTTCAAATTAATGCGCAAATGAAATCCAAATCTTGCAATTTATATGTCAATATAAAGCTAAGAACCAGAGGAATCCAACAAGACCGAAATTATCAAATTCTGGTTTGTCAATAAAAAGTAATTGACCCCGAAAGTCAACGTTTGACTTCTGATGAAAGATGAACAGTCCGTGGTCAAACGTTAAATTAAAAGGTCAAATGAACTCGGAATTTGATGAATTTGCTATCCACGGAAAGCTGATGAAAAAAAGGAATCCAATGAAACCAAAATCAAGTGATTTGGAATTATAATCAGAGAGATATCTTATTTTCAAAATCAGAAAAATTTCAGACCGAAATTTGGGGAAAATGAAGAACACTATGAACTAATTTGCAAAATTAAACTTCTAAATCTAATAAAAACTCAAATTACCTCCTGATAATCGATCGAATCTCACTACTAACCCAATTGCCGCAAGGATGGGGCTCCAATTCTCGTGGATTGAAGCGAATTTGCTCGGATTCTTCCTCGTGGACGTTCGGAATTCAAGGGGAAAATTCGATGAAATCAAGGAGAAATTCGTGATCAATCCCGCTCCAATTGCTTCGCAATCGAGTCTAAACGCGGGGGGAACACGACGAACTAGAGATCTTCCTCGAAACTCGCTTAATTTCTTCACGAGTCGATCAAAAGTTAAAGAACAAAGAGAGGGAAATGCATGCTTTTAAAGAGGGAAATTGGGCCCGAAATCGTGGCCATTGGAAGCGGTCGTGGGCATTGTTTGAAGGCGTCGTGGGAGCGGTTCTTTGGGGCGAGGATGCCGCTTCGATTCCGCACGAAATTGGCTTCAATTTCGCTTCAACACGAGCCCGGATCGTGGCACGATCGGGCCACGATCGGGCCACGATCAAGCCATGATTGAGCGTCGATCGTGGGCTTGGATCTCGGTCAGCCGTCATCTTCTCAGTTTAGAATGATTCCGAGACGAAAGGAGGTTCAATCGTGGCACGATCGAGCTCCGATCGCGCCGCGATCGGGTCACGATCGGGCTACGATCGGAGTTCTTCGTCGTGTGCCGTCTGCCGTCCGATGGTCTGATCGTGATGAAGATCCGACGCGCCAGATAATTCCACGCGGCTTCACTGGATGTTGTTAGATCGCGATCGCGCGATCTTCATTTAATGATAATCGGATGATTCTCCAGTCGCCACGTGGCCATCGCCTATCCCTCCGATCGCGGTCACTTAAGGTAAGTAATACTCACGTGCTCGATTAGACGATCGCGTGGACTCGGGTCCACGCGATCTCCGCCGTTCCACCTGAATCTAACGATCCTCGCGCCGCCACGCGTCCTGCAAAATAAAATAGTGTGGGAACATAGTCCCACAAGGAATAAGTAGAGAGACAGGACGCGGTTCAATAGGGGAGAAGACTCCCCTATTAACTATCCTATTATCTCCTCTCTGCTCCGCGACACATGGCGCCCCACACGGGCGCCCACGTGGCCTGTGGCCTCCTTGCCACTTGGCGCGCCTCCTGCGTGGGCCACACGCGTCCTGCCACGTGGCCTCAGCGCCACGTCGTAACGGCGCGGTGGACCCGCGCGCCACGTCAGCCCCGCCTGGGCCCGCTAGCCACGTCAGCTCCGCGGTAAGCCTACCCCCTTTTTTTCGATTTTTTAATAGAAAAATTCGATTTTAAAATCAAATAAAATTCAGAAAAGAGGCTTAAAACTTCAGAAATTCATAATTTAAAATGTAGAACTCCTTTTTAATTGAAATTTTCTCCATTGGATCATAAATTCTTTCCTTTTTAATATCATGCCATTTAAAATATATTTAGAAAGAAGAAATCAAGATGATTTACAATTTACTTAAATCATTTTTTCATTAAACACTTTAAATCATAAATTCATCTTGAAATTATCTTTCTGAACATTTCCTAAAGTCAAAAATCATTTAATAATAGAGATTAACTCCTCTTAATTTAAACAAAAGATTAATCATCTATTAAACATGAAATTATCCCTAATTTATGCATAAATATCAACTTTAGTGAAATGACATGCCAATGGAGAAAATTCCTAAAAAGTATGATAACATGCATCATATTCACATAAAATAAGCATGAATATGAGTTAATTAAGATAAGAATTCATGTTATAAATGCATGTTATCAATATGTCATATATGTGCTCTCACATTTGGAACTACTTATAGCCGCTATGTAGGTCTATGATACATCTATGTTTTTTATAGTGATTTAATTGTCTTTGTTAGCATTATCTTCTCCTCTTGCATGGGGCTAGGTAGTGGATTCAATTAAGCAAAGACCACAATAGAACAAGGTTTTGTGGAGTCAAAATCAACAACTTCATCTTTCCTTTTATCACCAAATATGCTTGGTTTGTTCATGACCCCCATCATTCTTAGGGATAGGATGAACATATCCAATTATATATGCTTGATGGCTACATTATTAGGGTTTATATTCAAAACATACATGCTTTAAATAGAAAGCCTCATAATGTATAAATGATCAAAACACTCGGGAATGGTAAACACCCATAAATTCTA
>CM044106.1:11407298-11631559 GCA_024174645.1 Lemna minuta
ATAGAAATTGCTCAATAGAAGATTATTCAAAGTCAACTACTCCATATTTGGAACAAAGCCATTATCGAACATTCCACTCATCTCTTTCTACAGGTGTTAAGCATTGAAAGACGCCTCATTGAGCCACAGTTACCTGAATTCGGAAGCTGACTTCGTCAACCTCCTCATCCTTCACGAGATCACAATTACTTATCATCACAGGACGTACTACTTATCCTCTGACGATTGCAACTATTGAAAGCTTAGACAATAGAGGATATCGCGATGTCTCGGACAATGGGTATATCCTATCAACACCGCACTGCTACTGTCATCACAGGATCGGAGAGCTCACTCCTTCATCTTTCGAATGTTGTGAGCGCATTGAGGACACATGAAGGCTTCCACGATATAGACCAACAATCCCGATGACGGGAACATCGTCGGAAATGACTGGTTCCGAAGGGTTAATTTGGAAAGAAATAATCACCTTCGCACTATTCTTCATACGTTGTGACCATCGGTTCTTTCATCTGCTCCATTAATCCTGCTATTTCGTTCGATCCTACATTCGTCTCCAACAACTTCAAAGGAAAGAAGCGACGACACTTACTGGATCGACCTTATTGAAAGGGCTGCTAGCACTATCAACTATATGTCTTCTCGTCATCACACCGAGTGAATATTAACGGACGCGAAGCCGGATCAACCCAGTCGGCCACTACCCGTCAACAATGTCGTTGATTTTCTCTTATGATTACTGTCCGATAGTGGTATTGGGCTCTCAGCCCATTTATCTTCTCCTCTCATCTTCTCCTATATAAGGACCTATGTACTCTCATTTCCATATACGATTCTAGGGTTTCTCCATCTCATCATCAACATGGTATCGTAGCCATAATCTTTTCTACGCCGCCGCCATTGACGCTCATAGTCAGTCATTTCTGCAAGGCCGCCTCTTCCTACTCCGACGCAATATCCTCTTCTTCCTCGTCTACCGTCATCACCACTATCGAGCCTTCTCGTCGTCGAAACCACGGGCGTCGTCCGTTGCTTCGCTCCATCCGACGCTTCGCGACGTGCGCCGCTACGCGATGTCCTCCACTCCGCGCCCGCTCCGCTCTGCAGCATGCCGCTGCTCAGCTTCGCAGGCGCTCCGCTCCGTCCGCCGCTCCGCAGCTGCACGCCGCTCCGCGTCGTCTGTCGCTTCGCTCCGGACGGCGCACTTATTCACGCCTACGTCTTCTATTTCATCCTATTACAAGGTCTGCATCAATAATTTATGGCTTCTCCACACTCTTCGGCTCCGAGTTCCGATACTTCGTTACCACACTTCCCGCACCTCGAGGTTGATACTCGTGTGATTCTCCCGCCTCGTAGTGCTTCCTACTCCACCGGCATTTGCACCTCGTCTCTCAATCACGGCACAACTTACTCGACTCCGCCTATAATTTTACTGGCAACAATTACTCCGCATGGGCTTCGGCTTTGAGCTCTTTTCTTGAGTCTCACAACCTTCATCATCATCTCATGGAGGACCCTCCGCCACTTCGCGACCCATCTTATGCTTCTTGGTCGCAATCGGACTCAGCCATTATCACTTGGATGCTTCATAGCATCGAGTAGAACATTGCCGAGTCTCTCGCGCGCATCAAGCGGCCGCGCTCTCTTTGGCAAACTCTTGAAACAATGTATGCCAATCGGACGTAACATCGGCCGTGTGGTAGAGATCTTCGAGACTCTTCTCACTCTCAAGCAAGGTGATCTCTCTCTTTAGGCCCACTTCGGCCGCATGCAGCTCCTTAATTCAAGAGGTTGACCTTTATCACCCTCCCACCACGCATCTCGTGACGTTGAAGCGTTATCGCACGTAGCTTTATGCTGGCATCTACCTTAGTGGGCTTCGTCCCATCCATCGCCTCTCAGCTTAGGGGCTCTCTTCTATCTCGGTGACCATGTCCCTAGCATCACTACCCGTTTCGCTCGCTGCTCTTCGAGTCACGACCGGTATGCCTTCGCCCCCCTCTCTTCTCGCTCCAAGCGATACGCCGCCTCCCTCGCCCATGGTTGTTTCCGCTCCTCGAGCTCGTGACGATGGTGGTATCCCTCCCGCTTTGATGGCACTCGTCCTCCTCTTGGGCATGGCCGTAACCTTTTTCCACCATGTCCTCACTGCGGCAAGCAAAACCATCCCGCCAACAAGTGTTGGAAGCAATTCGGCAAGCCTCCCTACGCCCAAGCGGTTTTGACTCCTCTGCTCCGCCCAACATCCCCGCACCGCCCAACATCCATGCTCCCAATATCATGTGACCTTGACGCAGGCCGAGTATGACGCCCTTCACCGTTTTGCAAGTATCGATGCCTCCTCTTCCGCGACCCTTGCATCGCTTCCGCTCCCTCCACGTCGGTACATCTCGCTCTACTTGCTTCCTCTTCACCATCATGGATTATCGACTCGGGGGCTTCTCTCATATGAGCTGGGACTTCATCGCTCTTATCGCTCATATCACTCTGCCCCCTCCCATCCCCTCGCTACCATTGCCGATGGCCGACCTTGTCCAGTCCCAAGGCCGTGGTACTACTCTGTGTCACCCCTTCTCTTTCTCTTCACCAAATCCTCTATGTTCCCCGGCTTCCCTGTCAACCTTCTCTCTATTAGTGCTATCACTCGTGCTCTTCCCTGTACGCTTACCTTCTTTCCCTTTCATTGTATTTTTCCAGGATCTCGTATACGGATGCAGAGGATTGGTTTGGGCTCGTGAGAACGGGCAGGGGCATCTATGAGCTCGTTGCTTTATGAACCCTCATCGGGTCTTCAAGCTCTTTTTGTTACCTCTACTGCTACTTCCTGCCTTTTGTGGCATCGCCGTTTAGGCCATCCTTGTTTTGACAAACTTAAAAAGACCTTACCATGGCTTTCTCTTAGTTTGTGTGCGAGCGTGTCAATTGGGCAAACATCATCGATCTTCTTACTCTAGTCGCGATGGCATTCCCTCTTCTGCACCTTTTGATCTTCTTCATTGTGATGTTTGGGGTCCCTCTCATACTCCCTCCATCTCAGGTCATCGCTACTATATCGTGTTTGTTGATGACTATACTCGTGTGAGTTGGGTCTATCTTCTCTGTGATCGCTCTGAGGTTGTCACTACAATCACCCACTTCATCACGGAAGTCGTCACTCAATACTCCACTACGCCAAAGATTCTTGAGTTTGTCCAAGCCTCTCTACGTACCTTTTGTGCTGATCGTGGCATTATTCATCAAACCACTTGTCCTCACACCTCACAGCAAAATGGCGTCGCAGAGCGCAAACACCGTCAACTCCTTGATATCACTCGCACACTACTCATTGAGATGCATGTCCCATCTTATCTTTGGTCAGACGCCCTCATGACTGCGACCTATCTCCAGAATCGGCTTCCCTCTGCTCCCCTTGGTGGCGCTATTCCCCTTCATCGTCTCTCACCCACATCATCCCTCTTCTCCCTTCCTCCTCGAGTTTTTGGATGTGTTGCTTTTGTCCAAGATCACTCTCCTTCCCTATCTAAACTCGCCCCTCGTGCTCTCAAAGGTGTGTTTGTTGGCTACTCTAGGACACAAAAGGGTTACCGGGTGTACTTTCCAGATACCCGTCGTTATATGACTTCTGCCGATGTTACCTTACATGAGGACTCTCCCTTCTTCTCTCCTCCCTCGCCTTCTCCGACTCCTACCGCTGCATCTCCTCCGCCTGGCTTCCCTCCCTTGGCGGTCATTGCCGATCCATGTCCTTCAATTTCCCCTCCTCCACTCTTTTTCAATCCTCTCCCTTCTCCTCCCCTGTTTCCTCGGGCTCAGCCCGTCTCATCTCCTCCAGATACCGATCCCCCTATCCCCCACCTCCACGGCCACCTCTCCATCCCCGCTCGTCGTTCCCCAGCCCCTCCAAATGATCTTGACCTTCCCATCGCCCTTCGCAAGGGTACACGCGCTTGTACTCAACATCCGATTTCTCACTTTGTTTCCTATGATCACCTTTTCTCCATCCTTCCGTGCCTTTGCCCTTTTTGGTAGCCTCCCGAGTCGATTCCACGATCGCATGTTGAGGGCAAAGCACAGTACGTGAATGGAAAGTGGCGATGGATCATGAAGTGGAGGCCTTAGTTTCTCGAGGGACTTGGACCTTGGTTCCCCGTCCGAAACAGATGCCAACATTGTCACGTGCAAATGGGTCTTCACCATCAAATATCATCCCGATGGTACCATTGCCCGTCACAAGGCTCGCCTGGTTGCTCGTGGATTTACTCAGGCGTATGGCATTGACTATAATGAGACATTCTCGCCAGTCGTTCGTCTCAACTCTGTCCGCGTGCTCCTCTCTCTCGTTGTTAATCAAGCTTGGTCTCTCCACCAGTTAGATGTCTCTAATGCCTTTCTCTATGGTGATCTTGAGGAGCAGGTCTTTATGGAGAAACCTCCTGGATATGTTGCTCAGGGAGAGTCATCTAAGGTGTGTTTTCTACGAAAAGCTATTTACGGACTCAAGCAGAGTCCACGTGCTTGGTTTGCCAAGTTTAGTGTCCTTCTCTCCGCCTTTGGCTTCACATCCTGCGCGGCCGATCCCACCGTGCTCACTAAGAAGACTAAGGGTGGTCTTGTCATTCTTGCAGTTTATGTTGATGACATTATTTTTGACTCGGGAGTGATGACACTGGTATTCTTGCTACGAAGACTTATTTACAGCAACACCTCAGCATTCGTGACTTGGGGAGTCCTAGATACTTTCTTGGGATCGAGTTTGCTCATCAAGACGGGAAGCTCGCTTTGACCCAGCGGAAGTATGCCCTTGACATGCTTAAGGAGACAGGACTTCTTGGGTGCAAGCCGGAGACCTCACCCATGGAAGCTCGCCCACAGTTTTGGGATACTTCGTCTCCACTCTTTGAGGATGCTAACCGCTATCGGAGATTGTTGGGAAAGTTGATATATCTCACGACTCACTCGCCCGACATTGTATACGCTGCTAGTGTCTTGAGTCGCTTCATGCAGGGAACCTCGACGAGTTCACTGGGAGGGAGCTCTACGGGTTCTAGCATACATCAAGCGAGCCCCAGGGAGATGGCTCATCTATCGACGACACGGTCATCTGCGCATCGAAGCCTACTCTGACGCCGGGTATGCAGGCGACAAGGGAGATCGTAAATCTACTACAGGCTATTGCACTTACATTGGAGGTAACCTCGTCACCTGGCGATCCCGGAAACAGAAGGTGGTATCATGCTCCAACGCAGAGTCCGAGTATCGAGCTATGGCTGAGACCGCGCGAGAGATGGTATGGCTTCGATCATTTCTCGCAGATCTCGGCATTTCATCCCCTTTTCCAATGCCCAGGCATTGTGATAATCAAGCTGCTATCTTCATCGCCGGCAATTCCACCTTTCATGAGCGTACAAAGCACATTGAGATTGACTGCCACTACATACGAGACAAGGTTATGTCCGGCGTCATCTCCACTCCTCATGTGACATCATCGCATCAGCTTGCAGACGTCTTCACAAAGAGTCTAGCCGGGATCTCATATGACACCACGTGTACCAAGCTGGGCATGTTTGATTTATATGCTCCAGCTTGAGGGGGAGTGTCCGATAGTGGTATTGGGCTCTCAGCCCATTTATCTTCTCCTCTCATCTTCTCCTATATAAGGACCTATGTACTCTCATTTCCATATACGATTCTAGGGTTTCTCCATCTCATCGTCAACAATTACAATCAAGTGGACGCTCAAGCGATCAAAGAGATCGTACCTCTCAAGCAATCAAAGCAATCAAAGAGCCAAGTGGACGGTCATCACGGGATCCACTAAATTATATGAAACTCCCCGAGATGTGTATAACTGCTCATACGCGGGAGACAACTACCGCGACGCGTCGTCTCACCGTAACTCCTGTTTTCTTTGTTTCTATAAAACGGAAAATTGTAAGAGAAAAATGCAGTTGTTATTTTGAATAGAGTGAAGTGTTTTTCCCTAAGAAATCTCTCTGTGTTCTTGTGAACCCCGTAACCTCTCCCGTATCCTATCACTCCGAATTTCTATCTCCCTTTTCTGTTCTCCCTCCTGTTCTGTTGCTTTCAACTATTTCCTGTCAGAGACTAACCGAGGAAATCTTCCACCATTTGGAAACTTCAAGAGCATCGTCTTCTCGTCCAAAAGGTAGGATAAGAGTTCAGTCTTTAGATCATTAAGTCCAACGTTGACCAACAATTTCCTATCTATTCTCTGTCACTTGACTATCATCCAAGATTCCACTTAGATATTCCCTCATCTTATTAATATCATAATCGAATATTCTCTACATCATTCTTCCTCTTCACTACATAAAATAATAATCTCTCACTTATACTTATTCTCATCGTATTCTAAATCATCATCCTGCATTTATCCTCATCTTTCCAATCTATACTATCATATCTCTACTGAATTACATTTCTGATTTGAAGTGATATCATTCATAGATCCCTTTCCCAACTGTAGGATTATTTCATAATTAATATCAGTAGATATTATCTTATAATTCACTCATCTCTTCCTCACATCTTCATACTTACACTATCATCTTCATACATATCATTTTCTCAAAATATCCTACATCATGGAATCTCCTCCTCCATCTTACATGCGCAAGAGAGAAGGGAGTAGAAGATGGAATCGGTGAGGCACGTTATGGGGAGCAACAGAAATATTTTTCATTGCACCTCTTTCATTGTGAGAGAGAGAGAAATTATTCCCTCTCTTCTCTATTTCATTTTTAATTAATTACTTAATTTTTAAATAAAGAAAACGCGGTGACGAATCATGGGCCGCCACATCACCTATTATTTAAAATCATTAAAAAATAAAAAAATACTTCTTAATGATTTTAACTTTTGTAAATCACCAATTTTTTTTAAAAATCTAGAAACATCTTAGCTTCCTATAGAAATAATTTTATTCAATAAAATTCATGATAACATGAATTCATAAATATTTTCATGTCAATAAAGACATTTTAAATAGAAAATATATCAAAATTTTATTTTATAATAAAAGAAGACTATATTCTCCTCTTGCATGAAAGAAGATTATCTTCCTAATGATATTAGCATTATCTTCTCCTCTTGCATGGGGCTAAGTAGTTGATTCAATAAAAGTAAGCAAAGACCATAATAGAACAAGGCTTTGTGGAGTCGAAATCAACAACTTCATCTTTCCTTTATCACCAAATATGCTTGGTTTGTTCATGACCCCATCATTCTTAGGGATAGGATGAACATATCCAATTATATATGCTTGATGGCTATATTCTTAGGGTTTATATTCAAAACATACATGCTTTAAATAGAAAGCCTCATAATGTATAAATGATCAAAACACCTGGGAATGGTAAACACCCATAAATTCTAATTCATGCATTGATGGAGATCTCATTTGAAGTTTGGCAAGAGTTTTTAGGACTAAGGAAATGATTTTTCATGACGATTTGGAGAGAGCTTCATTCGTGTTCGTCTTCATATCATCAAGTTCCAATTGCCCTCTTTCATTAATGGTGGTGCTTATGATTTCCATGTTTTTAAGTCTTTGTAGATATTTTGAAATGAAATCTCGTGTTTTGCTCTGTTTTTTTCATAGATTTACGACCTCTTTCCTCACAGGGAGAGAGAGAGATGTTATTTTTCATGGGATATTTATGATATAACATTTTTCTACGGGAAGAACTTTTAAAGTTACAATAATTAAAAAATTAGTTAAAATGGCTTATTATTTATAAATGTAGCCATCACTCGTTTCTTGCTTCAATTATTTTTCTCTCTCCTTCTGTCTGCCTCACTTCCTCTCCAGACTCTTCTCCAAGTATACACTGCTATCAGAACTCTCTCCCTCTCCCCTACAGACACGGAATTTGCGTGCTTCCGTTGATTCTCACTTCATGCAAGTTCTTCATCTCCAAGGAATCTCTCCTCGCGTAACCCCGGAGAGCAAACATCGGAGTAAGAGCAGACCGAAGTTCTAGAGGTTTTGCCAGGGCATTGGATAAGGGTTCTGATGGAAACAGGCGGAAACTCTCTACCTTCTCCTTGCGGCGGCGACGGGAGCAAGCGCAAAGTCTTCTACTTCTACGATCCCGAAGTGGGCAACTACTACTACGGTCAAGGTCACCCAATGAAACCCCATAGGATTCGCATGACGCACGCACTTTTAGCCCACTACGGGCTTCTCCAGAATATGCAAGTATTTAAACCCTGCCCCGCAAGAGATCGCGACCTCTGTCGCTTCCACGCCGACGATTACGTCGCCTTTCTCCGCAGCATTTCTCCCGAGACACAGCAGGATCAGATTAGGGCTTTAAAAAGGTTCAATGTCGGGGAAGACTGTCCAGTTTTTGATGGGTTGTTTAATTTCTGCCAGACTTACGCTGGGGGATCCATGGGTGGGGCCGTTAAGCTTAATCACGGGCTCTGTGATATCGCGATTAATTGGGCTGGAGGTCTCCATCACGCTAAAAAGTGCGAGGCTTCGGGCTTCTGTTATGTCAATGATATTGTGCTCGCGATTCTTGAGCTCTTGAAACATTACGAGGTCATATTTTGTTTCTATTTGGTTCTCGCTCTTTATTTTTTTGTCTATAATGTGCCATTCTAGTTTATGTCTCTGTTTAGCGTGTTTATTCGGTCAGCCTTTCAAGGAAGAACCTTAATTTGCCCATAATCTTAACCCTAATTCGCTGTCAGTTATTTGCCCTGAATACCGAAGATTGTCACATCTAACCCAATATTGTATGAATTTTCATATATCTTATGATGATTTTTTATTCTTCCACGAGAGTTTTATTCAAGGAGTTTGTAACTCCGGTTACAATTCATTTCTGAACCTGGGATTTAATCCAATGTGCGTGATCTTTTAATAATGCCTTTGATCATGGGAAATTGCTTACTTTCAAAAAAAAAAGTCATGGGAAATAGATGGAATGAAAATTAGGTATCTGTGCTCAAACAAGAATTCTTTTTAACACAAGGCAAATTGATAATTTTTTTTATTATTATTTGAAATCCTATTCTAGCACTCTGATTTTTGTCCTGACATCTTTTGATCTTCATCCAGCGGGTTCTATATGTGGACATAGACATCCATCATGGAGATGGAGTTGAAGAGGCATTCTATACAACTGACAGAGTGATGACTGTTTCATTCCATAAGTTCGGCGATTATTTCCCTGGAACTGGAGATGTACGAGATATTGGATACGGTAAAGGCAAGTACTACTCTCTCAATGTTCCACTTGATGATGGCATTGATGACGATAGTTATCAATGCTTATTCAAACCTATTCTTGGAAAAGTGATGGAAGTCTTCCGGCCTGGAGCTATAGTTCTTCAATGTGGAGCTGATTCATTATCAGGAGATCGTTTGGGATGCTTTAATCTTTCTATTAAAGGGCATGCAGAATGCGTTAGATATTTAAGATCTTTTAATGTGCCTCTTTTAATGTTGGGCGGCGGCGGTTACACCATTCGGAATGTTGCTCGATGCTGGTGTTATGAGGTAATCGCTCTTAAACTGACATTCTTAAGTTTTTTTACTTAATGTTACTTATTGTTATTCATCTGAGCTGATAACCTTTCACTTGAAGTCATCAGTCAAGGTTTTGTAGATACCTTTGAAAATATGCAGATTCTAAATTTTTTATATTTTCACTAAAACTGATGACTGCACAAAAAACCCTAGCCGTCGCATAGCTTCATAGGTGACTAGACAAGGGAAGTGAAAGATGCCCTATAACTGGATCCGCTAATAGATCCAATAGAGAGATCCTATTCATAATGACGATAATTTGAAATATGCCTTTGTCATTTGACTCTGGACAAACAATGCCGATAAATAGGCCTCTCTCTTTCTCACAATTTTTGGAAATGGAAAAGATGTATAGGAATTATGAATCTCTCTCCCCTAGGCCTTGCGGAACAGTGATTCAAATCCATGCTCCATCTCCTTTTTCTCACTGTCTCTGTCTCTTTCCCTTCCTTTCTCCTTTCTGAGCCATCTCCTTTGTCTTTCAAATCTTCTTTGTTTTCCCCTTTTTATTCAACCAAATAGACTAAATTCTTGGTCTCAATTGTCTTCTATCTCGAAAAAAGCTGTAAGATTAAAAATATGGACCTCCTCCTTGGATGTTCTCATAATAGTATCAGGGGAATGAAGTAATGCACACGTTAAATTTTTATGATGTTTAGACCGCGTAGTCTTTGTGAAAAGCTTGAAGGTAAAGTGCTTGAGAGAACATCCTAACAGTCTTCTGCTAGAATCAAAGTGCACAAGTCCATTCAAGCAAGGATATTATTTATCAGATGTTAAAAATTATCAGAATACCCCTTGACCACCTAATGGCTAAACATGCTCAAGTCTTGCTGTCTTTGCCTCCTACCAATGACAGACAGCTGTGGCACAAGGTCTTGAACTGGAGGATAAGATGCCGCCAAATGAATACTACGAATATTTTGGGCCAGATTATACACTTCATGTGGCCCCAAGTAACATGGAGAACAAAAACACTCGCCCGGTGTTAGAAGAACTGAGAACAAGGATTCTGGAGAATCTATCAAAACTGCGACATGCACCTAGTGTTCAATTTCAGGAGCGGGTTCCTGATACAGAAATTCCAGAGGTACATTTCTCCTTTTAATGCAAAGTTTTCTAATTAATTTGTGGTGCTGCCTTCTATAAAGTAAATTGGTTTAATTTGATATAATTTGAGTTTTGGATATAATTGGCTGGTTACCTGCTGAGTAGGCTCAGGATAAGTTTTAGGATGTTGACAGACAATGTGGGCTTAATTTATTAATTTTAGTTTCACTTCACTCTATTGAATCCTTTAGCCATTTTCTTCTTTATTTATGTTGCATCCCTTCTTTCCAGCGCCAAGGGCTTACAAACAATTAGGATTAATTTCTTGACTCCAATGCTGTTCATCTTCTTTTCTGGAGAAATCTTAATCATCTATATCAGTTCAGTAAAAATAATAGAGATAATACATTTTCATTTCATTTTTTTTGCTTGATTCTCCAGCTGGACGAAGATCAAGAAGACTTAGATGCTCGATGGGATCCTGATTCTGATAAAGAGCTGGATGACTCAAAGCATATGGACGAACAACCTCAGTAATTTCTTGGTTTTTATTTGCTTTTCATTAACACGGAGACATCTTCTCTAATACTTTGTTATCTTGCAGTAAGCATGCAGTACAGAGCTTTAGAATTAAAAGGGAGACTTCAGAAATGGAGATAAAAGATCAGGTTCCCTCACTCTCTCTCTCTATAGAATTGTTTTCCTCTCGTTCAGTTAAATATTGTGCCATCTCCATCCTTAAAACGGGTTATATATTCACTAACTATTGGGGGAATTTTTATTTGTCTCCGTAATGGGTTATAATTATCCGTTCAGTAGCTCACGAGATAGTGTTTAAATCGAAGAAGAGTTTTGTTTTTGTTATTATTTTCAAGAACTCTTGCTCTTCGATAATGTTATCTGTTTTCATAATAATTCCTGCTCATTCTCGATATTGTTCATCAGATTAAAAAAAATAAATCGAAATTCCTCATTTAACTTCCATTTTGTATCTCATCTCAAGAGGGGTGTTAGAATCGAGGTAGGAATATATTACTTGATATTTGTAGCGGGGGTTTACGTAATTTGTTCAAGAGTTTCGATGTCGCGCTCCCTCAACAATTCCAGGGAGAGCCCTCGAATCGAGAAAGGGTTATGTTTTTGTGCTATTTGTAGGAGGGTTTTACTGAACTGTGAAGTTTTACAATCTTTACCCGCTCGTTCCTTCTCGTCTTCAATGCTCCTGTGATCATCTTCTTCTGTCCTCCAGGAAAGTCCAAAGCTGACCGCGGAACCAGTCAAGCCGCCGAAAACGACAGTTGAAGAGACTTCACCGCTGAAGGTGTGAGATGAAGACTGATGAATACCGATTGATTAATTAATAAAATAAAGCGAATTTACTTCCGCAGATCCCGGACGTTGCCCCCTATGTCTCTGGATGAGCCAAGTGGGGTCAAGGCCGAAGACGAGATGACCAGCTCGCTAGCGGATCATTAGTTTATCTCTCTAGAATTTATTATTTTTGTGATATTACGCTGGCTGGTGATTTTAGGCTGCCAGGTTCGATAAAGAATTTGATATTCTGGTTTCTGCTTTTCGTTGTTGGAGTGTAAACCGCATTGAATTGTAGGGGGTTAGAGAGAGAGAGGCCTACTTTCATGGGGGTGTGTCGCTCACTGAGTCTACGGAAACAGTGCGAACTGCCTCTCACTCGCTCTGTCCCCATCAGTCAGTCCGTAACAACTACCGCAAGCTACGTCCCTTCTGGCCCTCTCTAGCTCTTTATCGCTCTGGTTTTCCTCCCGGACAGCCGGACAGGAAACCCCGAACCCGAGTATCGCAGCAAGCAGCAGCCGCTCGCACTCAAGGACCAATCACGCGTGCCTTCGTGGACAAGGCAGAGTGACGATTATCATCTTCTCTCTGGTATTCCAGTGGATAATCCTCATTTATTGTGCTCATATGGATGTTCCCAAAACTGCAGAGACAGAAGAAGAGAGCTCACGAGAAGATGCACACGAAATCCCGATTCGTAGAAAGTTTATCTGATCAAGCGGGATGCTTGCACTCTAACTTGCGTTCTTTCGCAATTGGCCTGCAACCCTCTCTCTCTCTAAACTGTTCTGTTCTAGCCCACGGTCCTGTTGTAGAAAGGTTTGGAGGAGCCGTGGGGACACACCGCGGTCAGAAATTCCGTCCCCAGTCCCCTCTGTGGACCTCGCCCACATGCTCCTGCCTTTTCCTCTCCGGGCCTTCTCCCAGCTCACTTCCCACAAACCCAGACCAGCAAACACTACCCTCTCTCTCTAAAATTGTAGGCTCTGACTTCTGAGCTGGGAAGAGAGCGAGTTTGAGTGAGAGAGGTTGGCCTCAGTGCCTCAGAGAAGAGCAGCGGCGTACGCTACAAGATTTAAAGAGGAAGGTTATCCTGGCTGTGTCTGTGCGGGATAGAGAGAAAGAGAGAGAGAGAGATGAAGAGACTGTGTGAAGATGAGGTCGTCCCTGGATACAGAAGGCTCTTTCCACCGCCTCGATTAGCCGGCGACATGGAAGGCAGAGATGACGGAAGAAAACCCGGAGGATGGAAGACCATGCCTTACATTATCGGTATCATCTTTCTCTCTTTGATTTTTCGATGGCTAGCCATCTGTGCAAGAGACTGAGAGAGCTCGCTGCAGGGAACGAAACGTTCGAGAGAGTGGCGAGCTTCGGCATGATGATGAACCTGACTGTTTATCTGGTGAAGCAATACAACATGGGCGCGATTACAGCCGCTAACTTCACCAACATCTGGAACGGCACAGCCAACTTCGCCCCTCTCGTCGGCGCCTTTCTTTCCGACGCCTTCTTGGGCCGCTTCTCCACCATCGTCCTCGCCAGCATCTCCGCTCTCCTGGTAAACCATCATCGTCGTCGTCGTCATCATCACCTTTGCTGCTCCCCATCTCCAGACACACTCCTTCCATGTGAAAAATAATTAATTATCCCTGTCTCTGAACAAATGCATTTATTGAAATGTCTCTAACTGTTTACATCTGCTGAAGGGCATGGTGGGGATGACTCTCACGGCGAGTATCTCCGAGCTGAGGCCACCGTCCTGTAACTCCCAACCGGTGGCATGTGCCGGCCCAACAACGGCCCAAATTTCCGTCCTCGTAGCCTCTCTTGCCCTCCTAGCTATCGGCGCCGGCGGCATCCGACCGTGCAATCTCCCCTTCGGCGCCGATCAGTTCGATCGGACGGCAGAGAACGGCCGCCGACAAGTCAACAGCTTCTTCAACTGGTACTACGCCACGAACACCGCCGCCGTCATGGTGGCGCTCACGTTCGTAGTTTACTTGCAGAACAGCGTGAGCTGGGTCATTGGAATGGCCGTCCCAGCCGTCTTGATCCTCTTCTCTCTCTTATTCTTCCTCCTAGGGGCCAGAATTTACGTCTTTGCTCCTCCAGAGGGGAGCGTCTTCTCCGGTGTAATCCAAGTTTTCGTCGCAGCATTTAAGAAGCGATCTCTTCGTCTCCCTTCAACGGAGGAGCAGGAAGCCACGCTCTTTAATCCATGGCAAAAATCCGTCAAGCTCCCTCTCACGCAACAGTTCAAGTAATTACCTAAAAGTTTACTTCTTTTTTTAATTAGAACTTTGATGTATTCGACTGGATTTTTTTCTTTTTCTTTCGTAGAGCTTTGAACAAAGCCGCAATCAAACTCCCAGAGGAAGAAAGCGCAGCGAATCCCTTGGCGGCTATCGAGCGTGCAACGAATCGAAGAAGCCAAGTGTCTGATAAGGATAATACCGATATGGATATCCGGGATAACTTGCTTTCTCGCTCTCTCCCAGCTCTGGACTTTCGCGGTGGTTCAAGCTTTCTTCATGGACCGCCACCTCGGCAGCAACTTCCAGATCCCACCCGCGTCTCTAGGTTCCATCACTCTCCTCACAATCGCTCTCTTCCTCCCTCTCTACGATCGCGTGCTAGTTCCTTTACTGCGAAAAGCCACCAAAATAGACTCCGGAATCACTCTCCTCCAGCGAATGGGCATCGGGAACTTCATATCCCCTCTCTCGATGGTCGTCGCCGGGATCGTGGAAGTAAAACGGCGGCGCGCGGCGGCGATCGACCCGACCCGGCCGATCTCCGTCCTCTGGTTGATACCCCAGTTGGCGCTCGTGGGTCTGGCTGAGGCTTTCAGTGCCGTTGCCCAGATCGAATTCTTCAACGAACAGTTTCCCGAGCAGATGAGGAGCGTAGCTACTTCGCTGTTCTACTGCAGCATCGGCGGAGCAAATTATTTGAGTAGCTTGGTGGTGGCGGCGGTGAGGAGAGAGAAACCGAAATGGCTGGTGGAGAATATTAACGATGGGCGGCTGGAGAATTTCTACTTTCTTCTTGCCATGATCGGTTTCGGAAATTTGGTGTATTTCCTCTTCTGCGCCCAGTTTTTACCGCTACAAGGTCGTCCTGTGATCGTCAAGTTTCGCGGTTGCTTGCTCTGCTGCTTCATCTTTCCCAGATTTGACGAGAACCAGGTGACCTGAAATGACGATTATCTCTCTACAAATGTGTTCTCTGTGTGACGTGACGTTGGCTTCTGTGCTTTAAATAGATTCCTGCTTTAAACTACAAGAATTCATCTCCGGGAAAAAAGTCAACTGACGACCAGTAGGTTATTCTCGAATCCGGAGTGGTCTATAACTGGACGCAGCGGGTCAACCCTCCACACGCCGTCAACGATGAACTTGATCTGATGAAAAATCACACGATTTAGGCAACGATAGAATGAGAAAATCATGAAAGAAAATTCAGCTCACCTCGTACTGTCCGGGGTAAAGCGTCAAGATTAGCGAGAAGACTCCGGCGTTGGATTTCTCCATCTTCCTCTGGAAAATATTCATAGCTCTTCAGATAAAAAAAGACGAACAAAGAACAATAAAAAGGGTCTATCTGGATCGCCAGATAGACCTGAGTAGTCCAGCCGTCGAAAGAGCCAGCCAAGAAAACCTCAGAACCGATGCCGGGCCAAGTCACGTAGGCCGTGGAGAGCGCGCTCAGAGCCCTCTTCGCCGCATCAAGCCTCCGTTGCTTCTCTTCCAAGACCCTCTCTGCTTCGCTTCAATTTTCAGAGAAAATCCCCCTTCAATTTGCGTAAAAAAGAAACACGTGCGAGAAATAATAAAGTTTCCTTACGCCGTTCTTAGAGTCATTTTCCCTTCCAGTGCCGATAATTTTGCCCTGATCGACCGCAGCTTCTCTTGAACGTTGGCTGTTTCTGTTTCCTTGAACTCAAGTTCGTCGGACAGCTGGTTCAATTCCTCAGAGCGTTCTTCAGTATTCAAGTTTCTGTTTTTTAGAGAACCCAGAGAGCCGAGAACGGAAGAGAGCTCCGATTCCAGCTGTTGAAGATCCGTATATACGCTCTTTCTGTCAATTTCCAAAGGTATATGAAGCTCGTTACTATCGCTTCTGGCTTGATTGGCGTTCAGATTCAGTGGTTCTTGTCCGCCCTAGACTTTGAGCTTGCCTGGCTATCTGCAAATTGAATAAACTTAGACTTGTGATCCCATGCATCATGTTATTGAAATCAAACAAACGTGTAATTTAATCCCGATGCAAAAGAATGAAATTTCTGGAATAATTCAATCACCAGAAAAAATGGCTAGGCGAATCCAAAGAGAGTCAAAATCCTGTAAAATGATGCAATTGTATCAGGAAAAACACATAAATCACCAGTCATAGTTGACCCCCAAATGTAGCCCATGTTGACTTCTCATTAGAAGAGTCTGAAGTCTCATGTGAGGACCCCAGCATTACACTGCAGGCCTGGGCACATCCTGAATGACCAAGTACCATGTGCACAGTGGGCATGCGTCCAGCGCTGTGCACCAGGTGGCGTGTGGGTTAACAGAGGGAATGCCAAGCACTCAACCAGGCAGTGAGTGGTCTGCCTCGTGATGTTGGAGCTCGATGTGGACATGACACCCAGGCATGGTGGTGAAGAGCCAACATCGAGGTGCTGGACCTGCGGCAAAGCCCACCTGTCCTAATGGCGAGACATGTGGAAGCCCAACAAACCCAGCCGTGCAGACTGGCACTGAGACACTCATAGTTCTGGCACCCAAACAGGTCTTGAGCCCAGTCTGTCATCATCAGAAGATGTGGCACAATGACCAGAGATAGAGGCATTGGTCTTTTTTCCAGGGTTCGTAATGCAGGATGCAGCAAAGTCAGTTGGATGAGTAGACCACATGATGGTGATGAGATGATGCCATCATCGTAGATTCCTTTCTACCATTGAATGAGGGCATTTCCTCCTTGATTAGAGGGTTGGATGGCTTGCCATCATAATCTGATCTATCTTACAGCTTCCTTCAAACAAGATAGTTTACTTCTTCTACTCGGTTCTTCTACTGGAGTGGAGGCTGCTAGACAACACAGAATTGTCAAGACCATCATGGTTGAGGGAAAAAGCACGTTGCTCAATCTCATCAATGTAAATTTAACCTAGGTCACTTAACCATTATTTTTGGGAAATATTTCACTTACTGTGAAATGGATGGGTTCAAATTGGGTTTATGAAACGACTGTGAGATGGGGAATTCTGCGTTCTTGGCAGACACCAAGCAGCTCAGGATCTATCTTCCGACCTTCAAAACTTGATGTACTCTTCATTTCCCTTAACTTAATGTCTTGGGCATAGGGTTAGGATTTTTGTATCATCTGTCAATTCCATCAAGGATCATTAATCCCAGATATTACCATGGACCTTTGATTGATGAATCAGGGATCAGCATGAATCCAATGGTTCAGAATTCCCTGTCTCATACGTTGTAAACTCTAAGCTCTCTCTCTAGGCTCTGGCTGTCATTGGCGATTGATGATTCCAGTTTATAGCAATTAACCTGTGTGATTAATGGATCAACCAACAGTCGATCAAAAAATCGAAGGTGATTGATGTCTACGATTGTAAGCCATAAGGGCAGAAAAATCAGATGGCATAGAATTCATGCTTAAGTTAAGCCTCTCTCTCTCTCTCTCTTTCTCTCTCTCTCTCTCTCTTTCTCTCTCTCTCTCTCTCTCTCTCTCTCTCTCTCTCTCTCTCTCTCTCTCTCTCTCTCTCTCTTTCATGCTTAAGTTAAGCCTCTCTCTCTCTCTCTTTCTCTCTCTTTCTCTCTCTCTCTCTCTCTCTCTCTCTCTCTCTCTCTCTCTCTCTCTCTCTCTCTCTCTCTCTCTCTCTCTCTCTCTCTCTCTCTCTCTCTCTCTCTCTCTCTCTCTCTCTCTCTCTCTCTCTCTCTCTCTCTCTCAATCGCCACTTTGATCAAGTGGCGATTGATCACGATAGCCTCCTTAAATGGATACTGACTACAAAGGAAAAGGATAAAATTGCAGGGCAGTCTCGTGGAGATTAAGGAATTAGTTGCAGTGTCCCCGAGATCCCTATAAATACCACTGAAACCCAAAAATAGAAACTCGGTTGGCCACTCCTCCCTTACCAAGAACAGCTTACCTGCACCCCTGTCGTCATCATCGTTGTTGCTATCAGATAATCTGGTGGCAGCTTCTGGATGAGAGAATCTCCTCTCTTTCCCCGGCGCATTGAAAATTCTCTCAGTTCCTTCTCCTTCCACGACAATACTGTCACTGACCAGTTATTTAGAAATTTAACAAACGACGCTCATAAAATGAAACACAAAGCAAATGGGCCGAATAATAACCTCTGCTGTTCCTCACTATCGTCTTCAAAGCCAACGCCATCATCCAAATCCCAGCCATAGGCGAGCCAGCCGCCATGGTCAACGATCGCTTCGACGAGATCCATCCTCTGTGCAGCTATGAGCTCTTCCTTAGTCGGAAAACTACAGGGTTTAGAAGATTTTTCCATGAAATCGAATATCTCCGCTTCCAAAGCCAAAATCCGCTCATTCTGCTCGCCTTCAAAGTCTCCCGAGCTCGCTCCTCTGCAATGCAAGCACCCGTAATACCCTCTTCTTCCTTGCTCCATTGCTTCAGGGCGACATTTCTGCCATCGAACGCCGGGAGTCAACGTGCTCAGGCATATCTGGGAAGGCCGGGGGACGCGAGAGGTCGTAGTGCAGAAGTGCAGTGAAGGACGGAGTGGCGGCATTTCTCTGCATCTCAAGCTTGATGCCGCTGACACGATTTCTGGGTCTCATCCAATCCGCCGCGCGAAGACAAAGGTAAGAGATTTCTGGCCTAGCAGATAGCACCTCTGGTGACGTCTGTTTCTCCTCTTATCTATCTGCCTCCGTTGCGGGTTCCGGACGGGAACGTGCCGGTGAAAGAACTAAAAAATGACCACGAGGAAACAACGGGAAAAAAAACATGACGTTATGGAATCTGCCGAGGCCATGAGGTCGGAAGACGAATTAAAAATGTATTTATTCCACGTAATTTCGCTCTTATTTTTATTTAATTTCTCTATTTAAAATTGCAAAGGCTTTTTTAGTTGTAATTGGGTTGGATCCAAGTTGGAAAATTTATGAATGAAAAGGGATGTGGTGAATGTCTCGGTCTATCTATCTTTTTCTATTCCCATTTTAATTGCAATTTATAAATCAAATTGTTAGGATGGCCCACTAAGCCCATGTTGGGCTTACCCACTCGGTCTACATTTGGAGTCCATCACCCAATATCCATGGCCCTTCTTCTCCTTGTGTCTGAGTCTCTTTGTCTATCTTCTTCTCCCTATACTTATACCCTTGAATTACTCCACTGAAAGATGTGAACTATAAATTTAGAGGCTGTTTCTCCTCTCTTATCTTTCCTACCTCCATTTTCATCAACCATTTAAGATGGCCTTCTCTTGCTTCGACACGGTATTATCCCGAGCATTTAAGACAACTATGATTTTCATCCCGAGCATGGAAGTCTATGAAATAGGATTTGGTCTGAATTCGACTCATCTTTGAGTGCAATGAACTTGGATAATGAAAATACTTTTTATTTTAAAAAATTATTTGTTCAATAAGATAGGTTTAAGATATTTCAAATGTTTCAAAATTCACATAATCAAACTTACGTAGATGGAGAAATCAAATAGAGAAGGCAGATAGAGTAAATTACCTTTTAGGCATAAATAAAAATGATTTATGCAATAAGAGAAAATGATGAAAAAAATTACAAAATTCTCAATATAGACTCTAAAATTAAATTTAGACATAAATTTAGGTTAATAATGATAATACCCAAGTTAGCCAAAGTCTTTCAAAAAATTGCTCCCATTCATCATCAAAAAAAGGGTTTTCATTCTGAAATCTTTTGGATGAAGTTTTGCATTCGAGGAGCACATTCCGCCAAGTTTCCAATTGAAAATTAATTTCTTTGGCCCAAATTAGTATAGAAACAAGTTTTACAATACAATCAATCTAAAGACTTATGGAAATGGCTCCGTTCAAGTCTAAAAAATGAAATTTTTTAAGCATAACCTCTGTGATACCATGATTTTTTATGGATTTAATTCATTATTCTTCGATGATTTTAAAGCATAACAGATGTCATTATTATGCATGTTATAATGTTTTGATGAAATTTTCACATGCATCAAATCATCTCACTCTTAGGTCCAAATTTGTGAAAATCGCTTTTAGTTTTTGGCATATGTGATGTTTGACCCTTTGCAAGGTTAAACGACGGTAATTTAAATCACAAGTGCATAAGTTTTGTAATCGTAGGCATAAACAAGGAGCCATGAAGAATGAAGAGGACAAGTTATTCTAACAAAAATTGTCCTTAAGTGTCATTGATGGAGAATTATCTCAAAACATGAACACAAGGGTTCTAAGTGAACCTAGATATGACTTAAGGAAGAAATCTCATTCTCATCAGCAACAAGATACTATACTCTTCCTTATTCATAAGTTTGAAAAGCTCACCATCCATGAAGTGAATGAAGAAGACCTCTCTAAAACATTGAAAGAGAGTATAGATTCAAAGGGAATCATCTTCCCTCCTTTTTCAATTATATACTGATCCAAAGATTGACTTGGTCAAAATAAAATGCATCCTTTATCCATAGATACTTAGAATTCTTTGATTGGGACCAAGTCAACCACCTCTTACCTTGATATAGGCTCCTCAACATCCAGACCACATCCACTATATCATAGGTACCTTGTATAAATCAATGATCTCAAAAATAAGTAGGGAAAACATCTTGTTTTAATTCCCTTCTTCTTTGAAAACCACCCTAATTAGAAATTTCAGAAGAGATCTATTACTTATGAAAGAAACTATCTTCTTGTTCTACTTCAAGACCAAGCTTTTGCATGAGTAAAACCATGCATCTAAATATTGATAATCAGCAAGGGAGATCTACCATTAAAGAAGACAGTCAAGAAGATCCTTCTTCCCACTATCTCCTATCCAAGCAAGAACCTCATGGGTAAAAAGGAAGATGAAGATGTGGTTTGTTATCTACTGAAGAATCTCAAGACAATTCTCATCTCAGTCATCAGCCATCATGAAACCAATGAAGACATATCAAGCTACTTGTGAAGAGCATAAAAGAAGCCTCATAAATGAAAAGTCAAGCCACGATGCACTCAAGAAAATAGGAAAGCAACTACATCAAGAAGAGCTCCACGGTTTCTCAAATTCATGAAGACTTGAACTGAAAATGAAGAGGTGATGGATACCATGGTTCAAGAGAACATGATATCGTTTTAAATTCCATATGCTCTCTACCGGTCACCATGAGATTTCTCATTACACAAGAGAATCTCCACGAAGATGAAGCTAGTCATCTGCCATAAGGAGGACAAACACGAGGATAGATCCTCATATTCTCTCCTTTAAAACTACATCTTATGACTAATGAAGACATTGAAGGCTTGGTCCCGGTCATTCCACACATCCTATTCTTACTGACATGGGACAGAGAAGATACAAGAAAGCCCCACGAAGATGAAGACCATGGTTCCACGCGAGAACACACCTCATAAGTAAAGAGTATTTCTGTCATTACCTTCTCATAAGTGCTGAGATAGAGGATTAAGATGTCTAAATAGTTTGATAGCTCAAAACATCAAAGAATACATTTTCCGTCAAAGAACATGCGTATAATTGGAAAATTTGGGAGTAGTCATTGGATTTGACGTTTCATCTTCAATTAACGACTTAGATGAAATGCAAGGATGCAAATCATTGTCATTTATTCGTGTCCGTTTGATTCGAAATGGAGCACCCAAATGAACCCTACATCATTGCATGAAGTTTGATTATCGTTTAACGCATTCGTTTGATCCTCATCGAATTCTTGAGATGGCGCCATGTGTTCACGCCTAAGATCTTCATCGAGCGAATTTAATCTCAGCCGTTATAACTCCTCAGATGAACGGCTGAGACTAAAAGCGTTTTAGAATACGAATCATCGTCCAATCAAAGTGCGCCGCATACCCCTCCCCCCCCCCCACTTAAGTGAAAATAAGGGGCTAATATTAAATCAGTTTTATTGCATGCGATCAAATAATTTTGAATGTGCCATGTCACCTACGAAAAAGATAAACAAAAGATAGTCCCACACACGGGAAAATGATAGAAAATATCATGTAAAAAAGTATACACGATATTTATGGTTAGCGTATTCCTAAATAGGGTGCTTAACCACTTAATCGCACGCTTAATGATAGGCGTACGTGTGCGGCACGTGGCGTGCGCACACGCCGTAATGTTTTGACATGTATGCGTAATGCCACATCAGCATGATAAATAAAAATATTTTGTATTATTTGGAATATAAATAAATTCAAAATAAATTCAGAAAAATTTGAAAAAATTCTAGAAAAATCCCTAAAAATTAGAAAATTTATAACTTTCAAAATACAACTCCAAATTAATCCAAATTTATTTTTTTGGATCATAAATTAAATAATCAATCATTTTAAAATATTAAAATTTAATAAATAAAAAGAGAAGAAATTTTTGTTTCAAAAATACACTTATTTCTCCAGATTTATTTGTTCATGATAATGTCCGTATGAAAATATTTTAAATTTTATTGAATTTATTTATTTTTCTAGATTTTTATATTCTTGTATTAATGATGTAGGCAAAAGGAAAAGTGACATCATCATGCGATGTCATCATTGACTACATATTATTTAATTGATATTTCGTGCCCTTTAAATATGCTTTGTCATTTCTAACCATTACAGAAAGTGCTTTGTATGATGAATTGTTGTGCCACCCCAACAAGCAATGCAATCGTTGCCTTGAGCAAAACTAGCGCCGCTACCAACACAGTTGAAAGTAAAAATGGCAGTGGTAGTGCTCCATGAAGAATTGAGACCGCGAGGTCGTTGAAAACAAGTGATCAAGAGTCAAAATCTATACCAAACTCCCCAATTTTAGGAAATAAACTCGAATTGAGGGGTATAGTGGTGCATAAGGGTCGAATCCACATGGAATTAGGGTAATTTTCAGGGATCTTTTTGAATTTGATCAAATTGGACGATGAAATGTGAATAGAAATTAGACAATTTGATATTTTTGGAAAGAGGACTCGAAGACAAATCTACGGAATAAAAAATCACTGATTTTGGATCTGATTTCACGGAGAAATCATCGAATGAACAGGAGAGAAATTTCTGAAATTAAAATTCGTGAAAAACTGAAATTGAAATTGACTCAAATTAAGATTCAAAAATGAAATATAAAGCTATACAAAGATAGATTAGGATGAAACACGATCCCTAACCCAAGATTGCACTTGAATTGATCTAATTATTTCACCGGATTTAAGGCTCTTCATCAAAATTCGGAAAACGGGACCGTTGATGTTCAAGAGTCGATTTCTTCCTCGTGTCTCAACGAAAATCTCACTCTCAAGCACTCTGTAGACGTGGAAATGAGTCTAGAAGCGATTATAAGCAAGAGATTCAAGGGATTTGGTGTCTAAATAGTTTGATTTACTCGAATTGCCCTGGAACGCATTTACAATGTCAAAGAACATCTCAATTTATAGGGCAAATTGGGTGTAACCGTCCAATCGGCATTTAATCTTTGATCAACAGCTCCGATGAAACGCTCGGATGCAAATCGTTAAGATTAAGTGGTGGTTGTTGGATTGCAGATGGACTGCTGAGATGATGCAACGTCGCGTGCATTATAAATAACGCATCAAACGCCAGCCGTTGGATCTTGATCAGACACTCGGATGCGTTTCCATCGAGTTTAATCTCAGCCGTTAAAACTCCTTTGATCAACGGCTGAGATTAAATCATTTTAAAAATGATTTGTCGATGAATCAGAATGTGCCACATAGCCCCCACCTTAAGTGATGATCAACGGTCACGATTCTTTGCGCGATCGGACGCTCCACGTGCTGCCACATTACCCCCGCCTTTGATTGTCGATCGCGATTGAAGGGACACTCCAAATTGTGCCATGTCACCTGTGCACTTATAAAAATATGAAAAATTGATTTTTAATTAGAAATTTTGATTTTAAAATTCAGAAAAATCCTAAAAAATTCATTAAAAATTCAGAAAAATTCTGAAAAAATCTATAAAAATCCCTAAAAATTAGATTCCTAAATTTTAAAATATAACTTCAAATTAATCAAAATTTGTTTCATTTGATCATAAATTAAATTATCTATCATTCTAAAAAATCAAATTTAATAAATAACAAGAGAATAAATTTCTATTTCAAAAATACACTCATTTCTTTTAGATTTTAAACTTAGAAAAATATATGAGTGTATGCAAAATGATTTCTCTTATTATTTAACCTGAAAAATAAATTTATAATCTCAATTTAAATATGGGTTATAAAAGTATTTATCTTTAATTCATCATAATTAACCCTAAATTAATGTATTTTGATATTATAATGATTTTGTCATTGAATCGATAGATAAATACTCAAAAATATGATAACATGCATAGGAATGGAATCCTTTATGCCTTAATATGCATAAATAATCATGTATTATCATGTCTAATTAGCATGTTATCACTCCACCACAAGCACAGATGGCTCATGCATTGGGATGTGAAGCATCACAAGTTCACAGATTTTCAATTGAAAATTGGAGGGTAGAGGAAGACATTGGAACCAAGTATTTGATATATAAGGCACCATGGAATGATGATCCTATCATTAAGTATAAATCTAAATCTACACTTATATGGTTCCATCAAGGAGCTCTTTGAAATTTTTTAAAAGTATAAACTTTAGTTGTATCTGCGCGGTCTTTATATGGTTGAATCTCTTGTTGTACCTCTTCTTCAATGCTTCTTAATATCCTTCAACACCTATTCACCTCCTAGTCTCACTAGATCAAAAGACGAAAAGCAAAAAATTCAAGAGAGGAAGAGAAGAGAGGGGTGGGTGCTCATCAAGGCTCATATGGGCATCCCTTAGGGTTGGCCATGTTTATAGATACCTAGTTTTTTTAAAAATTTCACAAAACCCCTCCTAAATGTTATATATCCACCAATGTTCATTGATCTTATGTGTGTGTCCCTATCAGCCCATATATCTATCTAGTCAATGGTTCTATTTACTCTATAATATTTATTGTTCAACCTTTTTAATTAAAAATATAAAAAAATAATCAAGGATTGATTCAACCCCATCAACATGTTGAGTTTGCTGCCCATTGGGTGCCAATCTACACCTCTTGTTCTAGAAAAAATATTGCATTGTGAAAGGATATTATCCACTATGGGCATCTTATTGAGGGCCTCTCTTTCATCTCTCCTCTATATGAACCAATGTAGTTTTACCTTCTCTCTTAGTGCAATACACTCTCCATTTTCACATGGTATCTTGGAGCATAACTTTTAGGGTTTCTTGGAGCTATAGTCATTGACAGTGGGGTAATCGTGCGATCATTGAAAAGCATACAAAGACATGTCAAATTTATTTCCAAACTCACCAATTTTAAGATTATAATCAAGAGTTCAATAGTATAATGATAAATAAGGGTCGAATCCCATAAAGAATTAAGGTATTTTTTAAGTATTTCTTCAAATTCAATCAAATCACACAAAGAATTGAGTTAAGAAATTAGAGATTTTAAATTTTGAAAAGAAAACTCCAAGACAATTCTACAGATTTTATAAAAAAATCACTTAATTTGCACTAAGATTTACGGAGAAATCGAGGAGCAAAAATTAGAGAGAAACGATCACGAAGAGAGAGAAATATAAGAAATTATCTAAAATTTGATTAATCTATGATTTGAAATTAAAATATAATGATACATGACGAGAGATTATAAGGAAAACACATAATCTAACCCAAAGTTATGTTCGAAATGATCCAATTGGTCTCCGGATTAAGGGCTTTTCATTCCGCGATTTTTGAAGATAAATGTTGGCATTCAAGAGGCAATTTCTCTCTATTCTCTCTATGAAATATCATGGTGGCGTACAAACCTCCGTCTCCACCAAGGCACGATGTCAGGGTGCCAGAGGAGCCCTTTTTCACGTGCATGGACTTATCTTCTTTCTTTATTGTGAACTTTTCAACCCGCACGTGTTTAAGCGGGTCCTCGCTTATTTCCCTCTTCCCTTTTAGGCTTCCGGGTGGGTTCTTCCCTTTTCGGGATCCTATTCGTGAAGCCCTTCTTCTTTGTGAACCTTCTTATTTCTATGAGTATGTTTAGGCTTTGGGTCGTGGGCCTCAAGTGGCCCTTTCCCCTCTCGGCCCATTTTGGGCTCTACAAGAGGGGAAGGGACCTCCCACAAACCCTAGCCGTCATTTGAGAAAAGAAAGGAGTCTCCTCCCTCTCGAGTGGCTGCTCACGGAAGGCTAGGGAAGGAGTCCAACCGCCGTCACCGCCGCCGCCGCGCACACCTCTGTGCCGCCGCCGCGACCGCCGCCACTCCTTGCCTCGGCCACGAGGACATCGCCGTTGACGCCGCTGCCGCCGCACGCCATCGTGCCGCCGCCGCCGTAACCGCCACCGCCTCGCCTCGCTGCCGATCCATCTTGGTGACACCGCTGCCGCCGCCGCCGCCTCAGGACCGCCGCGCCGCCTTCCTCCCCACGCTCCTCTCCCCCTCCTCTCTGAGCTCACCCTCCCAGTCCGCCCACCACCGTTCTACCCGTTCAACTCCACCCAACCAAATCCCACTCTAACAAACTCCTCCAGCTTTCCCCATTCATCTTCCCCGCCAATCCCTCTCCAGCCCCGTCCCTCTCCACGGCTCCTCCCCGAATTGCACCGCGCATGCTTCCCGCTCCATGATGAACCAGAACCCTTCCCTCTCTACCCATGGTTTCGTCCTCTCCAACTCTCCCATCGTCCCCACTATCCCCTCATGTCGAATTCCCGCGAAGCAAGCCCCCACGGCTTCATTCTCCCCTCCCGCGATCTTGCCATCTCCATCTCCATTGAACAACTTAAAATTCATTTCCTCGTCGGCTCTTCCTAGGGCCACGCCCCCCGATTTCCAGCATCCCACCTCCCCCATCATTTCCCACCTCGAATTCGCAACACCCCCTCGTGACGAACTGGTCTCTCTCCCGAATTCGTCGACTCCCTCCGCGACCCTGCCCAGCCTCTCCTTCTATCGCGTCGTCAATCCCATCCTGACGCCTTGCCGATTCCCCTCTTCCATGCTTGACCAAACGTCATCCCTTCGCCCATCACCTCCTCTCCAATATCCGTCGTCCTCTACCCTTTCCCCTCCCAATTTCACCACCACGCCCACCCTCGACTTCACCCGATCATCCCCGAATCCCTGCCGAATTCAAGCTAAAACTCACCCTTCTCCTCCTCCTCGCCCCGGCCGCTCTCCTCCACGCCCTACGCGAATACCTCTTGACGCCTCTCCCACCCACTCCCTATCGCCCGCGCGAATTCACCCCTCGCACATTTCACCCAACGCGAAATTCACCTTACATGAATTCACCCATCGAGAAATCCATTCCCCGTTTTCACAAATTCTTCGCCCTGCCATCTACATTACGACGCTCGAAAGACCCCCACCCCCTTCTTCGACCTACCGACTCCACCCACATAGCCCGAATTGACCTCATCACGTCCCCGGTCGTTGACGTATCGTTTTATGCGATCGTTAAAACACACAAACGTCGGTCAAACAAAATTTATAATTTCGAACTCACAATAACAAAGATATAAAGATCAAGTATAGTGTAAAGATCAAGTCGATCCACATAGAACACGGTTGACTTTGATCACATAGTTGACTTGGTCAAACTTAGGTTTAATTAGGGTCTTAAAGAAGTTATTACTGAAAATGATAGAATTATATCAGAGAAGATATTTTAAGAATTAAGAAACTGATTTTAAGAATAAATGTCAAAAGTCAAGGTCAAAGCGTTGACTTTGACCAACAGTTAAATTTCTAAAAAAATTAGAGAATAAAAAGAGCTTAAAGTATTAAGAAAATTATATATTTAGAAACTATAGAGAAAAATAGAAATTACTAATATAAAATTTGTGATTTTTTGATAAGAAATGGATTTATTATGATTTATTGAAACTCAAAGATCAGAAAAATCCTGAAATCAACACTTCGGTGTAAATCTTCAAATTGACTAACATATGATATCCAAATCTTGCAATTTATATATGAATGAAAAGCTAAAAACCAGAGGATTCCAAAGATACCAAAATTATTAAATTTCGTCTTGTATTTTGAAAGTAATTGCACCCATAAGTCAACGCCCAAATTCAGATTGAAAATGAATAGTAGATGGTCAAACGTTAAATTGCGGGGTCAAATGATGATGACATCTTACGATTTTGCTATCCGCGGAAAGTTGGTGAAGCAAGGAATCTAATGAAACCAGAATCAAATGATTTGGAGTTAAAATTAGGGAGAAATCCTTATTACAAAATCAGAAAAAATTGAAACCAAATTTGGGCGAAAATGAAGAACAAAACGATTTAAAAACTAAAATTGACTACCTAAATCTAATATAAATACAAATTGTTGCAAGATGAATGATCAATTCACACTAGTCACCCAATTGACATGAAGATTTGGCTTCATTTACGTGGATTGAAGAGTATTGCTTGGTTTCTTCCTCGGCGTACGTTCGGCGTTCAAGGGGAGAATTTGATCAAATCAAGCAACGATTCGTGATCAATCTCTGCCCCGAATTGGATCATAATCGAGTCTAAATGAGGGGGGATCACGAAGAACTCAAGATTTTGCTCAAAAATGGCTTAATTTTTTCACGATTCAATCAAGAGTTGAGTTTTAAAAGGGAAGAACATCGGTATTTATAAGAAGATTCCGCGTGAAAAACGTAGGCCGTCCAATTCAGTGAAGAACGATCGACGGCCACGATCGTGCGGTGATCGTGAGCCATGATCCCACGATCCCCAGATTGCGTGATCAATGTCGCACCGTCCGATCCACGTCGGAACGTCTTGATGCGTCCACGTGTCGACCCACAATGGCCGAAATTGCGATTTAATCGCGATCGTCTGATGTTCACTTATGCGATCAACGGCTCCCATTTACGCACGTGCTTCTGATGACGATCGGGTGAACTGTGATCTACGTGATCGACGTGCTTTAATCAAGGCGATCTCATCCGATGCATCGCGCAGTGCCACGTCACCTGGGATTTACGATTTCACGGGAACATAGTCCCACTCCGAAAAAATCGGCAGAAAAAGCGCATATAAAAGGTGGCATTGCGTAACGCCTTTGTGTTGCCACCTCAATACTCTTACCTTGGCCCACTAACCCGTGGGCCCATCACCTGCCAGCCCCCTCACACTGCCACGTGGTGCCACCTAGGCGTCCGCGTAATTCAGATTTTCTCTATTGGATCATTAATTTATTTATTTTTAATATCATGCTATCTAAAATAAATTAAAATAAGAATATAAGGTTAATTTAAAATAAATTTAAATGATCCTTATAAGAAATGTATTTCATATCATCCATACATTCTCTTCTTAAAATTAATTCTTCTAATCATCTACTAAAGTCAAAGTAAATCAAGGAAAGTATTTAATTTCTATTTATTTAATCTTACAAAAGATTAATCATCAATAAAGCACAAAAATAACCCTAAATTATGCATAAATATGGACTTTAGTGAAATGGCATACCAATGGAGAAAATTCATAAAACTAGGATAACATGCATCATAATTACATAAAATAAGCATGAATATTAGTGAAATAAGGTAAGAATTTAAGTTAAATATTCATGTTATCAGTCGTCCCTCTCCTTACACCCCTACCTCTCTCTCTCCGACACGCTGTCCCCTCCACCGTTGCCCATCGAATTCACCCTGAGCTCCTAGCCGATTCTCTTGCCAATCTTCTCCCTCCTCCATTGTCCTGCCCGCCGGATCCCTTCCGCCATTCCCTGCGGAATACCATCGTCGCCCCGCGGAATCCCGTTGCCCGCGGGAATTCTCTCCTTGCCCCTGCAACACTCAAGGAACCCCAACGCCTCGCGGAATTCATCAGTGTAACAACGCAATCCCGCCCGACACTCGACGGATTCCCCCGTCCCACGCCCTTGTTCCCCCGCCTCGTCATTTCGTGATCCAGGTGGTTCTTGACGAAGCGAGACCGCGACATCATCAATTTCACACGGTCTTATGTTAAAAATACTTCCAAACTTATCAATTTGATGAAAATATCTCGAATTGAGGGGTATAATGGTAAATATGGGTCAAATCCATAGGGAATTAGGGAAATTTCTAAGGATCTCTTCGAATTTGATCAAATTGGACAATGAATCAATGATAGAAATTGGGGAAAATGGTATAATATGAAAGATAACTTCAAGACGATCCCACAGAATCAAAAATCATCCAATTTGACTTTGATTTCGCGCAGAAATTGAAGGTCGAAGTAAGATGAAATTTCTGAAAATCGGAAGAACAAAAATACCGAAATTAAAGATAAAATTAATCAAAATTACTAATCTAAACAGAAATTAAAAACTAAGAGATGATAGATTAGGAAAAACTGCTTCCACTAACCCACAATTGCGATTGGATTAACCCAATTAATCGCCGGAATCAAGGCTTTTCATAAAAAATTTGAAAATCGCGATTCGTGGAATTCAAGCGTCGATTTCTTCCTCGTCTTTCGCCCAAATCTTGATCTTAAGCACTCCGTGGACGCGGAATTGAGTCTAGAAGCGATTGGGATCAAGAGATTCATAAGATTTTGTGTCTAAACAGTTCAATTAGATTGAATTGCTCTCGAATGCTTTACAAATCGAAAGAACACATCAATTTATAGGATATTTGGGCGTAATCGTCCGATTACACCGATCAACGGCTCTGATGAAACGGTTGATCACGAACCGTTACCGTTAAGTCCCGTCCGTTGGATCGCAGATGGACGCTTGAGATGAAGCCACGTCAACGCGCGATATAAAACGCATCGAAACGCATCGGATGGATCTCGATCTGACGCTCCTGATGCGTTTTCCATCCGTTTAATCTCGACCGTTATAACTCTTACGATCAATGATCGAGATTCAAACGATTGATGAACCCCGATTAAGCCACGTGTGTCCATCGATTTAAGTGAAGATCAACGGCCGATATCGCACGCGCGATCCGACATCCCACACGCTGCCACGTTGCCTCCTCATCGCGATCGTTGATCGCGATCGATCGGACGGCTCTGATTGCGCCATGTCACCTACGCACTTTAAATATTATGAAAAATCAATTTTAAATTAGAAAAATTGATTTTTAATTCCGGAAAATCCTTAGAAATTCATTAAAAATTTCGAAAAATTCAAAAAAATTTCAGAAAAAATCCCTAAAAATTAGAAAATTTATAACTTTCAAAATATAACTCCAAATTAATCGAAATTTCTTTCAATTGATCTGAAATTTAATTATCTATCATTCTTAAAAGTCAATTTTAATAAATAACAAGAGTTTTAATTTTTATTTCAAAAATACATTCATTTCTTTAAGATTTAAAACTTAGAAAATTAAATGAATGTTTATAAAAATGATTTCTCTCATTATTTAACTTTTAAAAACACTTATAATCTCAAGTAAAGATGGGTTATACAATTACTAATCTTTTAATTCATCATAATTAACCCTCAATTAAAGTATTTTAAGATTATAATGACTTTTTCCTAGAATGATAGATAAATACTCATAAATATGATAACATGCATAGGAATGAAATCATTTATGCCTTAATATGCATCAATAATCATGTATTATCATGTCTAATTAGCATCTTATCAGTTCTCCCTTGTCACCGGCCCTGAGTCGCACTCGCGCGATTGTTGCCGGCCCCTTCCTCGGCAGACGACGACCGTGCGCAGCACATACTGGGGGAATTTGGTTTTTCCACGAGCCAGCGGTCAACGCTCGGAGTGTCTGTGCGTGGTCAACGCCCGGAGTGTCCACACGCGGCCCGTTGTGTTCCCAGCGAGTCCTTACTCTGTCGCAGTCTGTGTGACCCCGCATCCTGCATGCGCGATTGGACTCTCCTCTCCCAAACAAAGAACAAAGGACTGCCCGTTGACTCTCCTCGCGGACCTGTGAGCGCCCACGAGCCCACCTGGTCTGCGCCACACCCGCGCCGACCCGCCCCAATCATCTGGGGTGCTCACTCGGTTGCCCTGCTACACCACTCGTGCGTCCAGCTGACTGTGCCCAGCCAGTCCGCCCTCGATCGCCTCCGCCTGCCCATCTTCTTACGTTCGCATGCGCCTTTCGGCTCGCGCCTGAGTGCCCCTCGCTCGCCCACGCGTGCGCTTGACCTCCCCGCTTCCTTCACGACTTCCGTGTCACTACTGAGAACGACGCCTCCAAGCGCCTAGCCCGGAACCTGCTCGGCCGCTTCCAAGATTGACATCGAGCTGTCGTCTCCTCTACTCGGGTCGACACTGCCGAGTGATAACATGCTATTTATGCATGTAATTAAATAGTTATTAATGCATATTAATGCATTAATCATTACAAATATATGCATGTTATCATCTTTTAAGCATATTTCTATCATTTTGTGTAAATTCATGTTATGATCTTAAAATACATCAATTTATGGGTTATTATGCATAGTTAAACATTTAAATCTTTAATCCTAATTATATTTATGATCATAATCATATTTTAAGAGTGAAAATATAAGAGAAAATACTTTTATTTACATTTATGTGTTTATATGAATTTATTTCATATAATACATAAATGTATAAAATTAATTCTCTTATTATTTTACTAAATTGACCTTTTAAAATGATAGACTATTCAATTCTGAATCCAACAAAGTAAATTTGAATTAATTTGGAGTTATATTTTGAAAGTTATGAATTTTACAATTTTTAGGAATTTTTTTGGAATTTTTCTAAATTTAATTTGATTTTTTATTTCGATTTTTAATATTTAATTTAATTAAAAAAATGCAAAAATATGGTTTTAACGCGCGTAAACACGTGGCATCGCCACGTGGACAGGCCCGCGCCTGCCTACGTGTCGCGAAGGGTGACGCATGGCGCTGATGTGTCATGTAAATATTATTTATATTTACTATATATTATTTATAATATAAATATGGGTCTCCCGTTATAGGGAGACAGAATATTAAACCTACAAAATCATCGTATATTATATAGTAAAGTTTTCTCTTTATTTAGTTCGTGTGGGGCTAAAGTCCCTGCGTTTTCTATTTTCAGGCGACGTGGAGCAACGTGGATCGCCGGATGAAGATCGCGATGATCGCGTGGCGTTGATGCGATGGACACGTGGTCCATCCGATCACCAATCAAGCACGTGCGTCAAATCCATTTAAGTGAGTTGATCGCGACCGTCCGATCAAGAGTTATAACGGTCCAGATTATTCGCATCAAATGGATCTTCGATCAAATCAAGCCATCCGATTGAAATCTGACGATCAAAATCAGACCCCGGTTCATTTCAAACAAAATGCGATCGCGACCGTCCATCGCGATGAACACGCATGATCGACGGCTGAAAATTATTTCGGATTTTATAAAATCTGTTCTTTGCGCCTTGAGAAACCGTTCGCGATCAATCTTCAATTACTCCTTGTATACTCCACCAAATCGCGCGCCGTTTGTTCAAGAGTGTTCTTGACTCATAAACATTTCAATTGAATACTTGAAATCAAACTTTGATCGAAGGAGAAGGAAGAAATTACATCTTGAACTCCACTTTCGTCTTCGAAAATTCGGAATGAATAGCCTTGCATCCGGCGATTAATTGGATCATTTCGAAGGCTGCTTTGGGTTAGGTTGCGTAATTTCATCTTAATCTTTCATCATTTAGTGTTAATTTTAGTTTTAGCATCGTAGATTTAGTTTAATTTAGATTAAATTTCGGTTTTTTATTATTTTTCGAAACGAAAATTTCATCTAACTTCAAACTTCGATTTCTCTTCGAATTCTTATCCAAATCACCTGATTTTTGATTTCGTGGATTCGATTTTGAGTTATCTTTCTTAATATACTAAAATTCCTAATTTTTTATCTCAATTCATTGTTCGATATGACCGAATTTCAAAGATATCTCTCAAATTTCCCTAATTCTCCGTGGATTCGACCCTTAATTACCATTATACTAATTAATTACTTTGATTAATCATAAATTGGTAAGATTAGGATTTTATTTTGACAGTAAGTCGTGTGCATTCAACGACCATACGATTTAGTCTCGTCACCGAGCCGAATCTCCACTACGCCATGACCCACCGGACACCCCGCCCCGCAGGTTAGCTTCAACCCCTCTTTTAAAATTCAATTACTTTTCGAAGCCTTTTCCTTTACTCATCTCCACTGCCGTCGGACGACTTAGGCAGGGTAGTACGAGTATAGGTTCGAGACTTCTAACGCGTACGTCAGGTCCGACATCGAGTGTGGGCTGTAGCCTTCAAGCTACTCCACGACGAGCGACTTCCACGCCTCCGGACGTGGACCGAGAGGATCTCACCCTATCCATCATCGCGAGTTTCCCCGGGTCACCCGGAGTCGACTCCGCTGATTCGCACGCCTGCTTGCACTTAGGTTTAGGCTAGATATCGTACTTAGGGTCTAGGACTCGCCTACCCGTAGGCTAGGTTTGATCGCCCTATCTTCAGTCAGCCTCAATTCCATTGATTAGGCACGAGGGTTTTCACACCCCACCCTGCATCATCTCACTTTCCAACACTCTTTGGACGCGGAAATTGATCTAGAAGGGGAGAAAAGTAAGAGATTCAAGGATTAAGATGTCTAAATAGTTCAATTACTCAAAACACCCAAGAATGGTTTACATTATCAAAGAACATGCGTAAATATAGAGAAAATTGGGTGTAGCCATTGGATTTGGTGTTTTATCTTCAATCAACTGCTTTGATGGAATGCTTGGATGCGAATCGTTACGTTTAAGTTATGTCTGTTGGATCAAAGATAGAGCGGTGAGATTTTGCCATGTCGCGTGTGAAGAAGAAACGCAGTGTAACGCCTGTTGTTTGATCTTCATTATAAGCTCTGGATGTGTACACGTGTCCACAGGAGTCCATCGGTCGCTTTTAATCTCAGCCATTATAACTCCTTAAATGGAAGACTGAGATTAAGTCATTTTAAAATGATTCGATGACGAATTGTTACGCGTCACATACCCTCCTCTTTAAGTGAGAATCGATTATTGCAAGTTATTCACGAGATCGCACGCTCCAAAATGTGTCACGTCACTTGCGCATGAAAACAAACAGCAATAGTCCCACATGATAGAAATCAAGTCTAATCGATGGGTATATAACTAGAGTGTATATCGTGGGTTAGTAAATATCTATTAATGGATGTTGAACCCACTAGTTATACTCGCGCGCACACATGCGCACACATGCGCACACATGCACACGCGTGTGCCACGTGGCAACGATTATTGCCCCCGCCACATTAGCTGCCATGTCAGCGCACGTTATAAATATTTTTAAATCAAAAGAAATCTAAATAAATTCAAATAAATTCTAGAAAAATCCTTAGAAATTAGAAAATTCATAACTTTAAAAATATAAACCTAAATTAATTCAAATTTATCTTGTTTGATCAGAAGTTAAATAAAATTAAATTCATAATAACATAATTAAAATTTTCTTTCAAAAATACACTCATTCCTTGTAGAAAATAAAGTTAAAAAAATAAATGAGTGCATATAAAAATAATTTCTCTTATAATTTAACATTGAAACCCATTGATAGTCTCAAATATAAAGTGAGAATAATCAACTCTCAAATATTTCTTTTTAAATAGTGAATTTTGGGATTATAACTTAAATTATCATATAATGATAGATATTTAATTAAAACATTATAACATGCAAAAGAATGGAATGTTTTAATGCCTCCAGTTGCATTAATAATTATATACTTTCATGTATATATTGATTGTAATCAGTCATCTAGGGCAATGGAGGTTTCTCCCCTGCCTTATACTTCTTTCACATTATTTTTTCCATTCTCCTTCTTTCCCTCCCCCCTCCATCCCAATTATGATTCTTTTGTGTTTTGGAAACCTTGAATGATGGTTTAGTTGAGAAGACCTCCCCATCCACTATCTTTGTTATGGAACCTTTACCATATATGTATAATCTTTCATCCACATGAAATCATTGAATAGTTCCCTAGACTTATCAATATCTTGGGAACTATTGATGGCTATTATATGGCCTACAAGCTAATCACACTTCTATGCATCTCGTTTGACTTGAGACACCAAAAGCATCTTGTGGATGAATGAGCATATTTTGATTATGACTTACGAATCCCCAGCTGTGGATCCTTCAAAATGTTAAATATTAGATGTGGCATGAAGTCCTCAAAAATTATTGAGTGGTCAATATGGGATTGTCCACCCTCGGTATTTTAGGAGATTGACTCAATGAATAATATGTGATGAAATCTTTGGCCAAGGTAGTGGAGATATTGAATGAGTTCTCAATAATTTCCTTCATGCATTTATTAGTGTTTGACAGTTGATCATACCCTATAGTCATTCATGAACCTTGTGTGGATGAAGGATATACTTACATGATAATCGATGACAGTAAGGTTCCTTACAGGGTGATGTACGATATTTTAGAAAGATGATGAATATGATGAGATGAGTATGAGTAAGAAGAATACAAAGAGAGTGAGAGTGATTTTATGAAGAATTGAATGCTTATAATAATTTTAATTAAATCCTACAATCTAAGAGAGGATCTATGAATGATATCACTGAGGAATAAATAGGTAATTCAGAGAAGATGTCATGGGAATAATTTTGGAAATATGAAGAGGATAGTGATAATGAAGGTTAAATATGAGTAGAGAAATTAGATGTATGAGAGGAGGTTACGTATTATTTATTGAATAAGAAAGGTTCTTATGATAATTCTAAAAAACATGGAGAGGAAATAATATTGGTAATATGAAGAATTAGAAGTATATATCAGTAAGTATATAGAGGAGGGTAATTCAGAAAGAGAGTTATAAAAGGAATGAAGAGGATTATGATCGTGAAGAGGATAAGTATGGATAAGAGGTTATTTACTTATGTAATGGAGCTGATAATTAATGTAGAGAATATTTAGGATTGTTATTATTATGATTAAGGTATAGATGAGTTAATATAGTAATGGAATAATGCGTTTTGGTGAATGAGAGGATAATGAGAATGATCGAGAATATGAAGAGAGGATAATGGATGAGGAAGGATTTCGGTTTATGGGGGAAAGAGTATGAATAATGAGAAGAATATTAAGGATGGATAGAGCAATGATTGGGGTTATCTGAGATGATATTATTTTGGATAAGAGAGAAAAGACAAGGAATAGATAGGATAGAGGAGTCTAAGTTGGACTTACGGATTCAAGAGAAGACTATCATTCACGATAAAAGAGGAGAGGATGATACCTTGCTTTGACGTAAAGATCATGCTATTTGAGATCAAGATAACTCCTCAGTCGTTTCTTACTTTGAAATGGATGAAGATGACAGAACAGGAGGGAGAAAAGGATAGGAAGATAGAACTTGGACTGAGGCTTTGGAAGGGAGAATAGAATACGAAGAACACGATGAACACAGATAAGAGTAACCAAGGAAACATCTCATTTATCAATAACAACATCCTTTTATTCTCTTACAGATTTTCATTTTATAGAAATAGAAGAAGAGCAGTTATGGGAGACGTCGCATTGCGGTAATTTCCATTCGCGAATGAACAGTTGCGCACTTCTTGGAGAGTCTTATTTAGATTTTGAAAGATCCCGTGAGGACCGCCCATTTGACTCGTTGTTTGCTTTGATCTCGTGAGCGCCAACTGGTTGTAGTCATAAGAATACTGAATGGCGTCGTTTCTCGATTTCATGGTTGACGGGTTGACTTGACTTCCTATCTTTTGAAGTCCTCAGCTTGATCAGCAGGTGACGTGGAAGATCCTCATTTGGGTGGATCGTAATCGTGATAATATCCATTGGTGAATCTCTATGTCACGGGGAGCTCTTTGATTTCAATATTGAGGCATTGATATGATGTACTGGCGACCTGATTGTTTCAGAAATATCCCGATTTCTTGTTGTCTTCTCGCGAGTCTCCGAGGCAAGTTGAAGAGAAGTCCGGGATGGTTGGCGACGAAATGAAGGTAGGAGAGATTCTCTTGGTATGGTAAAAGAAAGCAGAGACGGGCCGTGACAATGTTGACAAGCCTCCCTTGCTGCAAGTTCTTCGAACGATGTCTTCTCCTATGCTCGCGTGACAGTGATGAATATTCTTCTTTAAGCTGGTCTTCGGGGGACCTTGTCTCTTCTCTGTTCTACAACAGCAGGGGAAAGGACGTGAAATACGCTTTAAGTTTCCGATGGTCTGTGGTAGTTGTTCCTTTGGTTGATAGTAATAGATCCAATTCGTCATGGTCTTCAAAAAGTTTGGAGGTCATACTTCATATTCACGTGAATTCCACTAACAGTCTTGCTATGGAGGGTTTCATGTTATCTCATACTATTGTAGTGACTAATGTATGAGGTGTGACTGTGATCTTCTTCACTAATGAAGTTTGATTTCAATTGGATTACATATCATGGATGAGGAAGATGCTTCGTGTGTTTTCCATACTCTTTTGATGATCTAAAGAGGAGAAGTGTGAGCTTGATAACAATATTATGACTTTCCTTTAGCTGAGTTGTCACCCTCTTCATCAACCGTAGGTCTTGCTTCAGATGGGAGGCAATGGGGAGAATGATCTTCTTGACTATCTTCTTTGATGGTAGATTTCTTCAAACTTATTATCAACATCTACAACTTTTCAATCTGATTGGACTCCATAGATGTGTGGGTTTATTCATGCAAGGGTTTTGTCTTGATTAGAATAGGAAGATAGTTTCTTCCATAAGTAATAGATCTCTTCTAAACTTTCTATCTATGGGTAGTTTTCAAAGAAAGAGAGAGTTTAATAACAAAGAGGTTCCTATTGATGTTCTTGAGATCAATAATTATAATTATACAAGGTGCCTATGATGTAGTGGATATGGATTGGAAATTAAGGAACCTATACCAAGGTGAAAGGTGGTTGACTTGGTCTATTCAAAGAATTCTAAGTATCAATCTTTGGATCAGTATGTAAATGGAGGAGGGAAGGTAATTTCATTTTGATCTACACTCTCTTTCATGGTTTTACAGAGGCCTTCTTCATTCATTTAATGAATGGATAATTTCTCAAATTGATGAATAAGGAGGAGTATAGTACTTTGTTGCTGTTGAGACTGATTTCTCTTCCTTAGTTCATACCTTGGTTCACTTGGAACCCTTGTGTTTATGTGATGAGATAATTCTCCATCACATGGGCTCTTATACACTTCATATATCTTAGAATACGTGGTATAGCTTGGCACCCAATGGGTTGGAAACTCAACCTATTGATTGGGTTCAATAGATCCTTAATTAATTTATCTATATGTTTCTAGATAATTAATAAACGTTGAGCAATAAGATATTATTGGGTCAATAGAGTTATTAACTAGTGAGATATATGGACCTAAAATGTGACATAAAGTCTATAAACATTGGTGGATATAAATATAGTTATGAGGGTTTCTATGAAATGTTTATATACCCAACATCTGTTCAGATCTTAGGTCAATAAGCCTTCTAAATTTTTGACCAAAACATCGAATGCAATAGAATATATTGAATCGGATATTCAAAATATTATGGCACCAAGAACAGATGATCGTATCATTAAGTATGTATGGGAAAACATACTTAAAGGGTTCCCTTGAAAGAGTTCTTGAAGCTATTCGAGTGTTTAACCTCTAGCAGTACCCACACAGTATCTGGATGGTTAGATCTCCTCTTCAAAGCTCTTTACCAAGAGAGAAAGATAAGAAAAGAGAGAATTCTCACAAGGCTTACATGGGCACCTTGAATTGTGATCATTTTCTCCTAATTTATAGACATTTGGTTTGTGAATTTTTCACAAAATCCCTCATAGTTATGTCTATATCTATCAAGATCCATAGATCTTATGTGTGTGACCCTTTATGTCAATTTATCTCACTAATTAATAACTATATAGGTCCAACAACAACTTATTGGTCAACCTTAATTAATTATTCACATCAACATATAGATTAATTAATTAACAATCAATTTAACCTAATCGACAGGTTGAGTTTCTGGCTCGTTGGGTGCCAAGCTATACTACGTACTCTAGGAGACATGGAGTATGTAAAAACTCCCTTCTAGAATATTTCTGTCATCGGTTTCCATGCATGTATAATCTTTCATCTATACAAGGCTTATGAATGACTTAACGTATGGTCAATTGTCAAACCGTACTTGATCACTCAAGTTAGTACTGATGCCTGTAGAAAATCATTGGGAACTCCTCCAATATTTGTACTACCTTGGCCAAGGATTTCATCTCATCTCATCTCATTCCTTTAGTCAATTTCCTCAACTACCAAGGGCAAATGATCACATCTTGACCACATAATCACCTTCGAGGACTTCATGCCCTATCCAATATATGAAGTTTTAGAGATCTTGTGACTAGGGATTCATAATTCATAATCAAAACACGATCATTCATTCATAGGATGTCTTTGGTGTCTCGAGTTAAAGGACTACATACTCAACCGTGACATGAATCAACTTGATTCACAGTTAGGTATAATTACTCTTCAAGGATCAAACGGATCAATTCAGTGAACTCTTTCTCCAAAGAGCACTCACTATATATCCATAGTGTCTCTACACATATGGCCACACGATCAGCCATACTCATCATATGAGTCCGATCAGATAGTGTTATTCTTTCCGGATAATTCGATGTCCCTCTCGAATATCCCACTAACAGGAATGTTTAGAATATATGTTTAAAGACGAGTGATCACTGTAGTATGATCCCATCATAATTCACTTAGCTATTACATATGCTCATGGACTTCATTGCAAACATCAGACAAGAATGATAATAAATAAATTTGATTTCAATGAATATAAACAAGATACATGGAAGTGTGATTGGCTTATGAGCCACATAATATCCATCAACATCTGTAAATAAAGGGAAAAAGACTACAACACGAAGTACCCATGCAAGCCTAATGGGAATTTCCTTTCTTCTCTTTCTCGAGTGGTGAAGAGCTTTGAATAGGAGATATGATCTTCTGGTGATCATGTGGATAACACTAGAGGATAGACACTTAAATAGATTCAAGAACTCCTCTGAGTGAACTATAGATTCTAATATATACAAGATATATTCATCGGTTCTTAGTGTCTTAGTATTTTGAATATTCAATTTAATATATTCCACTACACTTAATGTTTTGATTAAAGTTCTCAAAGGCATATCGACCTCAGATCCTAACACTTGCTGGTGAAGAATAGAAGCAATAACCCTTCTCTAACATCACTTGATGAATAACAACAACACTAGGAAAACCTGGATTTCCCATCCAATGAGGAATAATGATGACTGCCTCTTGATCTTCTATTTACTCTATCCCCACAATCAAAACTCCACTCCAATGGATGTAGTCTCTTTGTACAAATGTGTCCTTATATCGTGTTGAAACCCCAAGACCACACTTTATACAATACATTTCATAAATGTATTACAATTATCCAAATAATACAACTAATTATTCATTGGTATATATATATATATGTCCAATTAGATTAGAAAAGTTAATGGAATTTGGGTGCAACACTCTCTTTTTTGGAAGCTCCACACTTTGATGATCCAATAGAAAAGTATGGCCCTCATAATGGATGTGACGATCTTGATCATTTATTTGGCAGTTCCAACAAAAATGGGAGGACATATTCATAGATCCAAACTCCGATAATCCAATAGAAAATTACAGCCCTCGTAATAGATGTGATGATCTTGATCGTTTATTTGGCCCTGCATTTGCATCCAGAAAACGTGAACGTGCATCTAGAAACTCTAACGATCCACTTTAATACCTCAATCTCTATCACTTTCCCCTCGTCACATGCATCTGCATCGGCTGCCACCGCCTTAATGCTCGTGAAGTTCCCGCTGACATCTTTGACTCCATGATCAGCGTCCGTGATCTTTGACTCCAAGCTCTCTCTCTCCCTCCCTCGCTCATTTATCTCCAAGATCAGTGTCCGTGGATCTCTCCCGCCCGAGTTAGGGATGAACGGCGAAGAGTTAAAGACCAGACAACCTCCCTCCGCTTTAAAGGTTTTCCCCTGCTCGTGGGGTCTTCGCTGTTCACTGCGTCCAATTATGGGTTAATAGCCCCATCTATCCCAACCTTTTTTCTCTTTCCTCGATCTATCCACGTCGTCAGCCGTGGCAGCCACGTCTGCGGGGAGAGAGAGAGAACTTATATCCCTCTCTCTCCCGGCCTCCCTCCCTCCCTCTCCCGGTCTCCCTCCTTCGCTCGCTCCCGCGTCCCGCCCTCCCCCCTCCCTCTCTCTCCCTCCCTCCCTCCCTCCCTCGCTCGAGAGACGAAATAAACCTGTCGCTCTCTCTGAGGGAGGGAGGGAGGCCGGGAGAGAGAAATAAACCTGTCGCGCTCTCTCTCTCTCTCTCTTCTAATGGCCACTGACGTGGATTAATGGCGAGCCGCTCTTCTGGTTCTCTCGAGAGATGACCTAACCCAGTCAAGTCCCTACCCCCGAAGACACGAACAAAAGATGAGCTGCTCTACCACTTATAATAATCATCGTGGAATGGACTTCGGAGGTTCTTCCACTTTCTCCATCTTCTCGTCTTAGAATTATTTTTTGCATCGGTTTGTTGGTCAAATAGTATCTTACAACTAGCTCATAGAGAAAGAGGAGAGGCGGAGCGTTACGCCGCAACCATTATTTTCATCACTATCGTCCAGAAGAAAATGATTTCATGGCCGCAAGCTCTATCTGACTATTAGAGGTTCAGTATCTGGTCCACAGAAGCTCTCTCAAAGAGTTATCGTCGAGTAGAAAATAACTTCGGGGGAGAGGCAGTCACCTTCATGGTGATGGTTTTCTTTTTTGAGTATTAATAATATATTATCCAAAAGATTCCGCTGACAAGCTTCCGCTGACTCGAGAAAGTTCTGGATTAGCTTAACGGCCTCTAAGCCAGATTTATCACTCCTCCCCCTCCTCTCTCTCTGTCTCCTTACCCGTTAAGATGGGAGGGGGAGCAAAGAAAAATCAAGGCTTTGATTCTCTCTCCTTTCATTCAATTCTTTTTTTGCTTTCAGGAAAGAACTCTAGGGGGTGGGGGAGAGAGAGAGAAAGAGAGAGAGAGAGAAAGCTCGTTCAAGTCTCTTTTTAAGCCTTCGTCCTAACTCTTCTTTCTTTTACGTGAAGGAATAGAGCAACATAGATAGGCAGCGCGAGCGAGCGAGCGAGCGAGAAAGAGAGAGATTTGCAGCCACTCAACTGGTCTTCAATTTTCAAGAAAAAGTAATCCTCCTACACTGTTATCCAATGGCCATGTCCAAAACCGTGTAATGACAAGTGCCAATGCCCACGGTTAAACCTCTCTCTCTCTCTCTCTCTCTCTCTCTCACTCTCTTTCTACCCATCGTCTTTGTCTTTAGTTGTTCGTGCCAATAAGGAAAACAGTCATATTTTCAACGTCTACCAGTATACCTTATTTCATCTATTTAATCATCTAGGGTTCGTCAATCTAGACTTTTCCTTCGCGAATGAATTTCTAATGTTGCTCGACTCCGTTAACCTTTCCAGTTGTCTTCCTCGCTGTCATGACTTTTCTTTGCTTTTTTGAGAATGGGTCTGTTTCGTCGGTCTTCCTCTCATTTCTCTCTTTATCTCTATGCAACACTCTCTCTCTCTCTGTCTCTCTCCCTGAGCCGCATGTTGAGTTTTTCTTCTGCGCTGTTCAAGTTCGCTCTTTTATGGAGACGCACGCATTCAAGGACCCGTTAAGCTTTGGAACAGAAAATAGAAGAAATATACATAACACTCGGAATAGTAAAGAAAATCGGCTTCGAATGTAAAATACAAGAGGTGGCTTCATACGGATCAAGAAAGGGGGTGGGGGAGGGCGGGACGCGGGAGAGAGCGAGGGAGGGAGACCGGGAGAGAGAGGGAGGGAGGGAGGCCGGGAGAGAGACGGAGGGAGGGCTGGGCTGCCACGGCTGACGTGGACACGACGCCGGCGCCAACTGGACTTAATTTAGAGACATGTCAGCAGCTGGGATAGATGGAGGAAAGAGAAAAAAGGTTGGGATAGATGGGGCGAAAAAAAAAGGTTAGGATAGATTAGGGAAAACTGTAAAAGGTTGGGATAGATCCGGCTATTTACCCTCCAATTATCAATCTCTCCAAAAGTATGTGTATTTAAACATAAAAATTACAATAGGTAACAAATTGAAGGTTTGATAAATCTGCTGTAACATTGTTGAGCAGCTTCTAAGCTTCAGACTCAAGTGAATCTCCGGCCCCTACTTCTCTCTACGCTCAATATGTGTAGAGAGAGAGAGAGAGCCAACTGGAGCTCGCTCCCTCAGCAAGCGATGGTGACGACCCTGGGGACTTCGACGGGGAAGTTATTGATCTCGTCCAACCACGGGTTCTGCTTCTCCTTAGCCGGATTAATGGTCCTCAGCGCGCGCCACACCGCGCTGTTGCACTTGAATCCCGAACCAAACGCAATCTGCCAGGTCCTATCTCCCTTGCGGATCCTCCCCTTAGCTTCCGTGTAAGCCAGCTCGTACCACAACGAGCTACTTGAGGTGTTCCCGAAGCGGTAAAGAGTCATCCGAGAGGGCTCCATGTGCCACTCGCTCAGTTCCAGGCTCTTCTCCAGTTCGTCCAGCACCGCTCTCCCACCGGCGTGGATGCAGAAGTGCTCGAAAGCCAGCTTGAAGTCTGGGATATAGGGTTTGATGTTCATCCTGAAGAGCTTCCTTGCGAGGAGAGAGCAGAGGAAGAGGAGCTGCTCCGACATAGGGAGAACCAGAGGTCCGAGAGTGGTGATGTTGGTTTTTAGGGCTTCTCCTGCTACGGCCATGAGGTCCTTGGAGAGGGCGACGCCGACCTGGCCGGCGCCGTCTTCCTCCTGGAAGACGCAGCCGAAGGAGCGGCTCTCGGCGCCCTTGTGAGTGCGGACTGTGTGGACCAGCTGGTACTTCGACCGGCGCCGGTCAGAGTTGCGGTTGCTGAGGAGGATGGCAGCGCCGCCCATGCGGAAGAGGCAGTTGGAGACGAGCATTGACCTGTTGTTGCCGAAGTACCAGTTGAGGGTGATGTTCTCCGTGCTGACTACTAAGGCGTAGGTGTTGCGCTGGACCTGCAGGTCAGGATTATGAGGAGTGAGATAAAAGAGAGCGATATAACTACAGCGCGGATGAGAGAGAGGCTTTTTAGGTGATTAGGGTTCACATCGCTGTTATCTTTAGCTGGTAGGTCAACTTCTCTACCACACCTTTTAGGCTTTTACGTGGAAGAAATAGCGGAAAAAGTCTAGTCTCTAACTTCGTCTCTCCGTCTCTCTCTCTCTATCTGTCAATATCTCAAACCATCTTTCTCTATCTCTCTCTCAATCCATCTCTCTTATCTCTCTCCTTCAAAAATCTCTCACCCCCTTGCTCCCTAAGAAAACGAAAGGTTTAACGGCGTAGAAGAGTAAATGAAAAGGGACCCACGGCGAAACGAAAGGTGTCATTAACCCATTCAATGCATCCGTCCATCGCTAGCCAACCACGGTGAATCGTAATGATGATCGTTTTAGAGATAGAGAGAGAAGAAATAGCGCAGAACGAACCTGCAGAAGTTGCTTGGCGAGGTCGATGGAGATGAGCCCCGCGCTGCAGCCCATACCTCCAAGGTTTAAGCTCGTAACATTTCCCCGGAGCTTGTAATGGTTGACGATCATGGCAGAAAGAGACGGAGTAGGGTTAAAGAGACTGCAGTTCACAACCAATACGCCGATATCCTTCACCTTCACTCCCGTCTTCTTCAAAAGTTCATCAATGGCGCCGAACATCACAATCTCCGCCTCCTTCCTCGCTTCCGCCATTGACGGATTCGCGGGAACTCTAAGGAGCGCGTCGGGGAAGTAAGTATCCTGCCCTAGTCCAGACCTCTCAAGTATCTTTCTCTGGAAGGCGAGATTCTCGTCTGTGAAGGCACCCGCAGCAGTCGACCTCTCCATGAAGATCTCGCGCGTGCACTTATTCTCTTCTTTCGGTTTGTAGCACGCGAAATCGACCAAGTATACCGGGCGCGGCCGCGACATGTAGTAGATGATAGAAAGAACGGTGAAGAGGGAGAGAGCGATGACGGCAGGGATGGCGTTTTGCTGGACTTTTTCCCAGAGCTGGTGAAGGTCGTTGACGGAGAATTGCCGGAGCTGGGTGAAGACGGCAACGACGACGGGGATCAAGAAGTAAGCGGCGTGGCTGACGATGTAGTGGTAGCTGAGCTTCCAGTAGTTAGGGCCCCTGTCCGCCATGGCTGTTGTATTCTGGAGAATCGAATAGGCGAGAGAGGATGGAGGAATTTTGGATATCCTTGTTCTTGAGAAATCCGACGATAGTGATCTGATCGAGGAGTGAGTGATTCGAGGGTATTGGCCTAGGGATTTATTTATAGCAGGGTAGGCGATCTGCTCTACGCGTGCCGTGGGGTCAATATGAGAGATAAACTGAGAGAGATGGGGGGATGCAACTACCCCAGCGACAGGCTCATTAAGAGAGGGTGGGAGCATTAAGTACCCATTTCCTTGAGAGAAAGGAAGGATTGAGGAGAGAGAGATGGAGAAAGTAGAGAGAGACGTGCCAGATGGTTAAATAACAAGAATTGTAGATCCCTCGGTCAAGTGGACAGCTGACAGTGTAATGGGGAATGCTGGCAGACTAATAGGGCATCAAGCGTTGACCGTTGGTCGTCGAATCGCTAAGATATGATCCATTATATTTAGGTCAATTATAGATTAATTTTAGTCTCCATGAAAGTTATATATCATCGATGAAATGCATTTAAATTGAATATATTGATTTTCCGATGGAAATAAAATCATTTTTAAATGTATTTATTATTTAAATTGACTCATAACAATTATCTTATCAGTGAATTTTCTGAAATGACACAAAATCTAGCGCGTTGTTTTGACCTCGTCGCCGTAATCCGGGCCAGTAGCGGACAAACGCGTTGGAGGCAGCAGTTAAAGGTAGGTGAATCCGCCTTTGAAAAAAACGGGGCTTTCTCAACGGTTAAACTCCCCAAGAGACGCCGTCTTTCACTATCTCTCTCTCTCTCTCTGGGATACATTGAACGATCTCGGAGAGAGAGATGGCAGATGTGATGCCCTAGACTCTAGCATGGGGTGAATAAATCACCTAATTTAGGCATGAGGGTCTATCTTATCCTCTCTTGTTTAGGATAATCTCTGTTTAAGTCACGGCACTATAAATTTCACAGGATACTACAGTTACTTGCCAGCAAGACGCTCCATCGCCATCCACCTCGCCGTCACGGCACTGCTTGTCCAAACCAGTTCATTGCCCGTTGACGGCCACGTTTGCCTGCCGCCATTAAAACTGACGCCGCTGGAACAGCGCAATAATATTCAAGGCAGGCGGGCAGGCGGGAAGGCAGTCCTGTGATTCCAGAGCGATGTCGATCTAGCTTAGAATACGCGTCGACTTGTGCTGATTCATTGACTCGCTGACTGCAATCGTGCGGGCATCGTGGACTTTCGCTTTCGTCCTCGGAGTTCAGTCGACACCGAGGGGTCCCAAGTTGAAGTTGGGCTGCGGAAGAACGATGTTAATCCTGCGACGTCATATCGTCCTTTGTGTGACGACCGGCCGCGATCGCATTTATTATAGCGAATCAGAGACTAACCAGGAAATCCCGCTACTTTTTCCAGGCGGATAACGGTGTCAGAGTCCAGATCAGTGAAATTACTGATCCGACGAAGATTGTTTCAGACGACGTTGGACGGCGATCGATCGAGCAAATCAACGATCTGCCCGACGACCAAGATCATCTTTATTTGAGACGTTAGCGCTTGTCCCCCTTCTTGCTCGAAGATCACCTCGGGTATCTCTACTTGATTCCATGTCCACATAGTTTCCGAATGCATATAAAATCCACCATTCCTCGTGAAGCTAACTTCTCTACGATAGAACTAAACTTTTGAGCCCAATATTCCTGTATAAAACTGAATAATGATGTACTCACACAGTAGAAAGTTTTGAGTATTTCTGCATTTTGAAGAACTCATTCAGGGAATTCTGATTCTATCTCATATCATTTAGTATCGGCATATCATCATCATTCTACTAAAAGCATTCTACTCCGGGGGTTCTAGAAACTACTATGCAATATCTAAACCCTAGTCTGGATCCCCTTGAACTGAGGTAGTATTATCCATCTGTCATTGCTTGAAATTATCACAATAGGCAACAACCCTGGATCATAAACAATATCACCACCTATAATCTATAATATGAGTAGTATTTCAGAGTATCATTTTTTGGTTACATAAACATATGACACAAATAGACCAAGTGTTTTATCCAAAAAATTATGGATTGAATTCTGCTTGTTCTTGAACACACACAAAAAGTGTCCGATTGACTCACATTTCACATTTAATCATATCATTTGACTGAGTGATGATGAATTAGAAGAAATGATTTTATTATATCCCAAACTTATGACTCTTACAATTGACTCTTACATCTAGTGGGCATTTACTATATGGTTATATTTGGATTTGACTTTCCCTTGACTATAACTTGATATCACATGCTACAAAAGCTATTAAACCTATGGCCAAAACCCAAAATCAAAGAAAATTATTTACACAATGTGGAAGTGAAGAATGATATATTGAGATAAAGAGGAACAAGGGAGGCTGCCCTTCTTATATAGAATTTGTCTAGAAACTAGAGCAGCCTTAGCGCAAGATAAATGTAGAATAGAGACTTGAATCCACAAGCCTTGATCTACATGAAGGTTAGAGGCTGAATCCACATAACTAACCTCTTCAACCCTTGAATCCACAAGAGGGTGTACTTGAATCCACAAGCACATGAGCAATCTCAAACAGGTAGAACACTCAAGGGAAGAAAAACAAAGCTCTCAAAAAAGATATAACTTTAATTGTGTGTTCAAGTGTTATAATAAGGGCCTTATATAGGCCTCAAAAAGTTGAAGGTTGTCCAAGTGATTTGAACTATGAAAAGGCAACACGAAAGTCATGAAAATACAACTCTAACAGCATGCATGTGTCAGAGACAAAATTGACAAAACCAAAAGTAAAGCTTCGAGGCCCTATCATACCTTAGCAAATAGATATTTGTAAATTCCAAAACTTGCAAAATCTGTCATAAATATTTGTGGGTCTCTAGGTGATCTTCTACAGAATCTGTCAAGTTCTCGAGATTCCCCCTTGTCCCAATTTGCTTTAAATGGGGTACAATGTGATCTTGCTAAGAATAATATAAAGTGGGCTCTTGGGCTACATCAGAAACCCTACTTGAGACAGCAAGAGAGAGAGAATTGCATAATTACCATGACATCTTATACTCGCTCACATTCCCCCTCAAGTTGGAGTGTAGAGATCAACCTAGCCTAGCATGCAAGAAATAGAGTCATATTAAGTCATGCTAAACCCTATGGTAAGAATTTCAGCTAATTGATTAGATGAGCTAACATAAGGAGTAGTGATGAGCCCTAAAAGAACATGATGATGGATGACTTGACAATCGATCTAGATGTATTTGTTGCTTTCATGGAAAGTAGCAAGGAAGATGAAACCTTGGTTATCACAATACATTTGCATGACACCTTGTACAAAAAAATCAAGCTCCCAAAGCGAAGAAAATACCCTAAAGCATCTTGGAATAAATATGCCTCATGGAAAAGTATTCAGCTTTGGCACTAGAAAGAGAAACACTATGTTGCCTCTAGCTCCATCTTGTGACAAGATGCCAACAAAGATGCAATAACTAAAAGTAAATTTTTGGTCACCTCAATCACTCACACTTTTGGAATCAAAGTAGGCCTCGAAGCGAAGATGATGTTGTCATTGATAAAGACGACTATGTCTGTGAGCATGCTTGAGATATGCACATATATGAAGAGCAACATGTCTGTGGATCTCTTTGGGCACATGCATAAATTGGCTAAGAATACTCAAGGTGATATATGAACGTGTAATGGTCAAATAGACAAGCTTTCCGACAAGATGACCATAAGAATTGACATTTTTAAGTGGAGAGTAGTATCCCAAAAACTTGGCTTACTATCAATGGGAGATGATTGAGGTTTATACACAAAAAGGCCATTCTCCATATGTATGTCGAGGACGTATTTTCATTGATTAAGAACTAACTTTCTTGAGCTATAGGCAAATTTAATGCCTAGGCAATACTTTGGACTGTCCAAATCCCAAAATAATAAGATGATGATGTCAGGAAGTCATGACACAAGAAATACCATTTCCATCATTCCAATGACGAGAATATCAGGAACATATAGAGAGAGAGAGAGAGAATGACACGCCTAGATAGAGTAGATGAGAGAAAATCAATGGGATTCAAATCACAAGGAAGTAGCCCTTGAGAGAGGATAAGTTGGCTGAATTTGGTAAACCATGCATGAGGGCTTTGATTCAGACCATAAATAGCTTGATGGAGGTGACCTAGTTGGGTGAGTACCCCTTGAAACTGCATACCCAAGCAGTTGCTCGATGAAGACACTCTTAGTGAGATTGCCATAGAGAAAAGCTTTGGAGAAATCAAGTTGATGAAGGGACCATCCTTGGTTCACTGCTAAGTAGAGAAGAATACTTACATAATTAAGTGAACCACGATGGACAAGGTCTCTTTATAGTCAATACCATATGACTGAGAGAACCTATGAGCCACCACTCATGCTTTGTGATGGTTACAAGTGCTAAAAAGGTTGTATATAGGAGTAAATACTCATCTGTGTGTAATGATGTTAGCATTAGCCCATGATATGGGAGGTACTCTGGGTGAGTCGTACTTACCCATGAGTGTGGGGTGTGGACTCTAGTGAATCAATACTAAAATAATTACAAGTCAAGGGACGTTGGCTATAGAGTAAAGTTGAATTGTATGTTCTTTGCCTTGCAAGATATAAAGCATCGACGAAAAAGATTATCTTGACGTAAATGTGGAGAGCTAACCAAAGCTTGTGAACTTTCAAAGAAGTGAATTGGCCTAAAGGGAGTAGGAAGCAGTGATCAGAGCTCTGGAAGTTGACTTGTGGGAAACTAGAGGAGCTATGCAAGACCTAGATGATGTTTAAGGAGTCGAGTTCTCAATTACATGCACATTTAGCATAGACTATAATTGCGGACACAACAATCGTCAAGATGTAGGGACATCAGTTCCTCGTATCGGGGTTGTGAGCTAAGCATATAATCAACGACTCCAAAATTCAAATTCAAAAAATTAAAGACTATCAATGGACTAATTCACCCTCTTAGTTGATTTCATCTATTCGGGAATTAAAATGCCTCATAAAGCAGATAGAATAGCGAGAGATGACCCATGGTTTAACAATAAGAGTTCTACATAAACATAGATGCATTATGATTGAGAAATTTTTACCTATTTAATCTTTAATAATTTATTTAGGGGAATAGTGTATTAATTTAGTCCCAATGAAAGCCATTTATCATTTTCAGTATACTTAGATTTAATAAATTCTCTGTATACTTTGTATATCTATAATACATTTTTAATCAATTTTATTCATATTATAATTAGTAAATTGAGTGAAATATATATAAAAGTTTTAGTAAATATGCTACATGATTTGGGCCTAAACCTCGAAAAAAGAGGGCTTCTCAAGTCTAGGGACTCCTCAAGAAACAATATCTCTGGCCCTGGCTATGTATGGATAGATGGAGAGAGGAGAGAGAGATGCGGCGGAAGACTTGTCGAGCTGGATGATCATGGAAGAACCTGTAAACGTTACGAAGGTCAAATCGACTAATTCAAACGGATCACGGCCTATCTTATCCTCTTATTCAGATTTCAGGAGTCTGGACAGTCCCACCTCGCCGCCACGGCACTCCCCGGCGCCTTAAATGCACGGTCCTGCTTCTCTCCCCGCCGCCGCTTCCGGTTGACCGTCGCCTTTGCCACCGGCCATTAAAGATCGCGCTGGCCAGGGCCGTCCGGCAACATCAAAGGCAGTTTAATGATTCCAACGCGGTGTCGATCGTCCAGAAGACGCATTGACTATTGCTGATTCATTGGCTCGCGGACTGCAATTATGGGGTCGCCCTTGACTTTTCTTCCTCGGAGGTACGTCGAAGCTGAGGACGCCAATTTTAATTTGGCCGGGCAAGAATGAGATTCATCTGGCGACTTGAGATCGTCCGTTGTGAGCTGGCCGATGGAGATGGAAATTATTTTAACGAGTCGAAGAAGAAAAACCTGGAAGGTCGGCCGCCGCATTCTCGGCGGATGTCGGGGTCGAAATTCAGAGTCGAAGTGTATGTGAGAGAGAGAGGATCGTCAAAACATATGGGATCGGTGAACTTTCAGAAATAAAAGACATTAAACGATCTCTCAAGCAAATTAAAGATCCGCTTGATGATCTAAATCACCTTTGAATTAACATGTCAGAGTATCTGATAGAAAATTCAGAAAGGAAAGAGATTGTCCAATTAATATGATGCTCGAGCCATTATCATGTTGATTTAGCTCAAAACTTTTAATGGAGTTGAAGCTAACTGGCTATAGTAAAAGAACAGAGCAAATTTTCATTTTGACGTCACTTGAGCACTTCAGAGTTTTAACAAGGATGGTCATCCTTTTGATGATCATGGTTCCCTCGCTAGAGGATGGCTATTAACTTGTTATTTTAAGGCTACGAATAATCTTTAAATCATCTTGACAGGTAATCCTCTCTTCCAAACTTCAAAATCTTCTCGGGTACTCTGCTTTGCCCCCGCAGCGTCCATCTCTTCTCGAGGATGAGGGACTGGTTATTCCTAAATGATCCATTCAGGTTCACGTGCTCTCTCCTCCTCCAAAGCCGGAATCCGCAGCCAATGGCCTGCGCCCTCGTCTCCGAAGCAAGCCGACCAGCTCCACGCTCAAATGGTCGTCACCGGCGCCGTCCTGCGCGTTCCTTCCTTGGCTCACCTCATCATCTCCCTCTCCCAACCCAACGGCGGCGACGACCTCCAAAAATCCTTCCTCGTCTTCTCCCTCTTCCCCTCTCCGTCGACTTTCCTCTGGAACACTCTCATCAGAGCCTGCTCCTTGAAGAACGCCACGTCGGAATCTCTTCTTGTCTATCGCCGCATGAAGCGCGAGGGAGTGGTGACGGACGCTTTCACGTTCTCCTTTTTCTTCAGATCTTGCTGTCATTATTCTGCTCCTGAAGGTTCGACCGTCCATGGGAACTTTATAAAAACTTTCCCCGAAGGTGATTCTTTGGTGGGGAACTCTTTGATTCAAATGTACTCCGAGACGGGATTGATGGAGCTCGCGAGGAAGGCGTTTGATGGGATTTTCCGCAAGGACGTTGTATCCTGGACGACGGTCATAGATGGTTACGGGAAGTCAGGAGCTTTAAAGGAGGCGCAGAAGCTGTTCGACGAAATGCCTGAGAGGAATGTCGTCTCATGGACTAGCCTTATTACTTGTTATTCCAATGCAGCGCTACCCGAGAGAGCAGTTGAAATCTTTCGCAGCATGATTTCTGCAAACGTGGCTCCGGATTCTGTCGCGATTATTGCTGTTCTCTCTGCATGCGCGCAGTTGAAAGATCCTCAGCTAGGAAAATGGATACACTCCATCCTTGATCATCATAATATTAAGTTTGGGAGAAATCTCTGTGTATCCATGATCAATATGTACTGCAAGTGCGGAAACTTGGGCGCTGCTCGTCAGATCTTCGACTTCACCGGATTTAAACACTTGCCTGGGTGCAACGCCATGATTTATGGATACTGCAAGCTTGGTCATGTCGAAGAAGCTCGTGCCATCTTCGACCAAATGAAGACCCACGATCTGATATCCTTCAATTCCCTCATCGCTGGGTATGTGCAGAACAGTGATATAAGAGATGCCATTGCCATGTTCTTAAAACTACGACAAATGGGCTTGAAACACGATAATGTCACCATGGTGAGCTTACTGGCTGCTTGTGCTTCACTTGGCGCCCTCCAACAAGGAAGATCTCTTCACGCTCACTTGCTAGTCTGCTCTATCAAAGTAGATCTCCATCTCCAGACTTCGCTCCTGGACATGTATGCAAAATGTGGAAGAATCGACGAGGCATGTCTGATGTTCAATATCATGCCTGAGAAGGACCTGCTATCCTGGACTGCGATAATCTCAGGTCTTTCGCTTCATGGTAAGGGAAGAACAGCTTTGGACTACTTCTCTGCCATGAAAGAGGAAGGTATTAAGCCTAACGGAGTTGCCTATGTGGCTGTTCTTACTGCTTGCAGCCACTCTGGTCTTGTATCTGAGGGCTATCGTCACTTCAAAGAGATGAGGTCGATCTACCAAATTGAGCCAGAGATAGAGCATTACGGCTGTATGATAGACCTTCTGAGCAGAAGTGGGCGCCTGCGAGAGGCTGAGCAGCTTATAACGACAATGATGATGGAGCCCAATGCTGTTATCTGGTCTTCATTCCTCTCGGCTTGCAGATTTCATGGAGAAGTGAAGCTGGCAGAGAAGGCAGCCCATAAGCTTCTTCTCTTAGAGCCTCAAGAAGATGGGGGGTATGTACAGCTCTGTAATGTCTACGCAAGTTCTGGCATGAGAGAGAGATCCTCTGAGATAAGAAGAGTGATGGAGGAGAGAGGAGTGGCAAAAAAGGCAGGGAGGAGCTCTGTAGTTGTGAACGGAGAAGTACACGAGTTTGTCTCAGGAGAGAGGTTGCACCCAGAGATGGCGAAGATAAGAGAGATGATGGCCAAGATGGGGAGGAGGATGAGAGCTGAGGGGTATGTGGCAGAGACCTGGAGAGTAGTGGTGGATGTGGATGAGGAAGAAAAGGAGCAGTCTTTGGAGGCTCACAGTGAGAGAATGGCTATCGCTTATGGGTTGATGAAGACAGACAAGGCAAGTTTTCCTTTGCAAATTTTGAAGAACCTGAGGACATGTGAGGAGTGTCATCGAGCAATAAAACTGGTGTCCAAGATTTGGAATCGGCAGATTATCATCCGTGACCGGAGCCGGTTCCACCATTTTGCTGGTGGACAGTGCTCATGTAATGATTTTTGGTGAGAGAAAGCTCTTCAAGCTCTCTCAGGTATAGATGTTGAATAAGTGATGGGAGAGTAAGGGACTTGTCTTCTCTGTGGAGCAATCTGATGATGATCATGGGATAAAATTATTCCCCTGATGGTTTGTCAAGTAAACGAGGATTTTCAAGCATCCCAAGTTCATTGCACTTCTGCAAAGAGATCAGATAGTTTGGAGGCTATTCAGTATTCAAGAGGAGACAGACATCACTGTAGACTCTATAAAGAGTTGAACACTTCCTTGGCTGAATGATCTATTCGGCAAAAAGGTTTTACTTCAAAAGCCCAAGAGCCCAATAAGGAAGGTACAAGGTCGAATAAGGAGATAATAATTGACATTAAATCCATGCACGTCCACAATGTGTTTGTCAGGTACTATTGTTGCTTCATCCCTGTTCTCATTATATCTAAAGATTTGTCTCTCATTGTTGTGAACCTTACAATGAGCAATGGCCTCAGGTCTATTACTGTGCAAGCCTTGAATTAGTACTGGGATAGCGGATAACTTGAGAAATTCACATGGTTCCAGATTTTGCTGTTTATTGGTGAGTTAACTGACTGAAGAACTTCTTTTTTGATGGGCTAGAGATTTGAAATCAATTAATTATCAATGTCTCGCTAGATCTAAAAACAGAGTTCATGCCTCAAAAAGAAACTTGGATCCGAATCTTGATGGGTGCTATTTTGTTTTCTATTAATGTTATGGACATTATTTAGCTGATTCATAATAGATATGCCCAAAATAGGAAGAAATAACATAGTCAAATAGATCTAGAGAGGGAGGGAGGGAGGGAGGGAGGGTGGAGAAATGGGGAAAGAGCGGGTAGAGCTTTCAGAAATGGATCTTCTGGAAGAGAGCAAGGAGATATAGGAAAGAGTAGAGAAGTTGGGGGAAAAAGGTGAGGGTGTTGGGTTTTAATATATTTGCGACCATGACAATATCTAAAATTTCCATATAAGCTATCCTTCATCCCATAGAATGATTCAACAGTGTCAATAAAGAGTACTGGATCTCTCAAATTAGTATAGGAGCATATTCGGAGAGATTTATAAATTAAAGGATGTTTAGTAGGGATAAAGACTGTTCTTGCCTATAAACAAGGGATGGAGACCTAGAGTCACACATGGTTGAGAAACTCATTGAGATCCCACAACACTCTGATTTTCAACTCAAAACATCTGTCTCTTTTGTTGTGAATCTTACACAGAGCAATGACCTCAGGTATATATTTCCTTTTTAATTGTCATTCATTTCATCCATGAGAATCAGTACTAGCCTCCTTTTGTATTACAGAGGGGAGAAAATTGGATAGAGGGAAGTAAAAGAAAGATGAAGAAAGGATCTGCGAGGGCCCTACTGGCCTAATACAGCTAGTGGTATGTCTTTCTCTCTCTGGTGTTTAAACTCATTGTCTGTATAAAGGGTATCGGACTCCCGGCATTGAACTCTCCGTTGTTCCCCCGGAGGTAAGAAGTCTTAAGCGAAAATTTGGGTGAAATGAAGATACATGTACGAGAAAACAAAGGAAAATAAGTCAGAAGAGAGGGTTTCGGAGAGAAAATATTAAGGTAGAAAGATATAGAGAGGAAGAGAAGAGAGAAGCTGATGGAGGAATCATGGAGACGCGTGGAAGAAGAGAGGACGAGGAGAAAAAGAGAGAACCTAAAGAGAAGAGATGATGATGATAAACGGTTAATAGTGAAGGAATTGAGAGAGGATATGGAGGAAAGTGTGTGTATAAAGAAGAGTTTGGGAAGGAAAAATAACCGGGAAGAGAGTAAAAGAAGGAAAGAAAATTTTCAGAGATAAGAGAATAAGGATAAGAGGGAGCCACTAGAGAGAGTATTCGCAGAAAGAGATAAGGAGAGATAAGTAAAAGAGAGATGAATTTTGTAGAGGGAGGAGAAAAGAGATCGGAAACTGAGAGAGATAAACAAAAAGATAAAGTAGAAGAGAGAGATATACAAAGACAGGGGTCTCAACCAAGATAAAATGGAGATTAAAATGAGAGAGGTTATAAAATGCAGATTAAATATTGCAATATTTTAATACTTAGTCTTCATAGTAGCTAATGATCAGATATCTATATTAAGTATATGAGACATTATCAGGACAAAGTTCCACTTCAATAGCTAAAACCTAGGGCACATTTCTTTTCACTTGTCCCTTCTCAGAGGTGAGGATAACAATGCTAATGATAGAAGAGGATGAAATAAATTGATGATCATCATCATCATCATGTTGATTAGAATGTAAATGAACCCTCATAGGATTCATATAGCATTTGAAACTTTCATTCATACTACCCTGTGTTTTTAAGTTAAAATATTAAAATAAATATTAAATGTAATCTGAAACCAACATGTTGGCTTCATGGAAATAAGAAAATTAGGGATTACATTCCCTTCTTTTCATACTTGTGATAGCCATCTTATTCAATGATTTGAAGATCATTGTCAATGTTGTCACTATCTTTCTTAGCATCTTCTTGGGCTTTCCACAACCAACACTTGAACATCACCAATACCAAAATGATTTTATGACACTTATTTTTTACAATTAAACCTCTCACGATTTCACAAGTCTTGCATGGGATGATTCAAGATTTGATTGGTAGCGGTCAACTTGGGGAATAGTCAACATTAAACTAATTTCAATCATCGCAAGGCATCTTCCTTCATGGTGAATGTTTGCATGTCCATCCCTGTTTCATCTTCGTAGGAGGATTACTCCTGATAAAATTTAGTCTAGTAAAATCTTCTTGATGAATAGAAATCATTGGTTTTATTCATTTTCTAGCATGAAAGTAAAAGTAGAGTATCAACTCCATCTCTTGATGAGAGAAAATTAAGTGGTCATTGAAACACAAGATTAAGGGTAAAAAGATAAAGTAATAACTCATTGTAATTAACTTTTAGTTAAAGCATAATTGTGATTAAAGATTTTAATCCATGAAAAAAGGCTTGACTTTGAGATCTTTAAGAGTTTGAGTCAAATTGGACAACAAAATAAGTTTAGGATTTGAGAGAAATATTAAATTAAAATATGAGTCAAAGAAAGTATTGTAATGAATCAAATAAAAATCAAATCAAACTTAAAATGAGAGAGATATTGAAGACTGAATGTCACTAATGAGGAAAGGAAAAGTAAAGCTTGATAAGTCTAGATTTCTTTATCTAATATAAACCTAAATGACACTAGAGTAGATTAAATTAACACCTTCATAATTTTGAATCAGCCAAGAAATTTATCATTTTACTCTTCAAACACTTGTTGGCCAAGGTTGAGAGTTGACGTAGCAATATCTCCATCAATTAAATATCATTTTTTTGCAAAAATATTTATAGAAACCCAAGAAAAAAATTTTCTATAAGAACACATTTTTTAGACATATTGTGAGTGGTTTTATTCAATGGTATTTGTGGGGGGGAGAGAGAGAGATTTAATGCAATTTACATGGTTTGTTATTCAATGGTATCTGCACTATTCAATGTTCTATGGTGAAAATCGATGAGTAAAACGGTGCCACATCACACATGCAAAGAGAAATCAGATTTTATTTGAAGGTTATGAATGTTTTAAACAATATCACATATTAGCAATGTGGGGACATGGCTTATGTCTTCACCCAATTTGGAGAAGCTGGAGAGTCCAATTTTAAGATCTAGAGCCATGTAAAATTATGCAATCTAGAAACTTCAATAAGTCCAAAGGATTTTAAGCATTGCATTCTAAGATCACACCTCTCATCCCTTTCCATTGGTGAAGATCAGCAACAAGAATAAATTCCTCCTTTTGACACCATAGATTGAACCATGTTTCATCTTATCTTTTAACTCTTCTCTTCAAAATAAATGAAAAATGCGATGGATATTATGTGGCCTATAAGCTAATCACACTTCCATGTATCTTATTTATGTTCATTAAAATGAAATTTATTTATTGGCATTCTTGTGTGATGTTCGTAATGAAGTCCATGAATATATGCAAAGACTAAGTGAATTATGATGAGATCATAATACAATGATCACTAATATTGAAGCATATGTTCTAAACATTCCTATTCATGGGATATTCAAGAATGACATCAAATTATCCATAAAGAATGGCACTATCTGATTTGACTTATATAATGGGTATGTCTGATCATATAGCCATCGATGTGGAGATGCTAATCTTTTTTTTATGATTATACTCAATTTACATGGACGTATCTTGTGTCCCATAAGTCAGAGGTAAAGAATTTATTCCAAAAATTCTATAGACTAGTACAAAGAAAATTTAATGTCAATATCAAGAAATTCATGTCAAATAATGCCAAGGACTTTTTAATATTGAGATGTCCCACTTCTTTTCTAAAGAAGGAATACTCCATGAAACATCATGTGTATACACACCTCAACATAAAGGATTAGCATAATAGAAAATAGGACAAATTATGGAGAAAACAAAGTCAAGATCCAAAAGATTTTTCGGGGGAAGTAGTCCCCAATGCTACCCAATCAATCAATAGACTACCATCCACCTTGATAAAATTCCAAAGGCCATTAAGTATGTTGAATTCCTTTTTCCTTGATGTTATTTTAAAAAAAATATTTACCTTCTAAAGTGTTTGGATGTATATGTTATGCACACATACCAAAATTTAGAAGCTAGGGCAATTAAGTGCTTCTTCATTGGATATTCAAATACGTAAAAATTTTACAAGTGCTATTCACCAAAATCTAGGAAAATGTTAGTTTCTAAGGATTTAACCTTTCATGAGGATAAGAATTATGATAAAACAGATAATTTTGATAGTGATTCCATAGAAAGCAAGATAGAATATTTGCCTTAAGTTGTGGAAATTCTTCAAGAGCTGAAGAAAATTCACAACCTGAGATCAATACAACAAATAGCTTCAAAAATTTGTATCTAGAACAAGTTTTGGATAACTCAAAACACTCGATCCTCATATCATAAGGAGAGGTAGTAGAGATAAAATACCTAAGAAAACTTTATCCAATAAAAGGCTACACAAATTTTACATGTGCATTCCTTACAAGAATCAATGCTGAATATATTCCAAAGAATGCAAAGGAAGCAGTGAATAGTGAGAAATGGAAGAAGGTTGTGGATGAAGAAATAAAATCCTTGGAAAGTAATAATACATGGACTATGACTGACTTAAGTAAAGATCATAAAATATTTGGATGTAATTGGAAATATTCAATAAAATATAAGCCTGATGGAGAAATAGAAAGGTATAAGGCAAGACTTGTACCCGAAGGCTATATTCAAAACTTTGAAGTTGACTATTTTAATACAGTTAACCCAATTGTAAAGGTGAATACTATAAAAATTATTATAGAAATAGCTGCACATTATAAGTGGGATTTACATCAATATGATGTAAAAAAGCCTTTTTAAATGGAGAATTAGATGAAAAAATATTTATGGATTTACCTGTAGGATATGAGTCTAATTATGGTATAAATATTGTACGTAAACTAAATTAAACCATCTATGGATTAAACTAAATACTATATAGGCATGATTTTCCACATTGTATCAAACTATGATGACATTTCGATATAGACAGAGTAATAGAGATGATACTTTATTCTTTAAACATTCTATTTCAAACAAGGTAGTCATACTGATTGTATATGTGGATGATATTATTATCACTAGAGATGATAATATAGAAATTTTAATGTTAAAGAGGCAATTAGAATCTTATTTTGAAATAAGAGATTTTGGGACATAGAGTATTTCTTAGAGATTGGAGTTAGTTATTCCTCATCTAGAATCTATCTTACTCAATAGAATTACATAGTTGATCTATTGAAAGATATAGGTTTTATAGATTGTAAACCCATATCTTCTCCCATTGATCCAACTCAAAAGCTTAAAAAGGATGAAGGATTTGAAATAGTTGATACAAAAATATATCAGAAACTAATTGGTAGATTAATATATCTCTCACATGCTAGGCAAGACATATCATATTCAGTTAGCGTATTGAGCCAATTCATGCATTCTCCAAATATTCATCATTTGCAAGCTGCTTTTAGAGTTTTGAGGTATCTTTAGGGAACTATAGGTCTAGGTATTAATTTCAAAAGAAATCAAAAATTGAATCTAGTAATCTATACTCATGCTGATTTCGCAGGATCCTTAGTTGATCAAAGGTCAACAACATGAATTTGCATCTTTCTTGGTGGAAGTTGAATTATATGGATGAGCAAAAAACAAACAGAAGTATCAAGTTAATTGTTGAAGCTAAGTTGAGAGCTTTAGGTCAAGGGGTAATGGAAGCTATGGGGGTAAAATGAATCTTACGTGGCTTAATGGTATCCTTGAGCTTACCTACTAAACCACTATGTGGTAATAAATCAGCTATATTTAGTGTTCTAGATTTGATACACCAAGGTAGAATCAAGCATGAAGATATTGATTGACACTTTATAAAAGAAAATATTGACTATAGTATGATTTGTAATTTGTATATCCAAACAGAGGAACATAGAGCATATATTCTTACTAAAGGATTGAGAATATCTCAATTTAAGAATTTGTACAGTGAAACTTGGAATGGAAAATCTTCATTTTTGGGATTAAGAGGGAGAATAAATACTTGAATAGTTTTCTTTCTTTTTTTATTTTTTGTTTGTATAAAACTTTTTATATATATTTCGCAAATCTTTATATATATATATATAGCAGGTTGCAATAAAATAAATAGTGATATAAAACTACAAACTAACAAGATTTGCAGGGTATTTTCTTTTGAAGTTTGAACGGGTTGCAGTAAAATCAAGCTTTTTGTGGAGGAAATTAGGAAATCTCCATCTACAAGCTTGAGATGGGGTGTTGGAGAATAAAGTTTAAATTAGAAATTTTACTAGGTCTGTTATGGTCTTTATTATCTTGTGTATATGGGCTTAATGGCCTTTGTAATAAGATCCAGCCCACAATTAATGGGTATTTTGCCTATAAATAGTTGGGAGCGAATAAATTTTACTAGGTCTATTTGGCTATAAATAATATCCCCAGCGAATAAGATTCACCTAGGGTTTGATGTCTGGTATTCACAATAAACACGGATCATCGAATTAAATGACGATCCAAGCTTCCCTAAATAGATTGAAAGATTTTTTTTTTCCTTTCCTGAAATTCTGATGAGTTCGACCACGGCAAGAGGGAAGATCCCTATCGTGGCAAATTGATCGGAGCTGTGTTTGGTGACTTTCACCGTCTATTTCCGAAAATGAACGAAGAGGAAACGAAGAACACGTAGTAACAACGAATGTTCCGTTTGAAAAGAATATGTAGGGTTTCTCTATCTTCTGAACAGGAAACAGAAGCAAGAGGGTGCGCCAGCCGTCTGCGGACAAGGAAGTGCGAACACACCGAGAAAGAACTTTTCTCGAACGTTACATTTGTTAAAGCGTTGATCTGGTCAAGTGTGACCTGGCCGTGGCCCGCGTAGCGCCTCGTCGACCGCGGCTTCAAACAACCCGTGTTGCACACAGGACAAAGACTCTTCTCCGGTAAACATTGCCTAAGATAAGGCCACCGTCCATTAGAAATTTTAAGTGCCCGAGAGAGGAAGCTAGACTTCATGGATTCGGACTCTTCTTTCTGGCCACCTATCCGTTCCTCCACCGAACTTCCGCCACTGCCTCCTTGCCTTTCGGCGGCGGTGTCGCCGCCGCCGCGGCGTGATAGAGCAAGTTTCCGGCATATGATCAACGAGAGAAACAGGAGAGAGAAAATCAAAGCAGAGTTATGCTACTCTCCGTTCGCTGATACCGTATCCGACAAAGGAAAGCGTCGTTTCTCTTTCTTCTTCCTTTATCTCTCTCGAGAGAAGTTTGACAGGTTTTCTTCTACAGAGCAACAAGATTTCCGTGGTCGCGGCGGCGATATTTTACTTGCGGAGATTGAGAGAACGGCTAGAGAATCAGAGAAAGCGCCACAAGGAGCTCAGAGGGAAGTTGGCGGCGGAGCTGCGGGTGGTGAACGTTGAGCTGCGTACGAGAACTGCTGACCGGCCTCTAGTCGTTGACTCGTTGGTTGCGGCTGTCCGACGGCTGAAACGGGGCGTCGGGACGATCAGGACCGTCCGTTGGAGCAACTCCGAGGATGAACGGCGAGACTATTCTGTTCCGGCCTCAGTCTGCACTCGCAATTATCTTAGAGTTGAAGAGAACAGGAACGAGATCGTCTGGGCGTTGACAAGCAATCTGAAAGGTGGAGAGTAAGGAGATGCTGACGTGGGCACGTTCAGCATGTTATTACGTCGCTGACTGGGTGAATGGGCTGCCGACATTAATAAATATTTATATCGTATGAATTGATGAAACTGACAGTTCATTAATTATATCATGAGCATTTGATGTATTTGTATATATGCATATACCTATACCATACATGAAGTTTATACATGTAGATAAACTGTGCATATACCTATACCATACATGAAGTTTATACATGTAGATAATCTGTGCATATACCTATACCATACATGAAGTTTATACATGTAGATAATCTGTGCATATACCTATACCATACATGAAGTTTATACATGTAGATAATATGTGCATATACCATATGACTTGGTCTAAAACTTGAATAAAAAATGTAAAACATATGTATTTAGGAGATATAACATGGAAATTCTATAGTGATATAGATTGGTATACCTACAAAGAAGTATCATGAGCAAAATCCGCATCCATCGACGGCTATCGAGAATGTAAACATATGTATAGTTTGGACTCTTGGCTCTCGAGACTTTAATGGCCTTCTTGACTTGTTTAACTCCCGTATTCTACTCATTCAATTATGTTAAACCTGGCTCCCTAAAATACCTAGCGGTGGGTACATTAGATTGAGAAGATATTTCCACGTGTGTATTTACTTGTATTGTTTCCTTGATCCTTGTTCTTGAACCTATAATTGGATTCATTCTTTTAGACCCACTTATTCCTTCATAAACTCATCTTTCTCTTTCCTAAAGGAGTTAGACTTTCATTTTGCCTCATTCACTTCTCTCAAGCGGTATCAAAGATCAAGAGTTCTCTTGGGACTCTTTTTGTCCATGTTCACCTCTTCCAACCACCACCACCACCACTACAGTTAGGGCTGAGACGATTCTTTCAACCATCTTTTTGTGAAAATTGGATTTAGTTTGACCATTCCCTCACCATTTCTCAATTTATATGCTCATTGCTAGAAAAATTTTTATTGAGCCTCCTTTTTGGTGCTAATCTCAATTTTTTATTCCCAAATATCCTATATATACATCAAAAGATGCTCTAAAAATGATATGCTCTCATTCGATGCGTCCCATCAAGAATTTCAAGAATGTGTCCGTCGTCAAAGACTATCACCTAGGTTTTCAATCAAACCTAGATGACACTAAATTTATATCTAGATTCTTTGTTCACTTTGAAAGGGGAGAAGTGTCCTGGAAGAGTTCTAAGTATACTATTGTTGCAGACTCGATGGTATAGACTCTCTTCTTTGACGATGGAAGCATTCTTGGAAATTCTTGATTGATCAAGCTTTGGATAGTTGTTTCAAATGGAAGTGTGATAGGCTTGCATGTCACCTTGTTTATATTCTTTGAAATGAATTATTCTTCATTGTCATTCTTGTATGATATTTCTAGTAAAATCCATGAGCATATGCAATTACTCAGTGACTTATGATGACACCATAATATAACGATCACTAATATTTAAACATATGTTCTAAATATTCCTATTTGAGGGATATTCAAGAAGGACATCAAAAATAAGATAACTATATGATCTCACTCATATGATGACTATGACCGATATTGTGGCCATTGGCATAGAGATATCAAGAATAGACAGTGGGTGCTCTATCGAGAAAAAGTTCACCGAATTGATGTGTACGAATTTGTGAATAGTGTTATACCTAACTGTCAATCAGGTCTATTCATGTTACATTTGTTTAAGGATGGAAGATCATGTTTTGACTATGACCTCTGAATCCCTGGCTACAATATCTCCAAAACATCATAGATTCAATAGGACATGTAGTCTTCAAAGGTGATTGTGTGGTCAAGATGGGATTATCTACCCTCGAGGAAAAGAAATGAGGTTAAACCCTTGGCCAAGATAGTAGAACTATAAAGAAGAAGTTCTCGAGGATTTCATCTAATCACTAGTACTAATTTGAGTGACTGATTAGGGTTTGACAATTAATCATACCATAGGACATTCATGAGTCTCAGACAAAGGAAGGATAATACATACATGGTAACCGGTGACGGCAAGGTTCCATAGAGGAGTTTTAATCTTTTATAGCGCGTAGTGTTGCCTGGCACCCAATGGGCCAAGCACTCACCCTCTAGATTAGGTTAAATAGATCCTTGATCAATTCATCAATATATTAGCAAAGTTAACTAAAAATGTTGACTAGTAAGTGTTATGGGTCTATGGAGTTATTAACTTGCAAGACATGTGGACTTAGAGGGTCACACATATGGTTGATGGACATTGGTGAATTTATAAATAATTTTGAGGACTTTTATGAGAAGTTCATAACATGAAATTCTATAAATAAGGGGAGAACAAGCACACTATGGGTGCTTGCACAAGATTTTTCTTATCCTTGTCTTTTGGTGAATATTTTTGAAGATGAGATTTAATCATCTTGAAATCATATGGATATGGCAAGAGGCTAGACACTTGGATGACTTCAAGAACTCCTTCAATATACACAATAAGTATGGATTTTTTTCTGTACTAGATGATAGAATCATCTAGAGTTTATGTAAGGATCATCTGTTCTTGGTGCTTCATTTTTTTAAAAATTCCAATTTAATGTCTTCCATCTTGTTTGATGTTTATCAAGTCTCAAATCCCAACATCACGTAGAGCAACAAAGCTCTATTTGGAATCACCCAAAGCAACAACAAAGAGCTTATCATTATGACAGTAGCTGTAATTTAGAAAAAGGCTTGGCTAATTTATTGTAGACTAGGCCATCCATTTCCAAAGTATAAACTCTATGTTTCCTACTATTTTTAAGGATATTCAAATTGAGATTTTTGTTATGCAATGTGTGTGAAAGATACAAATAGATAAGGCACTTATATAACTTTGAATTCACTAAAAGAAGGAGGTTCCATTTCAACTAATCCAATATTTTGGCGGCCATCCCTATCATGTAATATGCATGGATTGAAATGGTTTCTAGTCCTTCTGAATGATTTTAGTAGATTTAGTTGGATTATTTACTTGGATATAAATCTTAAGTCACCACCAAAATCAGGCATTTGCCCAAGTTATCAATAGGCATTTTGAAAGGAAAGCAAAAATCTTTAGAACAAATAATGCTAAAGACTTTTGCTATAGTGAGCTACATAATTATTTCTCTAAGTTTGGGGTAATTCATGATTCCTCGGGTCCATATACCTTCCAAAATAATAGAGTTGCCAAGATGAGTATGGACTTATTCAAGGAAAGGTGGAGCACTGCTTATTCAAAGTAAAGCTCTAGCTTTTCTCTCAAGGCAAAGGTTACTTCTACCTTCTTAATTCTGGAGTAGCATGTCAAAGCTTGCAAAAATATTCTCCTTGATAACATGCATTTTTCCACATTTTATTAATTATTACACATGTTGTCATGTTTTGATAAAAAATTTTGTATTCATCATATCATATCGTTCACATGTTGAATTTGAGTTCAATTGTGGTTATTATTATGAATAATTAAAGTTGATTTTTTTTTAAGTCAAACAAGGATGAATTATTCATGTGTGCATGAGTTTCATGATCATAGGATATGGAAAAAAGGATGATTGGGATGAAAACAAGTGGTTTTTGATAAGGACTAATTTTTCTAGCTTGTGTATATTTTTATTTAAAGAGATATGATGAAAAAGAAAATAAAACAAGGATCAAAATACCAAAAATTTCATTCAAAAAGAGTTGTTTATGAAAAAATATGAAATTTTTATCTTTTTTCTATTTTTGTGAAATTTATTTGAATTTTCTTGAACATTTCAAACATTTTTGGATTTTTAGGACTTTTTAGGATTTTTGAAGAATTAAAGAGTCATAAAAGGGGGTTTTTTTCTTGTGCATGTTAATGTGGCACTACTAACATGCAACTCATACTTATAATTACGTGTTTATTCATGCAAATTTAGGCATAAAAAATTATATTCCTATTCATAAAAAAGTTATCCTACTTTGAGTGCATATTCATCATTCTATAAAATTTAAATTATAATCTCAAAATATATTGTTTCAAGGCATAATCATGCATGATTAAAAATTAAAATTTTAGAGTAAATTATTCTCATTTTCTATTCGAGAGTATCATTAAATTTTAATTTCAAATAATAAGAGAAAATATTTGTATATATAGAATCGTTTTTTTAGTTTTATTTTCCATAGAAAACGAGTGTATTTTTTAGTTGAAAATGTATTCTCTTCCTATTTCTTAAATTTAATTTTGTGTATTGATAGATTATGTAATGTTTTAATAAAAATTAGATTAAAGATGAGTTGTATTTTGAAAGTTATGAATTTTATTATTTTGAGAGTTTTACTTTTTTGAATTTTTTGAATTTATTTTGAATTTATTTTAATTAAAAACATTAATATATATTGTTTTTAAGTGGGTGTTGACGTGGTAACTGACGTAGCACACTCGCTTGCAAGTCACCACGTGGCTGCATGTGCCCGTGTCATGTGGCACACGTGTAGTGCACGCAAGGTGCATGATTATGGTGCGTCATTAGTGATTAAGCACTCTTAATGAGCTTGACCTAACCACATTGTCCACTTTACTATTTATACACAAAAATTTTCTTGATTTCTTCAATGTGGGACTATATTTATTTTTACGTAAGTAACGTGCCATGATGTGGAGTATTCAATTTTTAGAGTTAATCACAACCATTGATCCTCACTTAAGAGGAGAGGTAGGTGATGAGACAAATCCACACAATAGTTGAATACACGTGGATAAGTGTCAAAACATTTTCCAAACTCACCAATTTAAGATTAAAATCAAGAATTAAAGAGTATAGTAGTGAAGAAGGGTCGTATCCACGGAGAATTAAGGGATTATCGAGTTCGTCTTCAAATTTGATCAAAATCGGACAAGGAATTGAGCTAGGAAATTAGGGATTTTATAAATTTTAAAAAGAGAACTCGTGACAAATTCACAGAATCAAAAATCACTCAATTTGGATCAAGATTCACACCGAAATAAAAGGGCTAAAATTAGGTGAAATTTTTGAGCGAGAAGAGAGAGAAAATCAAAATTAAATCTAAAGTTCAACTAATCTACAATTTGATATTGAAAGATAATGATAGAAGATGAAAGATTAGGAGGAAAACACATAATCTAACTCCAAATTTGTGCTCGAAATGATCCAATTGATCGCAGGATCAAGGACTTTTTACTATGCGATTTTGAAGACAAAATTCGTCATTCAAGAGGCGATTTCTCCTTATTCTTTTGACGAAATATTTATTTCAAGCACTCTTTGGACGCAAAAATTGATCTAGAAGATGAAGAAATCAAGAGATTCGATGATTGAAATGTCTAAATAGTTTAATAGCTCGAAACATCTAAGAAGATAATTCTCGTCAAAGAGAGAGAATTTATAATATTTTGAAATTGGGCATGACCGTCGAATATTTTCCTTGATGAGATCAATAGTGGAGATGGAATTTGAAGAGGCGAATCGTTATGATTAATTCATAACCATCAGATCTTCATCGGAGCATCAAGATCACGCCACATGTTCACATGAAGAGAGAGCGTCGCGAGATCCCGTTCGTCCGATCGTTAGTCAAGGTTTTATATTCTCATATGGCGCTTTAAATTGTGGCCGTTATAACTCCTCAGATGAACGGTTAGGATTGATTCGTTTAATAAAATGAATCGTTGTCCCACTTAGATACTGTCACGTACCCCCTCACTTAAGTGAAAATGAGGGGATGAGATTCAATCACATTAATTCGAGTCGATCAAACGATTCTGAGCGCGCCACGTCACTTGCGAAAAGATAAAACAAAACATAGTCCCACAAAGGAATCATCATGGAAAATATCATGTATAAAACTATACACGTGGAATTTTGGAAAAATTATAGAAAAATCCCTAGAAATTAGAAATATCATAACTTTGAAAATACAACTCCAAATTTATCCAAATTTTTTTTGACCAGAAATTAAATAATCCATCATTTTAAAAGGAAAATTAATAAATAATAAGAGAATAAATTTTTATTTCAGAAATACATTCATTTCTCTTAGAAAATAAAACTTCAAAAAATAAATGAGTGTAAAAATTATTTTCTCATATTATTTAACATTGTAACCTAATTATAATCTCAAATATACATGGGAATAATCTACTCTAAAATTTATTATTTAATTATACATAATTATCCTAAAAATAATACACTTTGATATTATAACTTAAAAATATATGAAATGATAGATATGCACTCAAAGTATGATAACATGCATACGAATGGAATGTTTTATGCCTAAATTTGCATTAATAATCACATAATTACATGCATAAATTGAATGTTATCAGTAGGTGGTGCACTGCGATCGTATATCGATTCGACTTATAACGCAAGATAAATATTGGCTATTCATAAGAAGAGTTATAACATTCAAGATTACATGCAACCTATGGACTCGTCATGACGTACGGCCCATTTGTAAGCATCAAATCAAGATCCACCGGACACAATTTATCAACGCTTCTTCTTAACACAATGATGTGATGAAATCTCAATGCTTAATCACAAATCCAACCGCTACTACTTAAGGACATCGATTCAACTTCTGGTCAGTTCGTTTGGACCATTGATTGAAGATGAAGCGTTAACCGAACAATCATGCCCAAATTTCTCATATGTATACTCTCTCTCTCTATTTTATGAAAATAGATTTAATGATTTTTTATCAATCAAACCTTTAGGACAACACAATTCTTGAATTTCTTATTTGTTTTCCTCTTGTAGACTCATTTCCGCAAACAAAGAGTGTTTGAAATCAAGATTTTGTGGAGGAAGGAGGAATTAGCCACTTGAACTCTATATTTTTATTTTTCAAAACAAATAATGAAAATCCTTGATCTGGCAATAAATTAGATCATTTCTAGCATAATTTTGGGTTAGATTATGTGTCATCTTTATAATAATTCATCCTATAACTTTAGGTTTTAATTTTGATATGTAGATTTGCCTTATGTTATGAAATTTAGTCATTTTCTCTCTCTTCGTGATCGCTTTTTCTCTCCCTATTTTTCTCCTTGATTTATCCTCAAATACCAATCCAAATTGAGTGATATTTTATTCCTTGGATTTTTCTTAGAGTCTTCTTCCTTAAAATATCAATTTTCCTAATTTATCACCCCAATTTATTGTCAAATTTTATCAAATTTTGAATTTATCTAAAAAACTCCCCAATTCTTTCTAGATTCAACCCTTACCATTCTTCTAATAAATTGATGATTACTTCTCTAAATTTGCGAGTTTAAAAAAATTGACATGAGGAATAGCGTCAAAATCATTCTATCAAGCAGCACAACCACATGGAGCAAAGGGGTAACACCACGTAGTGCCAAGTTAGTGCCAAGATGGCACAATTATGGGAAGTATTAGTCTTTAAATATTATTTTTTGAATGTCATTAGTCCTTAATGGGGCTATATTTTAAATCAGGTTTTTATTTTCATAGTGGGATTAATAAACTCTCTTTTGCAAGACATGTGGCACTTCCATAACCACTCAATCCCACAGGATCCACAGGATCACTTACTTGTTGAAGTGAGTGGATGTGCAATTTGTAGAAAAAAAAGGATCATTGGATGCATGGATTAGTAAATCAATGTCCTATATCATCTTCAATAAACTCTATCCTTGCGACAAATGAGACATTGATATGACACAATCATGTGCGTCCCGACTTTGAATACATGAATCCATTCAATATCATTGTACCTTTCTTTTTCTCTTCTTTCAAGGAATCCTAAGGTGACACATGGCACAATCCTATGCACTATGGTCTTTGATCAAGCTCCATCATATGGCTGCGATCAAATCAAACAATTTTTTATGGAAAATGATTTATTTTGAAATCATGATATTTCTAGATATATAGGATCTAGGGGATGAAATTTTGTGGGCAGGATCTTCATTTAATGAGCTTTGTCCTCAAATTGGTTAATTTAAAGTTTTGGGATAGAAAAATTATTTTTGGTCATTTCTTTAGTGGCTACTAAAATTGGCTAGCCTGAAGAAAGAGAGAATTGATCAATCATTCGTCATATACACTACATTTATGTAGCATGATCATGTAATCATGAAAAACACATGTCCATGTGTCAAAATCAAAACCAAACTCAATTATAATGTAGATCAATCAATTTTAATTTAATATAAAGGTGATTAAGGGTCAAATCCATGGAGAATTAGGGTGTGTTCTTGAGATATTTTAGAATTCAATCAAATTAGATGATGAAAAGGAGCGATAAATTAGAGAAAAATATAGATTTGAAAAGAGGACTTAAATATTTATCTACATTATCATACAAATCAGATCTATATCCATGGAGAAATCAAATAGCGAAGTAAGAGAGAGAAAATTGTTCATGAAAAGAGAGAAAATGAAGAAATTTATAAAATCCACTTAATTTAAGCTTCAAAATTGAAATCTAATGCTAAATTACAATATATTAGGAAGAATAGATGAAAACCTACCCCAAAACACTCTCCAAATGATCCAATTAATCACCCCATGAAAGCTTTTCATTATGCCATCTCCATCAAAGAGCCAAGATTGGGCGACATCGCCAAGTGAAGAGAAAGAGCTGTTTAATCTCATCTGTCAAATTTTGATTTAACGCCTCTGATAGCATAATGTGTCAAGGTGAGTCCGTTGATCGCATTTAATCTCGACCACTATAACTCTCATGGTGAACAACCAAGATTCGTCAAGAGTTACAACTTCAATTGTCGTCCAATCAAAAGGGGTCACGTACCCTTTCACTTCAGTAATCATCAATGGTCATGATTGAATCAAGAGATCGAATGCCTGATAACATGCAATCTTAACATGCAATTACATGATTATTAATACAAATAAAGGCATAAAATATTCTATTTTTATGCATGTTATCATTCTTTGAGTGCATATCTATCAGATCATGTAACTTTTAAGTTATAATCTCAAAATACACTATGTTAGCGATAATTATGCATTTTCTAAGAATATATTTTAGATTAGGATTATTCTCATTATTATCTGTTATTATAATTGGTTTTTAATGCTAAATAATAAGATAAAATACTTTTTATACTCATTTATTTTTCTAAAGTTATAATTTTTAAGAGAAATGAGTGTATTTTTGAAATAGAAATTTATTATCTTGTTATTAATTAAATTTGAATTTTTAGAATGATAGATAATTTAATTTCTGATCCAATGAAACAAATTTTGATTAATTTAAAGTTATACTTTAAAAGATATAAATTTTCTAAATTTTTAGAGATTTTTTCAAAATTTTTCAAATTTTTTCTGAATTTTTTTGAATTTTTCTGAATTTAAAGTTGATTTATTTGATTTAAATTCAATTTTATTTTTCATGCGGGGGACGTGGCAGCACGTGGAGCGTTTGATCGTGTGATTAAATTTTCGGTCATCTATCATCACTTAAAGGTGACGTGGCAGCATGCAGAGCGTCTGATCGCACGATTAAATCACGATCGTCGATTGTCACTTAAAGGCGGGGTACGTGGTGCAAATCGATTCATTAGCGAATCATTTTAAAAAATTAACCTCAGCTGTTGATCTGAGGAGTTATAACTGTTGAGATTAAAACTGACGAACGCATCTAGAGTGTCAAATCAAGATCAAACGGCGATCGTTTGATGCATTACTTATAACGTGCGTTGATAACATGTTAATTAGACATGATAATACATGATTATTAATGCATATTAAGGCATAAAAGATTTCATTCCTATGCATGTTATCATATTTATGAGTATTTATCTATCATTCTATGAAAAAGTCATTACAATCTCAAAATACATTAATTTAGGATTAATTATGATGAATTAAAGATAAATAATTTTGTTACCCATCTTTACTTGAGATTATAAGTAGTATTTAAAGTTAAATAATGAGAGTAATCATTTTTATAAACATTCATTTAATTTTCTAAAGTTTAAATCTTAAAGAAATGAATGTATTTTTGTAATAGAAATTAAATCTCTTGTTATTTATTAAATATGACTTTTTAAAATGATAGATAATCAAATTTCTGATCAAATGAAAGAAATTTGGATTAATTTGGAGTAATATTTTGAAATTTGTGAATTTTCTAATTTTTAGAGATTTTTTCTGAATTTTTCTAAATTTTTAATGAATTTCTAGGGATTTTCCGGAATTAAAAATCAATTTTTCTAATTTAAAATTGATTTTTTAGATTATTAAAGCGCGCAGGTGACATGGCGCAATATGGAGCGTACGATCGATTGCGATCGATGATCAAGAGCGCGATGCGACATGGCGCATCGTGGGATGTCCGATCGCGCGAGAAATCGAAAGCCGTTGATCTTCACTTAAGTGAAGGGGGGTAAGTAGGGAGATCAGATTCATTGGATGCATTCTAATGTCGACCGTTGATCGCAAGGAGTTATAACGGTCGATATTAAACCGATGAAAAAAGAATCAAGAGGGTCTGATCGCGATCCAACGGCAAACGTTACGTGCGTTTTTATGACGCATGTGATGTGGCGAAATCTCGGCGGTCAATTAGCGATCCAATGGCTGCGACTTAACGATAACGATTCGCATTGATGCGTTTTATCAGAGCCGTTGATCAAAGATCAAGCGTTTCATCAAACGGTTACTCCCAAATTGCCTATAAATTGAGATGTTCTTCGAGATTGTAAAGCGTTCGCAAGCAATTCGACTTAATCGAACTCTTTAGACAACAAATCTCCTGACTCTCTTGATCCCAAGCACTTCTAGATTCATTTTCACGTCCATGAAGTGCTTAAGATCAAGATTTCGACGATTGACGAGGAAGAAATCGACGCTTGAACTCCACGAAATGTGATTTCCAAATGTTGATGAACAACCTTGATTCCGGAAATTAATTGGATCAATTCGATTGCAATTGTGGGTTAGGGATCGTGTTTCATCCTAATCAATGTTTGCTTAGTATTTAATTTCAATTTAGAATCGTAATTTAAGTGAATTTCGTTTTAATTTTTGGTTTTTCATTCTTTATATTTTCAAAAAAATCGTCTCTATTCAATCTTCAATTTCTCCGAGAAATCGAAGTCAAATTCATTGATTTTTGATTCTGTGGATTCTTCTTCGAGTCAGATTTCATAAAATACCATTTTCCCCAATTTTTTTCACCGATTTATCGTCCGATTTTATCAAATTCGAAGAGATCCTTCAAAATTTCCCTAATTTCATGTGGATTGGACGCTTATTTACCATTATACCTCTCAATTCGTGAACTATTCCTCAAATTGGTAGGTTTGGACTTTATTTTGACACGTGACCATGTGTTTTCAACAACCACTCGGTCGCGTTTCGTCACGCGCAACGTGGCTTCATCTAGACGGTCCATCTGAGATCCAACGACTACGACTTAACCCTAACGATCCGCATATCTGTGTTTCATCAAACCAATTGATCGAAGATTAAACGCTCCATCAGACAGTCACGCCCAAATTTTTTATAAATTGAGATGTTCTTCGACATTGTAATGCATTCTTGGATGTTTTCAAAAAATTGAATTGTCTAGACACCACCATCCTTGAATCTCTTATCCCAATCGCTTCTAGACTCATTTCCTCGTCAAGGGAGTGGTTGGAAGTGAGATTTCTTCAATAGAATAAGGAGAATTTGCCTCTTGAACGTGGATGATCGTCTTTGAAATCACATAATGAAAAGCCTAAAATTTGGCAATTAATTGGATCATTTCAAGCGCTATCTCGGGTTAGATTATGTGTGTTCTTCCTAATCTTTCATCATGTATCATTAAAATTTAATTTAGGATCACAGATTTTGTTTTTTTTATAATTTTGGATTTCTCTCTCTTAACATATGAAAAATTTCTCCCTAATTCGCTCTTTGATTTCTCCATGAATCTTGATCAAATCTAGTGATTTTTGATTTCGTGGAGTCGTCTTTGATTTCTCTTTCCAAATCTATCAAAATCCCTCATTTCTCACCTCAATTCATCATTTGATTTGATAGAATTTCAAAATATATCTTAAAATTCCCTTGATTCTATGTGGATTCGACCCTTATTTACCACTATGCTATTCACTTCGTGATTTAATATTTAAATTTATGAGTTTGGTATTAATTTTGACAGGAATTGGTGTGTATTCAACGACCACACCACTTCGGTTCGTCAATGCCCTACATTGTGCCATGTCAATTATTAACATTTTATGCATTGTCATTTAAGCCCTTATCAAATCACAAGTTTACCCATAAAAAATAAAGATGAAAGCAAGTGAAGTGGAGTGGAGTGGTGAAGTGGTGAATATATCTTAAATCCATAGGGAATTGGTTTGAGAAAACTTAGAGATGAAAAACTAGTTGCATTTAATCAAATTAGAGGATAAAAATAGGAAAGAAAATAAAGATATTGGAAGATTTAAAAAGAGGGAGAAGAAAGGAATGCAACAAATAATACCAAGTGTCAATCAAAATTGAAGTTAAGAGATGTCAAAGGAAGAACATCGCAATTGTTAGAGAGAGAATTACAAAAAATTGGTCAAAACTTCAATAAACATCCTAATCGTGTCCTAATTTTGCCTCTAATACATGAGAAAGTGAATTACTAACCAAGAGGCTTAGTGAAGATGATCTTGTGTTGCCTGATCAAAGGCATTAGATAGTGTTTCCCTGACGATGGCTTTCGACATTCAAGCATGAGATCCTCACATATTTTAAGCGCAACTAATGATAAATTTATATAGTCTTGCACAAAATCGTGGAAGAAAAGTAGAATCATCACAAATTGGGTAAAAACAATTTTGGCCAAGAACAAGGCCTCAAGTGTTCAAGCACAAGAAGAAATGGAGGAGAGGACAACTTTTATAGGTTTATGGGCTTGAAATGGCCTTTAATGGGTTGTTTCAGCCATTTGATCTAGGCATTCAACATCGCAATACATATATTACAGCACATTAGCATCTTAAATATCAAGAAAAATCACCAAAATAGCCTTTAAAATTGTGAAAAACACTGCTAGCTGCTTGATCGCGTGTTTTTGGGCCGATGGAAAACCCATATCATGCTAGGTTGCCTTTAATTAGTCCATTTGATGAAGATCAAATGCTAAAAAGCATGAGAACTGTCAGATGAGGCGCTTGATGGTCGTGAGTCACTAGATCATGCCACATGTCATTGATACAGTTTGTTGATGAACATCAAGCATCGGGAGCATTTTGGACCGTCGAATGAGGTGTTTGATGGTCACAAGTTTCTAGATCGCACCATGCATCACAACCAATGAAGAAGAAATGCAAGAATCTCGTCAATCGTTTGATCAAGATCCGATGATCATGATTATATCACAAGGAGAGAGAAAACACTAGAAAATCATATGCAACCACAACCCCCTTTTGAGTAAGTGAAGATCAATGGGTCTTTGTTAGATTTCATAATCTAATGCTCTCATCGCACCATGTCACTTGCATAGAACAAAGACAAACATAGTCTCACATGGGAAAAAAATAAGTGTTTTAATTTCTTTAAAGGACTTGAAGATTTTAATAAGTAATATAGCCCACTAAGGGCACCCTTTAATCTAGCTCTCCCCTAATCACACCGCCAAATAGGCGTGACCACGTGTGTGCATGCAAGCTCCCCTAGGAACTAGTCAGATGCAACCTAACTGGTTGACTGGTTGTGCACCACATGGCAGGTGTGCCATGTCAATGTCCTAGCAAGCAAATTGGATGCACCACATAGCATGCATGCCATGTTAGCTTCTCGATTGGCCCCACACATTTTTTTGTTTGTTTCCTCTTCAAAAATAAATTCTAAAAATTGTTGAAAAACCCCTAAATGTTATAAATCCTTTTTCCTCCCAATTCTCTTCATTTGATCAAGACTTTACTATTCTATATTTTTATGTCATTTGATCCTAGAATTATAAAGAGAATAAAAAAATTCATAAATATGACTAGATTGCCTTTAAAATATAATTTATAATTTTGAGATTACATCTAGATAAAATTTTATTTTTAAAGAATAAAATTTTCTCAGATCTCAAATGTCAATAAGATAGACAAATGTGAGTGTATATGGGCCAGAATGGTACTTCTATAATTGTAAATTTCTTACTCTCTCTCCTTCCCTTACATGTCTCTCTTCCTCCTCTCTTCTTTAAAGTAAGATCATTGTATGATTCTCATTTTCCACATGATATCAAAGTCCTAATAAAGGGTTCCTCATGATGATGTCGAATCTTCTGATCATCGCCCAGGCAATGTCTATCCACTGCTTTGGTGGACCTCTCCTTGTAGTAAACTTGAATCAATCATATCTTTCTCATCTAAGGTTAGAGCAACTTGAAAATTGTTCCATTAGATTCGAAAGCATCAAAAATGTCTTTTTCAAGCTATAGAACATTGAAAATGGTGAACTAATGACTTCAATCTTGCTTCTTTTAAGAAAAAATTAGTTTTTTTAGCATTTTTTTCAAAAGGGGCACGTCATAGTCATGCTTATTGATTTCCTAGCCAAGAGGTCCTAGATCATCATGCTCAAAACATATCATCTGTTGGGTTCTAATGTTGATAAACTTTCAAAATTTTGATCAAAAACATCGAATCCAAAAGAAAACATCGAATCGTATATTAAAAATTCCAAGCCACAAAGAATAGATGATCCTATCATCTAGTATGAATGAGAAAACATACTTATAGGGTTTCCTTTTAAGGAGTTCTTGAAGCTATTCAAGTGTCTAGTGTCTAGCGGTATCCAGATGATCTCCAGATGGTTGGATCTCCTCTTCAAAGCTCTTCACCAAGAGAGAAAGAGAAGAATGGAGAGAATTCCTACAAAGCTTACATGGGAACCTTAAGTAGTGGTGTTCTCCCCCTATTTATAGACATTTGGTATGAGGTTTTTTCATACAAGCCCTCATAATTATGTCTATATCCAATAACATCCATAGACCTTATGTGTGTGACCCTCTAGGTCCATGTATCTCACTAGTTAATAACTCTATAGACCAAATAACACTATATTGGTCATCCTTAATTAATTATCCACATCAACATATAGATTAATTAATCAATGATCAATTTAACCTAATCGATAGGTTGAGTTTCCAGCCCGTTGGGTGCCAAGCTATACCACGTACTCTAGGAGATATAGAGTATGTAAGAACTCACTTAAGGAACCTTTCCGTCATCAATTATCATGTATGCATAATCTTTCATCCATATGAGACTCATGAATGACTTCGGGTACGATCAACTGTCAAACCTTAATCGGTCACTCAAGTTAGTACGAATGTGTGTAGAAAATCATCGGGAACTCCTATGATATTTCCACTACCTTGGCTAAGGATTTCATTACATCTCATTCCTTGAGTCAATCTCCTCAATTACCGGGGGTAGATGATCCCATATTGATCACACAATCATCTTCGTAGACTTCATGTCGTATCTAATATATATAACATTTTAGATATCCCGTGGATAGGGATTTTTAAGTCATAATCAAAACATGATCATCCATCCACAAGATGTTTTTGGTGTCTCAAATCAAAGGACCACATACACAACCATAACATGAATCAACATGATTGACAGTTTTGTATAATTACCATTCAGGGATTCATACAGATCAATTCGGTGAACTCTTTCTCCAAAGAGCACCCACTATCTATCCGTAGTGTCTCCACACCGATGGCTACAGGATCAACCATGCTCATCATATGAGTTCAATTATATAGTGACATTCTCTCTGGATAATTCGATGTCCTTCTCAAATATCCCATGAATAGAAATATTTAGAATATATCTTTAAATACTAGTGATCATTGTATTATGATCTCATTGGTAGGCTCAAAGTCGTCGTGTGTTTAAGCCCTACAAATTTACTATTTATACTCAAGGAAACTATGAAGCAATTGGAATGTATAGGTTTCCTAGGTCAATCCACAGGGATTTTAGGGCACAACAATATCAACAATGGGAGTTGAAATGAGAGTAATGGAAGACTTCTAAACTCGGACTACAAAAAGTAATGGAAGGAAGAATTAAAGAAATCTAAACTAGAAAAAAAAAAGCAAGAGAGAAAAGAATAAAGAGATAATGAGTTGAAAGGTTGAGAAATTAGGGAAGAAATGTAGTGAAGAGAGAGAGAGAGAAATGAGGAGAATAAAGAGCTAGAGAGGAGATTTTTGTAAGAGAAATAAGTAGAGAGAATGACTAGCGAGAGATGAATCGGTTGAGAGGGAAATTGGAGATAGTAGGAGAGAGAGAGTTAGGGAAAGATGTGAGGGAAAGATAAGCTTGACGGAGGGAAAGAAGAGAATGTGGAAAAGAAAAGGTTTTACCGCGAGGGAGATTAGGAGAATAAAGACAAGATTGTAGGTGGAAATCAAGGGAGAGAAGTGCGAGAGAGGAAGATGACGCTGCAGAAATGAATTAACGAGGGAAACGATTGGCGAAATAGAAAAACAAGAGCAAGGGATGTTGCTCGCGCGGAAGAGAGAGGTTCGGGATGGGATGCATAAAGCAGATGAGCACGAGGGGTCAAGATGGGAATAGAAGAGAGAGCAAGTAGCGCAAGTGAGAGAGGAATCGGAATAGACTGATCTAGAGAGAGAGAGAGCGAGCGTGAGCAAGAGAGCACAGGGCGGAAGAAGAAGAGAAATTGCTCGGATGCAGAAGAAGAGTAATTTTGGGGGAGATGGAGAGAAGGTTGGGGGCGGAATTGTGGAAGAAAAGAGTTGCAGAGGCGAGAAATGAGATTAAGAGAGAGGAGGGAAGATAGTGGAAGAATGAGATCGCAAGAGAGAGGCTTTGCGGAAGAACAGAAAAGAGAGAGAGAGAGAGAGAGAGAGAGAGGGATGCGGATGCTGGAAAACGTGTGTGAAGGAGGAAGCGCACAGTGCAAGAGAGAAAACTAAGAGAGTGAGAGAACGCGCGAATGTAATTTCTTTAGGGAACGATAAGAGGATGGAAGTAGAATCGGAAGAGGTGAAAGGAGAAAGAGAAATTGAGTGGATGTATGCGAAAAGAAAGAAAACAGAAACACAAAACGAGACAGCGGAAGGAAGAGTGATAACATGCAATCTTAACATGATAATGCATGATTATTAATGCAAAATAAGGCATAAAACATTCCATGTGTATGCATGTTATGATACTTTGAGTGCATTTCTATCATTTCATGCAATTTTAAGTTATAATCTCAAAATACACTAAATTAGGGATAATTATGCATAATTAAGAAAATATTTTAGAATATATTATTTTCCATATAAATTTGAGATTATAATTAGGTTTTTCATGATAAATAATAAGAGAAAATGTTTATATACACTCATTTATTTTTCTAAAGTTTTATTTTTCAAGAAGAAATGAGTGTATTTTTAAATAATAATTTATTCTCTTGTTATTTAAATATTTTGACTTTTTATAATCATAGATAATTAAATTTCTGATCTAATGAAAGAAATTTGGATTAATTTGGAGTTCTATTTTGAAAGTTATGAATTTTTCTAATTTTCAGGAATTTTTCTGATTTTTTAATGAATTTCTAAGGATTTTCTGGAATTAAAAATCAATTTTTCTAATTTAAAATCGAAATTTCAATTTATTTATAGCGTGCAGGTGACGTGGCGCGATCTGGAATGTCCAATTGCATCGCAATCAAACGATTAAAATAGGCGGTGACGTGGCAGCGTAAGGAGCGTATGATCGAGCGTTATATATAAACCGTCGATCATCACTTTAAGTGAAGGGGGTACGCGGCGCTTTTTGATTGGACGATGATTCGCATTTCAAAGCATTTAATCGCAGTCGTTTATCAAGGGAGTTATAACGGCTGAGATTAAACGCATCCGATGGAGCTCAGTGGACACGTGGAGATATCTCATCCATTCAATGAAAATCAAAGGGAAGGCGTTACACGACGAATCAATCGCGAGGCTTCATCGGGAACGTCCATCCCCGATCCAAGGGTCAGGATTTAACCATAACGGTTCGCCCTCATGCGTTTAATCTGAACCGTTGATCGAAGATTAAACGCCCCATCCGACGGTTACGCCCAAATCACCTATAAATTAAGATGTTCTTCAAATTTGAAATGCATTCTGGGATTATTTCACTAAATTTATTTATCTATACCCTTCCATCCTTGAATCTCTCACTTCTAATCTCTTCTAGACTTGTTTCCACATTCACGGAGTGATTAAAAGTGAGATTTTGTTGATTGATTAAGGAGAATTCGTCTCTTGAACACCCGACGATCGTTTTTTAAATCACGAAATGAAAAGCCTTGAATCCGGCGATTAATTGGATCATTTCGATCGCTATCGCAGATTAGAATACGTGTTTTCCATCTAATCTCTCGTCATGTATCATCAATTTATAATTTAGGATCGTAATTTAGTTAAATTTCATCTTTAATTTCGATTTTTCGTTCTTCCGATTTTCAGAAATTTCTCTCCACTTTGCTCTTTGATTTCTCCGCGATTACTAATCCAAATCGAGTGATTTTTGATTTCGTGGATTCATCTTTGAGTTATCTTTCTAAATCTACCATTTTCCCTAATTTCTGTCACCAATTCATCATCCAATTTGATCAAATTCCAAAAGATCTCTTGAATATCCCTTATTTCTCCATGGATTCGACTCTTATTTACCATTATACCCTTCAATTCGTGATTAAATCATTAAATTGGTAAATTTGGCTTTATTGTTGACACGAATCGGTGTGCAATTAACAACCGCATCGATTCGTTCCGTCAAAGAGTGTGAGTTGAGAGAGATATAAGGCTGGGAGAAGAGCGAAGATAAGAGGCAAGAGCGAGACTGCAAGCGATGGAGCGAAAGAGAGGGATGAACAAGATAGCGGAAGTGAGATCGTGTGAGAGAGAGAAAAATTGAGGGAGAGAGAAGAACAAAACAGTGGTTTTTAGAAAGAGATTTAGCAGAAAATGGGATGGAAATGAGAGAACGAGATGGGAGGGAAGAGGAAAATGCAGGAGAGAGAGAGATCGCGAGAGAGAGAGAGAGAGAGAGAGAGAGAGAGAGAATAGAGCAAGAGGAGAAGAAAATGAAGAGACGAAGAAAAACGAAAATACTGAAACGACGAAACCAAAAATGAAAAGCACACAACCGTAGAAAACGTAGAAAGAGTACCTAGAAGATGTCAGGAGGAGAAGCCGAAGCGTGAGAGGGAGAGAGAACAAAAGCAAGAAAGAGGGAGAATGGGATAGGCATGAAGAATGCCGAGATGAGCCGAGAAGAGAACCGAAACGTAGCGACAAGAAAGGGGGGAGGAATAATCACCATAGAAGGAAACAAAGAATAAAACTAAAAAAAGAATAAGATGCCATTGCTGTTACATCTTCCTGACGGAGAGGAACGCCGGCGGCTGACAATTTGTCTAAAAAACCTAAAGGAAGAAGAAGTTGAAAAGAAAGGAAGGCAGAGGCATCGAAAAAGGGGGAGAGAAAGAGAGCCCGCTGGGAGAGGACTTTTGCCTATTTTGAGTCCCCCCGTGTCTCCTCCTTGCTGGGCTCACTTTGTTTGACTGGGTTTGTAATTTCTTGTCTTGGACAGCCCACGAAGCCCTTTAAACACTTCCATTGGAAGATCTTGCTGCCCTTCTTCTTGTAAACTTCCTGAAAATGAAAAGGCAAAAGTCATGTAAAATAAATTCCTCTCAGTACACTAATATTCTAGAAACTTCAAGTTATGAGATAGTAAAGGAGATGTTGTGTTCAAGAGTTCAATAGAGTTAAATAAGAGCAATTCATGGGTGCTTGTAACTACATTTTATGTTCTTATCACCCATCATAATTCACTTAGTCATCACATATGCTTATGGACTTCATTACAAACATCACACAAGAATGACAATAAATCAATTTCATTTCAATGAACATAAACAAGATACATTAAAGTGTGATTAGCTTATAGGCCACATAATATCCATCATCATTATGCATTAACTTGAGATTATGGCGAACAAGGACTTTCTATTGGCATCTTTGCCTATTCCTTCATCTCAGGCAGTCATGTTTCCCTCAATAGTCTAGCTGATCCCTATTTCTACTCTAGCAATCCAACCGATCTGTACTTCTACTCTAGCAGTCCAACCAATCCCTACTTCTACTCCCACAATGTAACAAGCATTACCCCTACTTTGACCATTCTATTAATCTTTACTCTTGGGGAGGCAATGCAATTGATTGTTGCTTCCTCATCTCTTTCAATGAATACTTTTGTCCACCATCGTGAGAGTCCATGTACTATCTTCGAAGAGAATAACTATGTCACTTAGTTTGCTAGCTTCCAACCTTTTCTGCAGATCCACAGTCGGTGCTCCTTTATCACAAATGTCCTTGCCCCATTTAGGGATCCTAGTCATATGGCTTGGTTCATTGAGGGTCAAATCATCACAACATGGCTGCTCAAGCTAGCAATTCCTTCTCTTAGTGAGCCTATGCAACTCATTACACTGACCAAAGCTATTTGAGATGAATGGGCTTCCATGTATGGCTATAAGTCTATTAATCTCCCAAATTGTTCAGGTCCATGAGCATCTATTCAAGGTGAAGCAGGTAGGGCATCGCCTTTAGGATTATTTTGTCAACGTTTGTGAACTTTTCACTCAGCTGGAGTTGTATCAGCCATGTATGACTAATCTTACAACTCAATGTCATTATTGAGAGGAGCTTGTTATTGTTATCTTTCTTGCAGGCCTTGACACCTATATCTCTTCCCAGATCCTAGAATCTATATTGAGTGAGGCTCATCTTATAACTCTTGCCACGACTTTCTCTTCCACTCTATGGGTGTGGATCGGGACTCCTCTTTTTCCAACACTGATAACGTGTCATTGATGCATTCATTTCCATAATTATTTGTTAATATAATGCACGTTATCATATTTTTATGATATTTTTGCATTCATCATTTCATTCCACTCATATTCCAAACTTGCATCTATTTAGTGCTAATTTGATAAAAAATAAATATGTCCAATTATACATCATTCTTTTCAATTACTTATACTATGAGACTAACCCCATTTGACTCTTTCAAAGTCAAGAGGTTGAATTCTCACATTTTCTATGAGTTATTTGGATGTAGGGACATTGGTATGCAAGTAGGAAACATAAATATGAATAGATAATAGGGAAGAAGAAACAACTCTCCACCAAATTTGAACACCAAGCCAACAATATTTTTATGAAATGCGGGAAATGAGGTTTGGATTTATTAGAGGGATCATCATAAGGTTTTTAGAATAATCCAAAATTGATTTAGAGTGAATATTGGGTCAACCTCCTTATATATAAGGAGGTTGGACCAAACTTATTTTTTATTAAATGAGACCTTAATTTTTTTCTCACGATTTTAGATATTTTTGGATGAAAATATAGAGTATTAAATTATTGATCCAATGGAGAAATTTCCGTGGAAAAAGGAGTTATATTTTGTAAGATATTTAATTTCTAAATTTAGGGATTTTTCTAGAATTTTTTCTGAATTTTTTAGGGACATTTCCGATTTTGAGCATATTTATGAAAATGTCACTTTGATTTTTGAAATAGAAATTTATAGCAATGCCCCTCCGATTTTGGAAATGAAAATTTACAAAAATACCCTTCCAATTTTTAAAGTGAAAATTTACATAAATGACCCTTTGATTTATGAAGTCAGAAATTTACAGAAATGCAACTCTGCACGATCTCAATCGAAGGCTAGGATTTCTCTAAATTAAAATCATGATATCTCATGATCTAGATGGAGTTTTGAGCTGAAATTTTATTTATAGATTCATCTTTTAACCCTCTATTTATCCATACCCATGGATTAAGGAATCAAGATGAAAAAAAATCATTTTAAGAATTAAACTCTTTTACCCCTCTTTACACTCAAATCCTAGGAATCTACCTATAAAAGCCTTCATTTTCTCTCTCCTTGCATTTTGTGTCTCTCTCTTAGCATCAGGCTACCAGAAGGAAGGGGAGAGGAGGTCAAGGCCCACAGAGGAGCATTGTTTTATGCTCACTCTTGTAGTGGAGAAGGGAGCAAGCAAAGTTCATGATCGGAGCGGATCGTGCATCACCCGGACTAGGACGGGCACACGAGCGGGGTTTGTGCAAAGATCTAGATTAGATTTTGGCTTGGGAACAACTCCATATACAGTAGACATGTTTTTTCTTTTTATTTTTATTTTCTTTTTTCTTTGATTATGATAGCTTTGACATCATCTCCACTTGCATCTCTCACTCTCACCCTCGCCGTGCATTTATCCATTACTATGGCCATCGATTTTCTCATATTTCCATCATATTATCTCTACATCTCTATTAATCTAATTATCTCATCTATTTTCTAATTTCTATCTTAATTCTAAGTTAAACTCAAAATTATCTCTCATACTCACCTCCACGTACTCCATTCCAACTCACACGTCTTCCTCTGCCCTCATCTTTCTTTTAAACACATAACCTCATTACTTTAGCTCCTTGTGGATTTGACCCTTGCTGACACTATACTAAGTAAGGAACTATATTTTATTGCATGAAATCGATGCACAACAATGACAAATACGCAATCGAGTTCATCAATCACCTATACCTTCCCCTCTTGAATCATCCAACTCTACAACATTGCTTTCTTCTAGTTCCAAGGAAAAGGGGCACAACATAAATAGTGGTCAAGGCCAAAGTTGTGATGGTCAAGGGTGTGGTCAAGGGTGTGACAGCCATCCCTTTCGTCTATGTGAGCATTGCTAGTGAACTAATCACTCTAACCATTCTTGGCATAAGTTTGGCAAACTTGATTGGGTTGCCAATTCTAACTCCATTGATGTTTCTTCCTCTTCATCCTCGAGAATGATGATTGTATCTTAGAAGGAGTAGGATCATATTATGAAGCTTCAAGAGACACTTTCAGCTCCTCCAGCTCACTTGTCACATCATACATCCACCTCCAATTTAGTTACTGCTTTACTTGTCTCTTCGTCCCACTCTTGTATCATTGACTCACGGGTGTCTGCTCATATGTGATTAGGGTTCTCCGGTTCCAATGTCAGTACCAGATTTTTTGTAAGAACCTAAACCTATAATTTTTTTCGAACCTAAACTTTGGCTTGGTATCGGTGACGGTATTTTATATTGTCAATTCGGTTAAACCTATAATTTCGGTGATACATCATTAGAACTAAATATTCACAAACGAATGATAAGAGATTAACACTTCCTAATAACATATATACAATACGTCAAGAATTTAAGATAAAAGTCTTAAATAGGTCAACTTTAACCATTAAATATAGTTATGAAAATCAATAGATAAACTTTAACAATAGAGTTTCAAGAAATCATCTCTCTCCCTCCCTCTTCTCCCTCCCTCCCTCTCTCTCTCTCTCCCTCCCTCTTCTCCCTCCCTCCCTCTCTCCGTCTCTCCCTCTTCTCCTCTCCCTCCCTCCCTCTCTCTTTCTCTCTCTCTCCATCCCTCCCTCCCTCGCGCGCTCTCTCTCTCTCCATCCCTCCCTCTCTCTCTCTCTCTCTCTCTCTCTCTCTCTCTCCCCTCTCGCGAGGCAACAGAAGAAAAAGTTTTTCTTCCGCACTTGCATTACCTTATGTCATTAAATAGAAAGCCTAGGAGAGAGACTAGGAGAGAGCAATCTGGTGACACCGAACACCCAAACTAAAATTGACACAAAAAAAAACCAAACTTTAGTTTGATAATTTTTTCAACACCAACGGTTCAGTTTTGGTTCGGTATTTGGTACTTTGATGTAATTTTGGAGAGCACTATATCTGAGGTATACAATCCCTACTTACCCCCATATCTAAATTATCAAAACTTTCCTCAATTTCTATTGTGAATAGTTGTGTATGTCTTATCGTTGGACATGGTGAAGCCAATCTAACATCCTCACTCTTGCTTTCTCAAGTCCCTTACATTTTTAATTTTCATATCAACCTATTATCTATTAGTACTAACAAAACGAATCCACAAGGTCATTGAAAACACGTGGATACACGTCAAAAAAATTACCAAACTCACCTATTTAGAGAAATAATCACGAATTAGATAGCATAGAGGTGAATAAGGGTCGAATCCATAGGGAACTAAGGTACTTTTGAGGTATTCTTTGAAATTCCATCAAATTGGATGATGAATTGAGGTGAGAAATTAGATATTTTAATAGTTTGGAAAGAGAACTCAAAGAAGAATCCACAGAATCAAAAATCATAGAATTTGTATCAACATTCGCGGAGAAATCAACCAGAAAAAATTGGATAGAAAATCGATCACTGAGAGAGAGAAATTCAAAATAAAATCTAAAATTATCCTAATCTATAATTCTAAATTACAATATAATGATATAGGATGAATGATTACGAGGAAAACATATAATCTAACTTGAGATAGCGCTCGAAATGATCCAATTGGTAGCTGGATCAAAGGCTTTTCATTCCGCAATTTTGAAGACGATCGTTGGCACTCTAGAGGCGAATTCTCTCTATTCTTTCAACAAAATCTCATTCTCAACGACTCTTTGGACGCGAAAATGAGTCTAGAAGAAGAAGAAAGTGAGAGATTGAAAGATTATTGTATCTAAAAAGTTCGATTAGTTAAAAACATCCAAGAATACATTTTCAGTCGAAGAATATGTGTATAAACAGGCAAATTTTGGCGTAACCCTTAGATTTGGCGTTTAATCTTCGATCGAAAGCTCTGATAAAATGCATACGTGTGAATCGTTACGCTTAAATCACGTCCGTTGGATCGAAGATGAACTGGTGAGATTTCGCCATGTCACGTGTGAAGAAGAAACGCATGAAACGCTTGCCATCTAATCTTGGTCTGACGATCTGAATGCATCCACGTGTCTATTGGACGGTTTTAATCGCATTTAATCTTAGCCATTATAACTCCTCAGATTAACGGCAGAGATTAAAATGTTATAAAATGAATCGTCGCCCAATAGGGATGCGCCGCGTACCCCCTCACTAAAGTCACGATCGACGATCATGATTTGAATCACTTGATCAAACGATCCACATGCCGACACGTCACCTACGCATAAAAACAGAAGCCAATAGTCCCACATGACAAAAATTCTGGCAATTCAACGGGTATATAAGTGTTGTGTAATTTAGGAGATAGCAAAAATCCTGAAAAGGGTGCTTTCTCATTAATCACACACACATGTGTGCACACACGCACACATGAGCGCACATTTACACATTGTGTGACACATGGCGTTCTTTATTTCAAAAATATACTCATTTCTCTTAGAAATTGAAACTTAGAAAAATAAATGGGTATATAAAAAGTATTTTCTGTCATTATTTAACATTAAAACCCAATTACAATCTCAAATATAGATGAGAATAGTCTACTCTAAAATAAATTCTTTAAAAATATATAATTATCCCGAAAATAGTGGATTTTGAAATTATAACTTAAAATTGCATGAAATAATAGATATGCACTCAAAGTATGATAACATGCATAAAAATAGAATGTTTTATGTCTTAATTTGCATAAATAATTGTATAATTGCATGTTAAAATTGCATGTTATCAAGTACCATCACCAAGGCCTTATTTTGCTATGTCTCATTATTTCCATACCATTGCACCTTTAATAATTTGGGTATGGGGAAGGGGATTTTTATGGAGCATGAGACTAAACGTGGACTTTATGTGGTTGTTCCTAATCATCTTTCAGTTGAGCTCTCTTGTCTCTTTTCCTCGATTGATTTTGCACTCTAGTCGCATCGACGACTCAGCCACCCCTGTATCTCCAAACTTCACCAAGCTCTCCCATGGATTTTTTGTTTATGATAATATGTAATTTATACATGTAATTATGTGATTATTAAATCAAATTTTGGCATAAATCATTTCATTCTTATGCATGTTATCATACTTTGAGAATATAGCTATCATTTCATACAATTTTAAGTGATAATCTCAAAATGCACTATTTTAGGAATACTTATGCATTTTTAAAAGAATATATTTTAGTGTAGATTATTCTCATCTATATTTAATATTATAATTGGATTTCAATGTTAAATAATAAGAAAAAATATTTTTTATACTCTCATTTATTTTTCTAAGTTTTAATTTCTAAGAGAAATGAGTACATTTTTTAATAAAATTTTATTATATTGTTATTTATTAAATTTTACCTTTTAAAATGATAGATTTTCTTGAATTTCTTAACCAAAAAAATAAATTTGGATTGATTTGGAGTTGTATTTTGAAAGTTATGAATTTTCTAATTTTTAGGGATTTTTCTAAAATTTTCCTGACTTTTTATGAATTTACTTGGATTTATTTTTAATTAAAAATAAAAAGTCAGATTTTTATCGGGTGCTAACATGGCAGCTGATGTGTCATGGATGAAAAGGCATCGCCACATGGTAGCAAACGAACACGCCACGTGGTGCACGCGTATGTGGGTATCTTCAAGCGTGACATGGAAAAATCTTAGTGGTTCATCTTCGATCGAACTGGCACGATTTAAATGTAACGATTCGCATCCAAGCATTTCATCAGGGCCGTTGATCTAAGATTAAACGCCAAATCTGACGGCTACACCCAATTTGCCTATTCATACACATGTTCTTCAACGGAAAATGTATTCTTGGATGTTTCGAGCTATCAAAATATTTAGACATCTCAATCCTTGAATCTCTTACTTTCTTCTTCTTCTAGACTCATTTCCGCATCCAAGTAGTGGTTGAAAGTGAAATTTTGTCAAAAGAATAGGGAGAATTTGCCTCTTCAATGTCCACGATTGTCTTCGAAATCTCGGAATGAAAAACCTTTGATTTAGAGATCAATTCGATCATTTCGAGCGCTATCTCGGGTTAGATTATGAGTTTTACTTTGAATCGTTCAACCTGTATCATTAGATTATAATTTAGATTTGTATATTAGGTTAATTTTAGATTTTATTTTGGATTTCTCTCTCTTCAAGATCAATTTTCTCTCTGATTTTTGCTCGTTGATTTATCCGTGAATCTTGATCCAAAACGAGTGATTTTTTATTCCATGGATTTTTCTATGAGTTCTATTTCTAAATCTATAAAAATCCCTAATTTCTCATCTTAATTCATTATCTGATTTGATTGAATTTTGAAGAACACCTTAAAAATACCTTAATTCTTCGTGGATTCGACCCTTATTCACCTCTATACTATCTAATTCGTGATTATTTCTCTAAATTGGTGAGTTTGGAATTGTTTTGATGCGAGTCCGCATGTATTCAACAACCTCACGGTCTCGCTTTGTCAGTTTCCTCCTTTGAATGTAATTCATGCCAACTAGGCCAACATTTTTAGGCCTCATACCCTTGCCTAGATTCTATTATGAGTAAATCTCTTTTTAATCTTGTCCATTATGATGTGTGGGGACCCTCCCGAGTGCCATCAATCTTGGACTTTCATTATTATAGAGTTTTATTAGATGATTTCTCTCGCACCTCTTGGGTTTATCTTCTCAAAGATTGCATTGAAGTTATGTATTATGTTCATCAGCTTCTTCAAGAGATCTGCACTCCATATTTTAGAACCCCCAAAATTCTACGCACCGATAATGCCCTTCAATTTGTTTATATTATCCTCGAGACTTATGAGTCTTCCGTGGCATCTTCCACCAAATCACATGATCTCACACATCTCATCAGAACGATGCCATTGAGTACAAACATTTTCACCTACTCGACATGACTCAAACTCTCTTGGTGGAAATGGGAGTCCCCTATTTCCTATGGCCTGATGCCCTTCTTACCTCTGTCTACCTCCTAAACCACTTGCCCTCATCACCTCTTGCCAGCGAAGTTCCCCTTCGTCATCTTGACCTGATCACGGCCTCTTGGCCTTGCCTCCTCGAGTGTTTGGTTGTATGGCCTTTGTACATGATCACACTCCTAATACATTCAAGTTGGCACCTCGTTCAATTAAATGGATGTTCGTTTACTACTCGTACATACAAAAAGGCTATCGGGTCTATTTTCTAGATCATCGCAAATATGTCATCTTTGTTGACGTCACCTTCTTTGATTCTACTCACTATTTCTCCTCATCTAGTCCACCCGAGCACCATCTCCATCTCCTATGCCTACCTCATCCTCTTTTTCCTCTCTAGCAAACACATCTCATCTACCTACTCCAATGGATCTTGCTCATCTCTTATCACTATCTCCACCATCATCTCCTACCCCACTACCCGACTCTCCTTCTCCTTCACTACTCATGCCACCCATGACGTCGCCACTCCAACTTCTACGCTTCCACTTGCTGACTCCTCAACCTCATGGTCAAATCTGATGCCCATTACATTGCCAAAAAATGATCTTCACTTATTGTTTTTCACAAAAGTAAGCCCTCTTGAACTCTTCGTCCTATTTCTCACTTTGTTTGTTACGATAATTTGCACCCTTCCTATCATGCCTTCTCCCTTTCTCTTATGCTTGAGTCAATGCCCAAGTTGCACTTAGAGGCAGTAAAGCTACCTCACTGGAAGGCAATGACGAAGCGAATCCGAGAGGTCATTGAAAACAGATGGACACAAGTCAAAATAAGTTCCAAACTCACCAATTTTAAAGACTAATCATGAATTAAATAACATAATGGTGAATAAGGGTCGAATCCACAAAGAATCAAGGTATTTTTGAGGTATTATTTGAAATTCAATCAAATCGGACGATGACATGATATGAGAAATTAGGGGTTTGATATAATTGAAAAGAGAACTCGAAGGCAAATCCAGGAATCAAAAATCACACAATCGAAGAGCGAATCAGGGAGAAATTTCTAAATGAGAAAATCGCAAAAAAACCAAATTTTAAATTCAAATTGACTAAATATATGATTTAAAATTGAAATCTAATGTTATAGGAAGAAAGATTAAGATGAAAACACAATTTCTAACCCAAGATAGCACTTGAATTGATCCAATTTTTTGTCAGATCAAAGGATATTCATTCTACGAATTCAAATACGATCATTGGCAGTCAAGAATCAATTTCTCCCTATTCTCTCAATACAATCTCACTTTCGAACACTTTGTGGACGAGAAAATTGATCTAAAAATGATTAGAAGCAAGAGATTTAAGGATTGTGGTGTCCAGATAGTTTGATCACTCAAAAAGCCCAAGAATGATTTACATCGTCGAAGAACATCTCAATTTATAAGGCAAATTGGGTGTAACCGTTGGATCGTGCTTTAAATCTTTGATCAACAGCTGAGATAAAACATCATGCTTCGAATCGTTACGGTTAAGTCACATCCATCTGATCCAGAATGGAGCATTAAGATCTCACCACGTCGCACGTGAAGAAGTAATGTCACAAATTGTCTGTCGTCTTATCTTGATCTAACGCTCTCATATGCATTTCGTCGGTTTTAATCTCAACCGTTCTAATTCCTCAAATCGACGGCTGAGATTAAATTATTTTTAAAACAATTGGCTGACGAATTTGATTACGCCGCGTACCCCCCGACTTAAGTGATAATCGAAAATTTTAATTTAACGCAAGAATCGAACGCTCCACATGACGCCACGTCACCTGCGCATGTTAAAATAAAAACATAGTCCCACATGGAAAAATCCAGGTGAATGAGCGCGTATATAAGTAATACGCGAATAAATAGATAGCAAAAATCCTTGCAAGATGCTTTCTCCTTAATCACACACACGCACACATGCGCATAGGAGCACACACACGCACTCGCACGTGTGCTCACATATACACATGTGTGACACATGGCAGTCTCAAATGTCGCCACATGGCGTCACATCAGCTTTCACATTAGCAGGCGATAAAAAAACATTTATTCATTTGAATTCAAAATAAATTGAATTAAATTCATAAAAAATTAGAAAAATTATAGAAAAATCTATTAAAATTAAAAAATTAATATCTTTTAACATACAACTCCAAATTAATTTAAATTTGTTTCATTAGATCAGAAATTAAATAATCTATCATTCTAAAAACTCAAATTCAATAAATAAAAAGAGAATAAATTTTCGATTTCTTAAATATACTCATTTCTTTTAGAATTTTAAATTTAGAAAAATAAATGAGTGTAGAAAAAGTATTTTCTTTTATTATTTAACATTAAAGCCTAATTATAATCTCAAATAAAGATGGGGATAATCTAATCTTAAAAATATTTCTCTTAATTTATCATAATTAACTATAAATTATTGTATTTTGATATTATAACTTATTTTTCATAGAATGATAGATAAACACTCAAAAATATGATAACATCCATTAGAATAGAATGTTTTATGCCTTAATTTGCATGTTCTCACTGGAAACTCAATTTATCGATTGGGTTAAATCAATCATTGATTAATTAATCTATATGTGAATATGAATAATTATTTAAGGTTGACCAATAAGGTGTTAATTGGTCTATAGAGTTATTAACTAGTGAGATATATAGACCTAGAGGGTCACACACGTAAGGTGTATGGACATTGGTAGATATAGACATAATTATGAGGGTTTTTATGAAGAAACCTCATACCAAATGTCTATAAATAGGAGGAGAATGACCACAACTCAAGACGCCCATGCAAGCCTTGTACGAATTCTCTCCTTTCTTCTCTTTCTCTCTTGGTGAAGAGCCTTGAAGAGGAGATCCAACCATCCGGAGACCGTGTGGATACCACTAGAGGCTAGACACTTGAATAGCTTCAAGAACTCATTCAAGGAAAACCTATAAGTATGTTTTCTCATACATACTAGATGATATGATCATTTGTTCCTGGTGGCTTGGTGTTTTGAATATAAGATTCAATGTTTTCCGTTACATTCGATGTTTTGATGGAAATTTTGAAAATTTTATCGACAACAGAACCCAACAAAATGTTCATGTCTAGAAACCACTTTCGATAACATAGATCAATCCATTACACTCAGCAAACGGTTATAAGAAATGTATGAAGGCCACTAACGAAGCGTTTTTATGCATCGTTAAATCACAAAAACGCTTGTCAAAAAAATTTTATAAAACCGAACTCACAAAGATAAGATATAATAATCAAGTATTGTGTAAGTACCGTGTCGATCCACAGAGAGCAGGGTTGACTTTAATTGCCTAGTTGACTTGGTCAAACTTACGTTTAAAAGGGGTCCTAAAGAAATAAAAATAAGATGTAATGAGTGGAAATTAAATAAATAGACTAAATAAGAATTTTTCAGAATTGAAATCTCAGATTTGACAGAGAAAAGTCAAAAGTCAAAGTCAAAGCATTGACTTTGACCAGCAGTAGGTGTTCTGTAAAATCAGAGAATCAAACAGAGTCAGAAGATTACAAAAATTATATATTTCAACACTAGAGAGAAAATAGAATTTATTGATATATAATTCGTGATTTTTGGATAAGAAATGGATTTACTATAAATTATTGAAAATCAAATATCAGAAAATCCCCGAAATGAACACCTCAGAGGAAATCTTCAAATTGACTGGTCAAATGAAATCCAAATCTTGATATTTATATGTCAATGGAAATATAAGAACTAGAGGAATCTAACAAGACAAAAATAATCGAATTCTGATTTGTAAATTAAAAGTAATTGACCCTGAAAGTCAACATTTGACTTCTGGTGAAAGATAAACAATCCTCGATCAAACATTAAATTGAAGGGTCAAATGAACTCGGAATTCGATGAATTTTCTATCCACGGAAAGCTGATGAAAAGAGGAATCTAATGAGACCAAAATAAAGTGATTTAAAATTATAATCAGAGAGATATCCTATTTTGAAAATCAGAGATTTTTCAGACTGAAAATTGGGGAAAATGAAGAACACTAAGAACTAATTTGCAAAATTAAACTTCGAAATTGAATAAAAACTCAAATTACCTCCTGATAATCGATTGAATCTCACTACTAACCCAATTTCCGCAAGAATGGGGCTTCAATTCTCGTGGATTGAAGCGAATTTACTCTGATTCTTCCTCATGGACGTTCGGAATTCAAGAGGAAAATTCGATGAAATCAAGGAGAAATTCGTGATCAATCCCGCTCCAATTGCTTCGCAATCGAGTCTAAACGCAGGGGGATCACGATGAACTAGCGATCTTCCTCGAAATTCGCTTAATTCACTTCGCGAATCGATCAAAAGCTGAAGAACAAGAGAGAAATACATCGGTTTTTAAAGAGGATTTTGACCCAAAATCGTGGGCAATTGACGCGGTCGTGGGAGCAATTTGAAGGGGTCATGGGAGCGGTTCCTTTGGGCGACGACGTGGCTTCAATCCCGCGATGAATCTTCCCCAATTTTGGCGTTGAATTAGCCCCGATCGTGGGTACGATCGTGCGGCGATTGAGCCACGATCGCGTGGTGATCGGACTTTGATTGCATGGTGATCGAGCTGCGATCGTGGAGCTTCCATAAATGTGGCTTCTAACGCAGCGATCGGCGACGATCGTGGGGCGATCGGGCCATGATCGCCAGCCGTTCGATGAAGATCAGGTGAGCCGTCCGATGTTGATCAGGTAAGCCGTCCGATCTTTATTTGTTTTGATCCACTTGCGGCGGCCATCTGATGGAGATCCAGGCACTCTAGGAATCGTCCACGTGGTGCTCCCGAATCGCGAAAAATCACGACCATTTCGATGAAGCCACGAACAATGAAGATCGGACCCTCCTCATGGCGCCAAGTGGCGATCGGTGAGCGCTTCGATCATAGTCACTTAAAGTTCAAATCACGCACGTGCTGTGATTTCGATCGCGTGGACTTGGGTCCATGCGATCGATGCCATGCGATCGTCGCTGAACAAATCCTACGCCTGTCGAGCGTCCACGTCGCCTGCACATTAAGAAAGGTGTGGGACATAGTCCCACATGGTAGAAATTTTGAAGAACAATAAGTATAAATTGTGGGGCGGTGTAATGCTTTCGCGTTACCGCCCCAACTATCTTACCAGGGCCCACTAACCCATGGGCCCTTCACCTGCCGACCCCCACCTGCCACGTGGCGCCCCACACGGGCGTCCACGTTGACCCGCGTGGCCTCCCTCCACGTGTCCACGCTCTATTCGCCTTGCATGGGCCACGCGCGGCCCTGCCACGTGGCCTCAGCTCCACGTCGCATCCGCTGCGCTGGTCCCGCGCGCCACGTCAGCTCCCCGATCATGCGGTAAGTTCACCCCCTTTTTTCTGATTTTTTAATTACTAAAACTCGTTAGAAATTCAGTATAAATCCAAATTAAAATCTGAAAAAGGATAGAAATTTCAGAAATTCATAACTTTAAATATACAACTCCTTTTTAATCCAAATTTTCTCTATTGGATCACAAATTCTTTTCTTTTTAATATCATGTCATATAAAATATATTTACAAAGAAGAAATCAAGATAAATTAGAATTTACTTAACTCATTTCTTAATAAATATTCTAAATCATAAATTCATCTTGAAATTATCTTTCAAAACATGCATTAAAGTCAAAATCATTCAATAAAAGAGATTAACTTCTGTTGATTTAAACTTAAAAAAAGATTAATCATCTATTAAGCATGAAATTATCCCTAATTTATGCATAAATATCAAGTTTAGTGAAATGACATACCAATGGAGAAAATTCCTAAAAATGTATGATAACATGCATCCTATTCTCATAAAATAAGCATGAATATGAGTCAATTAGGATAAGAATTTAAGTTATAAATACATGTTATCAGCCACCTCATACCCTTTGAGTAATTACATTAAATTTATGAAGGCAACTGCCCAATATAGAAAATTCTTTAACTTTCCTATTTTGATGCTCTGTCTTTGCCACATTTGAAAAGGGCTATAGAGAAAGAATTAAGGGCATAGCCGAAAAAAAAAAGTCGGGAGGTGGTTCAACTACCACCCAAGAAAAAACCTATTAGGTGTAGATAGGTCTTCACTAAATTATCTATTGAATGGTAGTAATGACAGATTTAGAATAAGCTTTGTAGCCCAAGGCTATACTCAAAATGCATGGAATGATGAAACTTTTGCCCTTATGCCAAAAATGAACAATGTAAGATTTCTAGTATTGTTGGAAATAGATTTTAATTTCCCTTTATGACAACATGTGGTTAAAAATGTCTTCATACAAGGAAATTTAGAGGAGAAGATTTATATATATATATATATATATATATATATATATATAACATGCCCTCCATAAAATATAACATATGACATCCACACAACGACATGTGGAGAGTCACAATCATTGAAAATAAGCATAAAGTCACAACAATTGAAAATGCAAGTTCACGTATTAAAAATTATATTCAACTCCTTTAAATTGATCTTAAATTTAGGAAAGCAATAAATTGAATCCATAGGGTGAGAGGATAAAAGATTGAAACTAGGGTTTATTTTTGTTTTTTCAATGAAGAATGTGGATGAGGTCAATGGAAGAAGAGAAACACGAAAAATGCAAAGATGTAATCACTCACTTCCAAATCTCCTATCGAAGGTCAAAAATTCTCAATCACACAAGGAAATTATAATTTAGGGTTGAAAAATAAGATATTGAAGTTGAAAAGATGGAGTTAAGGCCAAAAGGAAATCATTCTAATATAAAGACTCATAATCAAGAACTCTCTCTAGTGATGTTGTCTTGTAGATCATTTCTTTGAGAGACCATACATCTCACCGGTGCTTGGCTGCTTGCATCCAACATGAGTAATGAAATGGAAAGAAAAGAAAGTTATTAGAAATGATTTTTGGTATACGACGGACAATCAATTTGCTCTCTCTTTTTGTCATCAAGCTAATGCTAGAAGCATTCAAAGAAATGTTAGAAACCCTAATAATTTTGCTTCATTCTTTTCATTAGCTAGTAGGGTAAGATAGTGCATAATATGATGATTTTGTCGTAAAATTTCAATGCCAAACTTCATAGAGATCATAAGATATCATGATTTCAATTAGGAGCATTTCTAGCCATCGATTTCCCCTTAAATGAAGCTTGATTGAACACTAGCAATTGGATTTAATCAGATCAAGATCATGAATGTCATGATCGCACCACGTGACTGCTTGTGATTTGCTCGTGATTTCTAATGAAACCCGGAATCATCGTTGACTGATGGATTAAGCCTCATCAACGTCATGATGTATGAGATTGTGCCATGTGTCGATTGCTGGTTTGTTGCAATGTAGAAAGAAAATGTGAAGAAATCTAGATTGCTGATCATGTGGACCATGAATTTGGCACTCCATAATGCACCATGTGGCACGTTCCTATTCATCACACAAAAAGCATCTTGTGGACTCGTTCCACGAGATCGAATGACTATGATTAGCACAGCCAATTAGAGTGCTCCAATGCCTCCACGTGTCCTTGCAAACAAAAACTTAGTCCCACTCGAAAAATATCAGTAATAACTCTATCTTTGAAATAGGGACCATTAAGGGCTATGAACAGTAAAAAAATGTTATTAAAACAAAAAATCCCCTTTAGAATGTCACGCAAGCACTGACTATGCATTGAGTGGAGCTACCTTGTTGTTGATGGGATCTGAGGTTGATAATTTTCTGAAATTTTGATCAAAACATCAAATGCAGCAGAATTTATTGGATCGAATATTCAAAACATTGAGGCACCAAGAACAGATAATCCTATCATCTAATATGTATGATAAAACATACTTATATGTTTCCCTGAAGGAGTTCTTGAAGCTATTCAAGTGTCTAGCCTCTAGCGATATCCACACAATCTCTGACATGTCATTTTCTTGTGTCGTTAAATCACAAAGACGATGGTCAAACAAAATTTATAAAACCGAACTCACAAAGATAAGATATAATAATCAAGTATTGTGTAAGTATCAGGTCGATCCACAGAGAGCAGGGTTGACTTTAATCGTAGAGTTGACTTGCTCAAACTTAGGTTTAAAAGGGGAGTTTTAAAAGAAGTAAAAATAAGAAGTAATGAGTGGAAATGATATAAATAATCTAAATAAGAATTTTTAAGAATTTAATTCTCGGATTTGACAGAGAAAAGTCAAAACTCAAAGTCCAAGCATTGACTTTGACCAATAGTAGGTGTACTGTAAAATCAGAGAATCAAAAGGTGTCAGAAGATTACGAAAATAATACATTTAGAAACTATAGAGAAAATAAAATTTATTGATATATAATTCGTGATTTTTGGATAAGAAATGGATTTATTATGAATTATTGAAAATCAACTATTAGAAAATCTCCAAAATGAACACCTCAGAGAAATCTTCAAATTGACCAGTCAAATGAAATCCAAATCTTATAATTTATATGTAAATGGAAAGATAAGAACCAGAGGATTCTAAAGAGACCAAAATTATCGAATTCTGATTTGTAAATTGAAAGTAGTTGACCTCGAAAATCAACATTTGACTTCTAATGAAAGGATTAACAGTCCTCGGTCAAACGTCAAATTGAAGGGTCAAATGAAACTCGGAATTTGATGAATTTGCTATCCACGGAAAGCTGATGAAAATAAGAATCCAAAGAAACAAAAATCAAGTGATTTGGAATTATAATCAAAGAGACTAAAAATCAAGTGATTCAAAATCAGAAATTTTTCGGACTAAAAATTAGGAAAAATGAAGAACACTATGAACTACTTTGCGAAATTAAAGATCTAAACCTAATAAAAATACAAATTACCTCTTGATAATCGATCGAATCTCACTACTAACCCGATTTTTGCAAGAATGGGGCCTCAATTCTTGTGGATTCAAAGCGAATTTGCTCGGATTCTTCCTCGTGGACGTTCGGAATTCAAGCGGGAAAATTCGATGAAATCAAGAGATGAAATCGTGATTATCATGCTTCAATGGATGCGTCTCTACACACTTGGAAGCAGAGGATCACGAGAACTTAAGACCTTCCTCGAAATTCGCTTAATTTCTTCACGAATCGATCAAAAGTTGAAGAGAAAAGAAGGGAAATACATGCTTTTAAAGAGGAAAATTGGCCCGAGAATTCCGGCCGTTTGATCCGGTCGTGGGCGCGGATTGATGCGTTCGTGGGGGCAGTTTTCAAGCGTCGTGGAAGCGGTCTCCATTTGGCAGCGTCATGGCCTCAATCCCGCGCTGATTTGGCCTTGATTTCCGCTTCAATCGGGGCCACGATCGCTCTTGATCGTGGTCATGATTAACCGGCAATCGGGCCTCGATCTTGGATATTTCCCTTGCCATTTTGAATTGAAACCTTGCGCCGAGATCGTGGCGTTGATTCCATGATGGAAGAGCCACGATCGCGGCTCGATCGCGCCGCGATCGCGGTTCGATCGGACCGCGATCGTGGAGTTCTTCCACCAACCCTCCACACCGTCCGATTGAGCTTCAGGTGACTGGATGGTCACGATCGCGCGATCACGTAGACCATGATTGCGAGGAGCGTCCGCCGTCTGATGGAGGAAGATCGCGATGATGATTGCGATCGCGATGCAGTCCGTTCGATGAGGATCCAGCGCTCCAGCATCTTCCACGTGTCACCAGGTAAGCCATCGATCTAATCCACTTACTCTCCTTTTTCAGCACGTGCTTTGATGGATGTCCGCCTAGATCCGACGCTCGCCGTGTCGCCACGTCACCTGCAACATAAAAATCATGTGGGAACATAGTCCCACACGGAAGAAATAGAGGGAAACGGCGCGGTTAAATAAGGGGGCGCAATCACTATTCCACTACGTTACTGCCCCCCACAGTTACCAGGGCCCACTATACCCGTGGGCCCTCCACTTGCGAACCCTCACTTGCCACGTGGCGCCCCTCACGGGCATCCGCGTGGGCCCGTCCGCGTGGCCTCCTACCACGCGTCGCCACTTGCGCCTCGCGTGGGCCACCCGGGCTCTGCCACGTGGCCTCAATGCCGCATCACACCTCGAGGTGGTCCCGCGCGCCACGTGAGCGCCCGCAGCTCCATCTCGCCACGTCAGCACCTGCAGGTAAAAACCCCCCTTTTTGCGATTTTTTTAATAAAAATAACAAATAAAAATCATAAAAAAGGTATATACTTCATAAAATTCATAATTTAAAATATACAACTCCTTTTTAATCCAAATTTTCTCCATTGGATCACAAATTCTTTTCTTTTTAATATCATGTCATTTAAAATATATTTTGAAAGAAGAAATCAAGATGAATTAGAATTTACTTAAATGATTTCTCATTAAACATTCTAAATCATAAATTCATCCTGAAATTATCTTTCCAAACATTTACTAATGTCAAAAATCATTCAATAACAGAGATTAACTTCTATTAATTTAAAAAAAAAAGATTAATCATCTATTAAGCATGAAATTATCCCTAATTTATGCATAAATATCAACTTTAGTGAAATGACATGCCAATGGAGAAAATTCCTAAAAAGTATAATAACATGCATCATATTCACACAAAATAAACATGAATATGAGTTAATTATGATAAGAATTCAAGTTATAAATGCATGTTATCAGTCTCCAGATGGTTGGATCTCCTCTTCAAAGCTCTTCACCAAGAGAGAAAGAGAAGAAATGAGAGAATTCCCACAAGGCTTACATGGGAACCTTCAATTGTAGTCGTTCTCCTCCTATTTATAGACATTTAGTATGAGGTTTTTTCATAAAAACCCTCATAATTATGTTTATATCCACCAACATCCATAGACCTTATGTGTGTGACCCTCTAGATCCATATATCTCACTAGTTAATAACTCTATAGACCAAATAACACCTTATTAGTCAACATTAATTAATTATCCACATCCACATATAGATAAATTAACCAATGATCGATTTAACCCAATCGATAGGTTGAGTTGCCAGCCCGTTAGGTGCCAAGCTACACCATGTACACTAGGAGATATATGGAGTATGTAAGAACTCACTTATGAAACCTTCCCGTCATCGATTATCATGTATGTATAATCCTTCATCCACATTAGACTCATGAATGACTTAAGGTACGGTCAACTATCAAACCTTAATCGGTCACTCAAGTTAGTACTGATGCATGTAGAAATCATCGAGAACTCCTCCGATATTTCTACCACCTTGGACAAGGATTTCTTTGCATCTCATTCCTTTAGTCAATCTCCTCAAATACCGAGGGTGGATGATCCCATCTTGATCACACAATCATCTTCGTAGACTTCATGTCGTATCTAATATATATAACATTTTAGATATCCCGTGGATAGGGGTTTTTAAGTCATAATCAAAACACGATCATCTATCCACAAGATGTTTTTGGTGTCTCAAATCAAAGGACCACATACACAACCATAACATGAATCAACTTGATTGACAGTTTGGTATAATTACCATTCAGGGATTCATACGGATCAATTCGGTGAACTCTTTCTCCAAAGAGCACCCACTATCTATCCGATAGTGTCTCCACACCGATGGCTATAGGATCAATCATACTCATCATATGAGATGTATTAGATAGTGTTATTCTCTCCGGATAATTCGATGTCCTTCTCGAATATCCCATGAATAGGAATGTTTAGAACATATGTGTAAAGACTAGTGATCACTATATTATGATCTCATCATAATTCACTTAGTCATTGAACATGCTTATGGACTTCATTTCAAATATCACATAAGAATGACAATGAATAAATTTTATTTCAATGAACATACACAAGATACTTGAAAGTGTGATTGGCTTATAGGACACATAATATCCATCAGCATGTGCCATGTGTGCGAGCTGGCATGCCAACACGCTTAAAAACTGATTTTGAAAATTTATAAAACTTGAAAATGCTTAGAAAATCTAGATTAATCCAAAAAATTTTGAAAATTTCACAAAAAATCCAAAGATTTTTGAGAAAAAATCAAATAAAAAAACCTTAAAATTTGAATGCTCATATCTTTTCATACAAAACTCCTTTTTGAATAAAATTGTTGTCATTTTAATCCTCATTACATTTTCTTTCTAGCATATCACTTGGAGCTAAAAATTATACAAGATAAAGAATGATAAATTTACATTCATCTCATTTTATAGTCTTCTCGTCTTTACCGCCATTGTATTTTATTCAAGGCCTACAAACACGGAAATTGGGCAAATGTGATTACCTCACACTAAAATAAGCTTAAATTTTACTTGTGCATTCAATTAACCCTAATTTATTGTAAAAGAAGCTTATGAGCGATATGCATGTAAAATTTGTATCAAAATATGATAACATGTGTGATAATGATGTAAATAATACCTTAAAGAATATTAAAAGAAACATGAATTCATATGTGCAAACTGCATGCTAGCATCAATACATCATATATTGGTTTATCCAAGAAACAACCTCACGTGCTGACCAATTGACTATAAAAAGACCAATTTATAAAGTCACTGTGCAAGCTAGGATTGATAGATATCCACTCATGAACTTAGGGGAGGCTCTTAGAAGACAAGGGCATTTTCGTCTTTATCAAAGGGTTATTGCCATTGGAATCTATAGTCGTTACATGAAACCTTATAAATACGGCATCATTAATTAGATAAGAAAGCTCATTTTTTTCTTTACCTTCTTTGAAAAGTTAGCTCATTGAAAAGTTACCGTTGAATTCCATTAATCATTGACCAAGCATTGAATGCAAGCGAGAGTGCGAGGAAAGGGGACGTCCGGATTATGAAGAAGAAGAACGAGACTATACTCGGGGGGACCACGAAGGTAAAACAATAATTGTAACCGTTGACCGTCAAACTTGCAGAGGTGAAATATCTTGGGCCAGAGCTAACGGACAACGGCGGGGTCCTTACGCCCACAGTTGCCAGGTGTCGACGAAATTCCATGCCGGCGACGCTATAGGTGCGGGAAATACGAGGTGCTTTGGTACAGTCGATGTGCCGGCGGAGCAGCACATCTCTTCTTTTCCAGTAGAAAAGCGAGCGGACGTTACGACTTTCCCCCGGCGGTGGGCCCATCGATTTCTACCGTTGGAGGCGGATCATCCGGTCTAGAATCCTCCACGTAGAAGTCCAAAGACGGACTTCCCGGACGGACGGTTACGATCGGTGGGCTCGCGAACCCACGCAAAGACTGAGGAGGATAAAGGACAGCGGCCGCTCTTTTTCTTTTTCTCAAAAGTAGAATAAATAAATAGTTTTCCTCATTTCCTGGAAATATTTTAAGAAAACTGAAAACGATTAACTCTAGTTTGTCGACAAAGAGGAGTTAAAACGGGAGGACAAGTACTCTGACTAGTCATGTCTGTCACTGTGCGAGGCAGCTCTTCCGCCTTCTCTCCGGCTGCTGCAGCAGCAGAGGCGGCGGCGGCGGCGGCGGAGGCGGTGAATCACGTCCAGAGAAAACGTCCCCCTCGTAGGCATCTAGGGTTTTGTCTGTTTCATTCCTCTAACCGATCCCCGTCGATCAAGATTTTGTCTTTTCTTGGCTTTCCTTTGAAAAATTATCGTAGTTGATCATCGCCGTCATGAGGTCTGGGGTTTTATCATTTCGGCGAAATTTCCATTAACATTTGTTTTGAGTATTGATCTTAGAGTGGTTCTCGCGGATCGTCTTTATCTCGTAATCATGGTTTTATTCATTTGATCCGTTCGAAGAGGCATACGTTTCTATAGGGATCCAGCGGTGCTAGGCTTTGGTTTTGAGGAATTTGGGCGGGCTTCAGTTTTCGGGAGCCATGGAAGAAGTGGAAGTAGCCAACAAACTCGCCGTCGAGGGGAGTAAGAGTGTTCTGAGCTTGTTATTGCAGCCACAGGACCAGCTCCAGAGTGAAACCCTAACGGTGGAAACTCGGAAAGTTGTTTCCATGTTCAAGAGAGTGACTTTTCTGATCAATGGTCTGCGTGGCCACGCTAGATTCAAGAAGCAGAAGCCAATCCAAACCCATCTCCCTCGGAAACTGTTCCTCGACAACACCGCTTCATCGTCTTCGATTCCTGTTCAGCTCTTTCCGCGAGATGTTCTATCTCTCTGTTCGTCGGAAATGCCATTGGGTGTCCAATCGAGAGGAATATTACAAGTTCCTCCTCAATCTCAATCCATCTCGCCGTTTCAATATGTTCAGCATCAGAATAGCCAGAGATTTCATCTCCTGCAGCCTCAGCATCAGCAACAGATAAATTTCCATTCTGACTTGTATAATCGGAACATCAAGCTTGAAGGGTCGAGTTGCACGCCAACGATGTCGTCCACCAGATCGTTCATTTCTTCGTTAAGTATGGACAGTAGCGTGGCGAGTTTGGAAGGAAACGCGTTCCGCCTGATGAGTATTCCTCAGTCATCTGAGCGACTCCAACAACTTTCCAAGAGGAAATGTATGGCTGGAGGCGAAGGGAGCGGAAAATGCAGAATCAGTGGGAGATGTCATTGCCCGAAGAGGAGGTTTCGTTAGGGATATTTCCTCCTACGGGTCTTTTAAAATATTTTTTCCTTAGCTTAATATTTGTGCTGAAATGATCTGTAGAAAGTTGAGGGTAAAGAGGTCGATTAGGGTTCCGGCGATCAGCAATAAACTTGCTGATATTCCGCCGGATGAATTCTCGTGGAGGAAGTACGGGCAGAAGCCGATCAAGGGTTCTCCGCATCCGAGGTGTGTTTTTCCTTCAATTTAATGGAGAGTTGGGCGTCTGAGAATGTTAAAACGGCAGAAATTGTGCAGGGGTTATTATAAATGCAGCAGCATGAGGGGCTGCCCGGCAAGAAAGCATGTCGAGAGAAGTTTGGAGGACCCTTCAATGCTTATTGTCACCTACGAAGGTGAGCATAACCATGCCAGGGCAGTTTCTCGATCTACGAACTAAACCGGTTTTGTGAAGAAGAAGAAGAAGAGGAAGAAGAAGATAGCGTTAAAGTTGTATCTTGCAATTTAATATAGAGGTGTTAATCTAAAGGCCCCGTGAAAAACGAGGTTTCTTCATTTTCCTTTTAATTTTATTCAGCAGAATTTCTCTGTCTAAAATGAGCGCGTGTCTGTGTGATTAGATCACGTAAATAGAACTCGTCCTTTGGGGATTCTTCAGACCTTTCAGTTGGCCGATGTCGTCGGGCCGCCTGCTATTTCTAGGTTCCCCCATCTCGCTCTCATCGTTCCTGTTCTCTCATCTTTCTCAGCCTTCGCATCCTCTCTCTCTCTCTCTCTCTCTCTCTCTCTCCCCCCTCTCTCTCAAGCTGCAACAACGAAATGGCGACCGCTAAGGAGGGTCTCCGGCAGGACACCAGCGCCTCCTTTGTCCAATGCTTCGCCCCTACCATGATCACCACCAACGGCATCTGGCAAGGCGACAGTCCCCTTGAATTCTCCCTCCCCATCTTCCTCCTCCAGCTCCTCATCATCCTCTCCGTCCTCCGCACCGTCGCCTTCTTGCTTAAACCTCTCCGCCAGCCCCGCTTGCTCTCCGAAGCCCTCGTAAGCTACCTATCTTTCTATTAATCTCCTCGTCTCTTTCTCTCTCACCATCTCTTTTTACAGGGCGGGATCATACTGGGCCCAACGGTCATGGGCAAAATCCCCAAGTTCCAGGACTTGATTTTTCCCAAGAGGAGCGTGGCGGCGCTCGAGACACTTGGCAATCTCGGGGTAGTCTTCTTCTTCTTCCTCGTCGGCCTTCAGGTTGACGTGGCAGTGGTGAAGAGAACGGGAAGGAAAGCCTGGGCCATAGCCGCTCCAGGAGTCCTCGTCCCTTTCGCCGTAGCCGTTGTCTCCTTCTTCGTCTTTAAACCGGCAGTCTCCGACGGTTACTCCACCGTTGCGGTGGTCCTCTTCCTCGGAGTCACCTCCTCCGTCACTGCATTCTCCGTTCTCAGTCGAATTCTGGCGGAGATCAAGCTACTGACTTTTGAGGTGGGCAAGCTAGCGTCCGCCGTGTCTCTGATATGCGGTGGCGCCGCCTGGATTCTGCTGGCGGTGGCGATCGCCGCCGCCAGAGGCAAGTTCTTTCTCCAGCCCCTTGCTGTCGTCCTCTCCGGCTTCGCCTTCACCTTCGTACTCTATCTTGCCGTGAGGCCGGCGGTGGCGTGGGTTCTCCGCCGCACGCCGGAGGGGGAGACGGTTGATGATGCTTACATCTGCTTCTTCGTAGTGGCGGTGATGGTTTGCGGGTTTGCCGGCGACGCCGTCGGCGTGCACGCCGTCTTTGCCACCTTCGTGCTTGGTGTCATGATTCCGGGGGGGCCCGTCAGGGCGGCGCTGGTGGAGAAGATGGAGGACTTCGTTACCGGCTTGCTTATGCCGATCTTCTTCGCCGTCATCGGGCTCAGGGTGGATATCTCCTTCGTGAGACACGGCGGCACCGTCGCGTTCCTGGTGGGCGTTGTTCTTCTCGCAGCCGCCGCCAAGGTCGGGACCACCATCTTCGTTTCTTCCTTCTTCGGCATGCCCACGCGGGAAGGGCTGTCTCTGGGAATTCTCCTTAACACCAAGGGCCTCTTCGATCTCCTGGCCCTCTACATCGCTTACCAGAACAGGGTAAGACGAATTTTTCATGAATTTTGATGTTCAGTTATTCAACCATGGTTTTGAAGGTGGTGGACAGGGAAACGTTCACGGTGCTGGCGCTGTTATCGATGGCGATGACGGCGGCTGCGACGCCGTTGGCGGCGGCGGTGCACCGGCCGCCGAGGCAGTTGTTGCCCTACAAGCGGCGAACGATCCTCCGCTCCCGGCCCGACTCCGAGCTCCGGGTACTCGCCTGTGTGCACAGCACTCGCAACGTTCCCTCTATCATCAGCATTCTCGAAGTCTCCCACCCTTCAAAGAGGTCACCCATCTTCGTCTACGCCCTACATTTGGTCGAGCTGACGGGACGCGAGTCCGCCATGCTGGCGGTACACGAGAAGGAAAGCCACCACCACAATAACCACCATCACCTGAACAAGGCGCAAGCTCAGTCGGAGCAGATCACCCACGCCTTCGAGACTTACGAGCAGCACGCGGGGGGAGTGTCCATCCAACCCGCAACCGCCATGTCAGCATACTCTAACATGCACGAGGACGTTTGCAGTTTAGCGGAGGAGAAGCGGGTCGCGCTGATAATTCTGCCTTTCCACAAGCAGCAGACGGTCGACGGCGGAATGGAGGTTACGAACCCGGGGATGAGAACTGTGAACCAGGAGGTGCTGGGCAGCGCGCCGTGCTCCGTCGGCGTGCTGGTAGACCGCGGGCTCGGCGGCACCGCGCGCGTGGCCGCCGGGCAGCATGCGGCGCACCACGTGGCGCTGCTTTTCTTCGGGGGCCCCGATGACCGCGAGGCGCTGGCATACGCCTGGCGCATGGCGGGGCATCCCGGGATTAGTCTAACCGTCGTCCGGTTCCTCTACAGTGGGGAGGAGGCGAGAAAGAGCGAGAGCGCAGTGGTTGACGTGGGGAGGAGCGAGAAAGAGCTCGACGAGGAAATTATAAAGGAGTTTCGAGTGAAGAACGTCAGCGATGAGTCGGTGGTGTACGTGGAGAGGGTGGTGCGTGACGGAGAGGAGACGGTGGCGGCAATAAGGGGGATGGACAATATTCATGATTTGTACGTGGTGGGGAGAGGCCAGGGGAGAAGTTCGCCGTTGACCGACGGGTTAACGGAGTGGAGCGAGTGCCCCGAGCTTGGAGTTATTGGGAGATTTACTCGCATCGCCGGACTTTGGGGCTACGGCTTCTGTGCTCGTCGTGCAGCAGTATGTTGACGGAGGTGTGGACGAGCCCGGCTCGCCTGACACCCCTTCTCAGCCGGTCCACCAGCGCCTCATCAACCTAGCCAAGGGAAACCCCAGGAGCTAGGGCACTCTCTCCATGTTGCCATTCTTTTTGATCTTGACCTTCTCTCTTCTTTTGGTTCGTCTCTCTTCACTCTCTTCCTCGTTTCTCACGATTATTTATTTATGTCTATATCTCATCCCTTCTCTCTCTACCCATGAGAAGATGTCTGCGTTATTCCTCAGATTTCGTCTTTCTGGCAGTGTGGTCAACGATGACGAGAGTTCCTCATCATGCATGATCAGCATACATCCATTGCCATCACATCGCTATCATCTGTTTTAATCTCTCTCTATCTCCTCTCAGTTTCATCTATCAACTCGCTTTCCACATGGTCAACGATGACGAGAGCCCTGAGCATTGAGCATCATCATGATCGTATAACCGTCCCATCGAAATCGCTATCAATAATTTTATGTTACAAGATAAGATTTCTTGCCCGCTTTGAATCTTCGCTCCAGTCTGCAAAAGTCAACTAATAATCCGGAATTCGCTCTGCAGCGGTCGATGCGCCGTCGGATAAGCGGCAGACGCCACGTGGGGAGAGAGAAAAGGGTGACGGTCCAAGTGCGGTCAACAAACTGGCAAAGATGTGCGGCGGCGTTGACAGAAACAAATAACACAACCTGAGGTCGACGTCGGATAATCTCACAGATTATCGCCCGGCCAACGCTCACGAATCACAGAGACAAAGAAAACAGAGACACGAGAAACTCCGGCTCCTGAGAGCGGAAAAGTGATCGAGAAATCAATTCCTGGTCAATCCATTCGAACTCCTCCATTGTTACACTGTACAGATCAAAGATGAGGAGAGGGAGAGAAACAAGAGTTCACGAGTTAGGAGCAGGAAGGTTGAGATCGAAACCCAACGGCGGCTTTCTGCCACTGTTCTCCGCGTGAGCGATGCTCTGCTGCAGTTGCAACTTAAACTGAAGATGATGGTGGTGATGATGATGATGTCGGAGCTGCTGAAACTCAGATATCCCTTCCTTGAGGATCTTAGCCTTCCCCGCAGGTAGATCCCACACATCGCCACCCACCACGAACCTCCCCGCCCGCCACCCGGGCGGCGGCGCTGCCAAATACGCCACCGCCGAAGAAGAAAAAGTCGGCGGCGACAACGACAGCGCCGCCGCAACAGTCCCCCCCATCTCCCCTTTCTCCGGCAAATGCCCGAAGTTGGTCTTCGCCTTGGGTCCTCTCAAGCTCCGCGCCGCTTCGTCGTACGCTCGCGCTGCCTCCTCCGCCGTATCAAAGGTTCCCAGCCATTTCCTGGTCTTCTTCCACGGATCTCGTATCTCCGCCGCAAACCTTCCCCACGGCCGCTTCCTCACTCCTCTAAAATGCGCCGCGGTCTCTTCCTTCCCTTCCGCCGCCATCCCGTTCAAAAGACCAACTTGTTGAATGAGGAGAGAGCCAGGGGTGGTATTTATCTCGCCTGGGCGGCGGGGAAGAATCAATGGCCGTCGTCAGTGGGGCCCGGTCGCCGCTCGAGAGTTCCGGCTACCTGTCAGGAGCGCATAGGCGCGACGCCCCATCCCATCACACAAATCAGGCTCTTTTACTTAGTTTTTATATCTTCACAGTGAAACAAGAGTTGAAAGGGCGGCGGCGGATGTTCCGCTCTTTAACATTAACTGTTCTTGAAGCCGGTCGCCGTCGTATGTTGGTGGCGCCGCCCGTATTTATTGCCAGCGGCGGTCAAGGCATCTCGCCTCTTTCTTTCCGTACCTGCTCCCCCAGCGCCTTGTAGATTTCAAAGGAGGATTATCTATTTATTTATTTGCTCTCATTAAATGCCGCCGCTAGGGTCGTCTTCACCTGTCTTCCCAGCGGCTGAGCTGGTGGTCTTGTACCTACCCGGCAGGGCAAACGGGGCACAACGAATGTAGAGAGAGAAAGACAGGAGACACGTGACGGCTAGCGCAAACTGCGGATGCGCCTAGAACGAGAGAGAGAAAGGGAGATCAAAGTGACTGTGCGTGTGTGCCGGCGACAGAGCCTTTTCCGGAGACGACTGCCGCCCTCGTGGGCCACCGGAATCGCCTTCGTTTGCCTGCTCTAGACTCTATGGAGAGAAAATCACAGAGAGCGAGCGAGAGAGCATCTTGGAGGAGAGGACCACGGCAGACAAAATCCTGACGCGTCTGTGCAGCCTCGTAAAGGAACTTGTCTCTCTGCAGATCGTCAAAAGAGGAGAGAAGGAGAAGAAGAAGAAGAACACGATGACGTCAGCTCTCTGAAACCGCACGACCCTTCTGGTCCGCCTTCCGTGAGCCCCATCGCGCACGCTTCCTCTCTCCGTACTGCGCACAGCTCCTCCCATGTGGGCAAACCAGAGACAGCTTCCACTTTTGACGGCGGCGCCGCCCCACACTCGTCCTTTTCTCTCCATCTCTTTCTCTAACTCACTGTTCTAAAACGGCAGGGAGAGAGAAAGCATAAAATAATGGACCCGATCTTGCCGGGCATTAAAACCGGCAGCGCGCACGCTCGGGAAGAGCCCGGAGCTGACGTAACCGGCCAGGCAGCAGCTTTCTCTGTCTAGTCTCTAGCTCCTCTGCTGCCGGAACCCTAAATGCACGGCAGCACCGCCAGCCGTCGTCATTTTCCCGGCCAGCTAAGGAACAATATGACGGCGCTGCCAAAAACTTAGTCAGCTACTGCTACAGTCAACCTTATTTCACGTTAACTGGGAATGGGCCGGGTCAAATCACACGCAATTCCAAAAAACACCCCCAAGTCCAAAGCCTTGAAAGCCTAGAGTACAGAATCTTGAAGCACCCTTTATTGGGTTTTCTGACTCTCTATCTCCTTAATGGCAGAATGAAGATTTTCCTGCAGTCCAGCCCTCGCAGGCGAGAGTAAAACCTCAGCCAGTATTGGCGGTGGCGAGCTTAACTGAGGGTAGAGTTCACAGGCGTTATCGGCGTTCTCGTTCAACGCCGCAACCAGATTCAAGCACACGATCTCCTCTTGATCAACTAATAACCCGCTATTTCCGTCCTTCCACCCTATCAACTGTACCCAAAAATCAATCAATTAAAAATTAATCTGCCACCGCCGGTGAATCAAAAGCTTTCAGACCTTGGGCGGCGCTCCCATGGAGTTGGTACAGTAGAGTCTCGCATTATCCACGAGCTTACAGTACTTGGGAAAAGCGAGAGCGAATCGCTGGTGTGACTTGAGCTGAGACTTCACTCTCACAGCGCGCTTCGTGATAACTGCCCGCCTGTGGCAAAAATCCATTTTTTATGTCAGCAAGTAGACGAAGAGGAAGAAGAACCGAAGAAGAAGAAGACCTGATGCCTCTGACAACAGCGAGATGGGCGTCGCAGACGACTCCCACAAGCTCTATTCTGTAGGGTTTCCTCTGCTTGGTGCTGTCGTCGTCGGGAAGTTTCTCCCAGTAGTTCTCAATAACTGAGCCGTCATCCTGAACCGAGTAACCGACGCCCATGCGGTAACGATAACGGTGAACTGATCTGGCCATGGCGATGGTCTGTTCCACGAATGGCTCCCAGGAGAGCGTCCCGTCCATGATCACATCTCTCCCTTCGTTGAGCGCCGTCACAAGCAGGGAGGACGCCGCATCCGTTGACGACTGGTGAACCTGGGATGTCGCCGGTTTGTTGTGATAGGATTGTGATTTGATTTGCATGTTTTTCGTAGATCGTGTCAGAAGATGTTCATTACCAGCTCGGCAGTCTGGAGCATGTCGTGATGGTCTCCGCGGGAGCTGAGAGCGCGGTAAATTACGTCGGACTCTTTGAAAGCGTCTGCCTCGACGACCACCGCGTTTGCGCCGGCGCCGCCAGCCCAGAAAGAGCTGCAGAGTCAACTCTGTCAATTGTCGCTGTCTCTGCCCTCTCTTAGCTCATAACTCTTTCTTTGATTGTCTTATTCCTCTCTGATTTCTCAGATCTCTCTCGCTCTCTCATATCTTTTCTCTTGTAGCTCTCTCCCCTCTCCCTGTGTTCTCGCTTACTCATCTATCTCAAATGATTTCACCTTTCCTTTCGTATATCACCTGTTCTCTCGTCTCTCTCTGATCATCTTGTCTCTCATACGCATGCCTATCTCTCTCTCATCGCACCAAGCTGTCTGTAGCTTACTCTTTGAGAATGTCCTTCAGGACGGTGCTCTTGCCAGCGCCCATTCCGCCGCCCATGAACAAGAGCACGGGGCTCCGCTCGCCGAGCGCCGCCGGCACCATCACCTCCTTGCTGCCGCGCTCTCCCCCCCCCGCCGTGCCGATAGCCCTCAGTTCTTCCGTTAGCGTCGAGAACAACCTCTTTGTCTTCAGATTCTTGGTCACTCTCTCGAACCTCTGCTTCCTGCACCCGCGTCTCCCTCCATGTCACCCAATCTATCTCTCTAAACCCTCAAATTCAAGATTCACGCACCGCGTCGCCTCCATGATGAAGCCCTTCAACTTCGCCTCCTTCTGCTCGGAATCCGCAGCCAATACCTGAAACAAATGGCGAAAGAGAGAGATTGTGGATCTGTGAGAGAGATAGAGAGACAGTTACTTGGCGGATCATGAGCGTGGCGTGGCTCCAGTGAAAGGAGAAGTAACCGAGAATGCATCTGTCCAGCTCCTCCAGCAATTGGCCATGGAGAGTCTCGGCGTCTTTCAGGACAGCGAAGAAGGCGAAGATGTTCTCCTCGCAATTTTTAGCCTTCTTTAGATAATCGATTGCTAACTTCCCCAGTCGCGGGCATTTGCTTCCGTCGTCGAATCCTAATTGGCGGGCTGCCGACGATCAAAAGAATTCTCATGAAGACGACGAATCGAATCCAATTTCAAGATCAACGATCAAGAATTAGTCATACGCTATCGATCCTCCAACACTAAGGATCGGAATTCAGATCCTGAACGTAAGTCAACTCACCTACATAATCGGTGAAGCTCTCGGGCTTGTCAACGAGCCCAGAGTCCCGGCGCAACAGCCGTGGGGTCGGCTTCTTCAGATCCGGTGTCTGGATCTCCTTCTGTCGCCATAATTTCTCTGCCACCGCCGCCATAAGGAGGGATGCGGCCGATATCCCCATCTTGATTTGACCTGAGAAGCCATCTGTACAGGAGAAAGAAAGAAAGAAACCGTTATTCAAAGCCATTCAGACCGAGATTGCGGGGACGTCGACGACCTTTCGCCGCCATGATCTTCCGGGGCTCTTCCTTTTCCTTTCTTCTGTGACTGCACCGTTGTTTGATTACTTCTAGCAGCCAATGATTCCGACGACCACTCTATTTTCTAGTTAGATTGTGCACAACAGCACAAGACATTCATGAAGTTTTTCAAATGACGTGCACAGCCCTACTTCTCGGCTTCTCGCACATATGCCCTTCATGCCGGTGACTAGCGGGACCTGCCATTCCATTCATTTTGAACACGTTCGATTATCACGATGTACTCATTTTGATTGAAGCGTTGACTCTAAGATTTCGACAGTTTGAGGGGGACCGATTCGCCTTATCCTCGGCAAAGGGCGGGACAGAGAGAGAGGATGATGATGCACCGTCAAGATTGCCGGGCCAGGCCGGACAAGCTTTTTCTGGACAGTGCGTGTCAAGGTTGCCCGGCCAGACAAGCTATTTTTTTATAGTGCCGACCATTTTGAAATGGCATTTAAGCAATGTCATTTCAATATATTTCTAGAAGTTTATTCTAGAGAGTTTATTCTAGAAAGTTTCTTTGTTTCAGAGACTCCCTTGTGAGTGGGCTTGAAGCTAAAGAAGGTTAAGTGTTTAACCTTGCAAGTGTCTTAGTACCTACATTTGGTATCAGAGCAAGAGGCTCCACTATATGATTATGATGCAGATATGAGAAGCCTAAATGACATTTCTGATAATGGGCAAGGCGATCATCTAATTAGAGAAGAAAGGCCACCGAGAAAAGTTTGCAGACCTTGATGGAATATACGAAGCGACAGATCAAGTTAGTATAGACCCCCAATCATGTTATTTGACACAAGAAGAGCTAAGTTTATATAATGAAGCATCCAAAGAGAGTGTTTGGAGACAAGACATGGACTAAGAGTTAGACTTAATTGAGAAGAATAAAACATGAGAGATGGTGACCCCTCCACCAGGATACAAGCCCTATTGGTCTTAAGTGGGTCGATGAGATAAAGAGAAACTCTCGTGATGATTTAGTGAGGTACAAAGCTAGACTCATGGCCAAAGGATATGTTAAAAAATTTGACATTGACTATGAAGAAGTTTTTGCTCTAGTGGCGAGAATAGAGACTATTTGAGTACTTTTAGCCCTTGCAGTACAAGAAGGATGGCAAGTCCATCAGATGAATGTTAAATCTGCCTTCCTTAATGGTGAGTTAGAAGAGGAAGTCTATGTGAAACAACCAGATGAGTATGTCAAGAAAGGGAGAGAACATCTCGTGATGAGACTAAAGAAGGCACTCTATGGATTAAAACAAGCACCTAGGACATGGTACACTAAATTAGACAAGTGTTTGAGATCTCTTGATTTCATGAGAAGTTCTAAAGAGCATGCGGTCTACTTCAAAAGATCAGGTACCTCACGCTTGATAATTAGTGTCTATGTTGATGACTTTATCATTACAGGGATAGAGAATCATCAGATCAAAGACTTCAAGGCTCAAATGAAGAACAAGTTTGAGATGAGTGACCTTGGTTAACTCACCTCATATCTTGGAATTGAAGCGACACAAAAAAGTGGAAAAATCCTACTAAGTCAAAGGAGTTATGTGTTGAGGATCCAGCAAAGTGGCATGTCATAATGTAATCCAGCACATACTCCGTTAGAGAGCCGATGAAAGTTCGGAAAAGAGTCACATCCAAGCATAAACCCTATAACATATTGAAGCTTAATCGGAAGCCTCATGTACTTAACCCATACAAGACGAGATCTCATGTTTTTTTTGTGGGGTATCTCAGTAGATATATGGAAAATCTGACGATCGAACATATATCTGTAGTAAAGAGAATCTTGAGGTATGTAAAAGGCGCGTTAGACCTCGGTTTGGTCTTTGAGAAAAATGAAGCGCGCATAAAGCTAGTCGGGTATAGTGATAGTGATTATGAGGGAGATCCAGATGATAGGAAGAGTACAACGGGAATGACATTTTTCTTAGGAAAAAATTTGATATGTTGGCCTCTCAAAAGCAAAAGATCGTGGCATTATCATCATGTAAAGCCAACTATGTTGTAGCCACCACCACAGCTTGTCAAGGAATATTGGAGAATTAATGAATGAGGAGATGATATCTATGACGTTGATGGTTGATAATAAATCAGTCATTGCACTATCAAAGAATCATGTGTTTCATAATAGGTCCAAGCACATCAAGACGAAATTTCATTTCATAAGGACTTGCTTAGAAGAAAAGAAGATGTAGATGGACTTCATAAGCTTAGAGAATCAACTAGGAGACTTGTTTACAAAGGCGTTGGGAAGAGTGAAGTTTGAAGAGCTCCGCCAAAGGTTGGGCATACGTACAGTCTAGAAAAGGCAGCATGCTTGGGAGGGAGAATGAAGGCATCAAGCATTAAATGCTTTTCCAGATTTTTCTGGATAGTGCGTGAGCATCTTGAAATGACATTTAAGCAATGTCATTTCAAGATATTTCTAGAAGTCTCTCTCACACAAACTCCTTACCATATTCTAGAGAGTTCTACTTGTATCTATATAAGCATAGTAAGACCCTCGTTGTAAAGTGAACTTCCATGGAAAGAAGGTTAGAGAGTTTCTTTGTTTCGAGACTCCCTTGTGAGTGTGCTTCAAGCTAAAGAAGGTTAAGTGTTTAACCTTGCAAGTGTCTTAGTGCCTGCACTCCGTGCCCGTAAGATTCATGATCTTGATCATTTTCTCTCTCTAATGACATCTCTCTCAATATTCTTGCCAATTGCTGCGATGGAACTAGAGACAGGTTTTTACAATTGCACCGGCGATAGTTGAATAGCAAAGATGACGAAGGTAAAGGATGACGACATGATTTTTGACTTATTTTTCTCGAGGTCAGAGCTTCTGACAAAGCGAGACCGCGAGGTCGTAAATTGCACACGGTCTCGTGTCAAAAATAAATCCAAACTTACCAATTTTATGAAAATATTTCGAATTGAGGTGATGCAGGACGCGGTTGTGGAAACCCTCGTGCCTCATCAATGGAACTAAGGGTGACTGAAGATAATGTGGTCAAACCTAATCTACGGGTTGGCGAGTCCTAGACCCTAAGTATGAGGCCTAACCTAAACCTACGTACAGGCAGGTGTGCCGATCAGCGGAGTTGACTCCCGGGTGACCCGGGAAACTCGCGATGATGGATAGGGTGAGATCCTCTCGATCTACGTCCGGAGGTGTGGAAGTCGCTCGTCGTGGAGTAGCTGGGAGGCTGCAGCCCACGCTCGGTGTCGGACCTGACGTACGAGTCGGAAGTCTCGAACCTATAGTCGTACTATCCTATCTACGTCGTCCGACGGCGGTGGAGACGAGTAAAAGGAAACGCTTCGAAAAGTAATTAACTTTGAAAGAGGGGTTGAAGCAAACCTGCGGGCGCGTGCCCGGTGGGTCATGACGTACTGGAGAGTCGCTCGTACGAGACACAGGCGGTCGGCAGGAGACGGCAGGGGCGGGTGACGCAGCGGAACGGCGAAGCCTCTAGCACGGTGAAGATGTCGATCGTATGGGCAGGGGATGCGGATAGGCCTCGTGGGCTTGGTGGGGAGAGCACGTGGCGGCGCGATCGGGGCGGAGTCCTCAATACGGCGGTGACAACGGTCGTCAAGCTAAGTGTGCGGGCAGGGCTCGCGGGGAGGGATTCGATCCCGCGGGCCGAGAGATGCCGGCGGCGGGTGGGCGTCGAACACACAGGGGAGCGCGGCGCAACAACTTGGGGCTGGCTGGGTGCGATCGGTTTGAAATTGGGCACCCAAGGAGATCTCGCGTGCGCGGCGCAGAATGGCTGAACTCATGGAGAACAGGCTGTGAGGATGGTTAACACTCAGATACTGAGAGGACCAGTCATGCGCACACGGTGGCAGTCAACGCAGGAAGGATTTCCCCTGACAGCGTCACGTCGCAGGGGGGGAAATCTGGAGGGGATGATGGGCGGAAGGCACGGACGAAGGAGCGCGGAGAGTGCTGAGCACGTCCAGGGTACTATGCAGTCCGCGCAACGCGGCGGGTCGCGGTGGGAGCTCACTAGCGCCGTACGGGAAGGGGAAGGGAAGACCGGATTTGATGCTGGCGATTACGGAGCGATAAAGTGCGACAGGTGAAATAGGAAGCGGCAGGAGGTCGATGAAGGCGACATGACTGGGCTGGAAGGGTGGCGAACGGAATTCTTGGGAGGGGAGGTGAAGGCTGGATGACGGGAGAATGATTGCGAGTCGAAACAGGGAGAGGTAGAGCGACAGGAAATTCGGGAGGCTTGGGTCCGAATTTCCGCGGAGAGGGGATGAGTTCGCATTTCCGCTGGGGGAAGAACAGAGAGGGTGCAGAGTTGGGAGCTGTACGGAATTGGGGAAGCGAGGGAGTGTGCGAGAGCGGCAGGGCGAGGGTTGAAATCGCAAGGGCAATAAGCAATTTCAGCAGGGTGAGAGGTTGCAGTTGGCAGGGGTGGTGGAGAAGGGAGTTCGGCTGGGTTCCGAAGTGGAAGATACAAGGCGATGAGGGGTGAATCGACAGGATAGGGGGGCGTGATGCTATGAATTCAAGAATTCGTGCTTGAGTTCGAATCCGTGAATTCAGGACGTCGCGAATTCTTTAAATTGTGATTTCTTGCATGAATTCGGAGGTATCGGTTCCGGCTATAGGCAAGGGAGGGGCAATTGTGGATGGGCGTTCGGTCGGCGGTCGATATCGTGAATCGATCGGTGAAGGCACGCGGGGAGGAAACGGAGTAATGGGGAGAGAGAGAGAGGAGGTGGGGGGCGTCGAGGGGAAGTCGGAACTGGGGAGGGGATTTCTGGAAGGGGATCGGAGGATCGTGGGGAAGAAGTGGGCGATGTTGCGGGGTGTGGAATTTGGTCGGGAACTGGGAAGATCGGGGAATCACAGGGGAAGGCGGGCAGGAACTTGGGAATTTGGGGTGAGGAGGGAGAGTAGGATCGCGATTCGGTGGCGGACGAAAAGCGGGGAAAATCGGAGAGGGAAGGAAGTTGGTCGCTCGAATACAGGGGTGTCGAGAGGAGAGGTTGCAGGGTGAAGCAGGTTTGGGAGAGGGAGTGGAGATGGGAAATGCGGAAGGTGGGAGAAGGGAGAGCGGGAGAGGATGGGGCCGGGAACGAGGGGAGCGGTCGGAGGCTTGCCTGAGAGGGAGACAATGGAGATTTCGGGAGGGTGAGTGGGGAGGATCGCGTGACTGCGGGGAAGGTTGGGCAATGAGAATGGCTGGAGATGGGTGAGGAAGGGATGAGCGGAAGGGGAGGTCCGTGGAGGAGATGATCTCGTCGGAGGTGGAGCTTGGGATGGCCGGAGATGGAGATGAAGGTGGAGATGATGGCGGCGCCGCGGTCTGGAGGCGGCGGCAGCGGTGGCCTGAGGCGGCGGCGGCGGCGGCAGCTTGAGGACGGCGGCGTCGCGATGACAACGGAGAAGAACCCATGGCCGGGGCAAGGAGTGGCGGCGGTCGTCGCGGCAGCGGCGGCGGTGGCACGGAGGCGTGCGGCGGCGACGGCGGTTGGATTCCTTCCCCGGCCTTCCTTGAGCAGCCACTTGAGAGGGAGAGCACTCCTTTCTTTCTTCAAATGACGGCTAGGGTTTGTGGGGGGGTCCCTTCCCCTCTTATAGAGTCCATAATGGGCCGAGAGGGGAAAGGGCCCACTTGAGGCCCACAACCCAAAATCCAAAATACTCATAGAAAATAAAGGTTCACAAAAGAAAGGGCTTCACAAATGGGATCCCGAAAAGGGAAGAACCCACCCGAAAGCCTAAAAGGAAGAGGGAAATAAGCGAGGACCCGCTTAAACACGTGCGGGTCAAAAAGTTCATAATAAAGAAACAAAGATAAGCGGATAGATCCGCGCGCGCAAACGGGCTCCTCCCGTGCCGTGGTATCGTGTCTTGGTGGCGACGGGGGTCGTACGCCACCATGAGGGGTATAATGGTAAATATGGGTCGAATCCACAAGGAAATAGGGAAATTTATGATGATCTCTTCGATTTTGATCAAATCGGACGATGAATCGATGACAGAAATTGGGAAAAATGGTAATTTATGAAAGAGAACTTCAAGACTATTTCATGGAATCAAAAATCATCGAATTTGACTTTGATTTTGCGGAGAAATTGAAGATCGAAGTGAGATGAAATTTCCAAAAATCGGAAGAACGAAAATACAAAAATTGAAGATGAAATTAATCAAAATCACTAATCTAAACATAAATTAAACTGAAACGAAGATAGATTAGGATAAACCACGATCACTAACCCACAAGTGCGATTAGATTAACCCAATTAATCGCCGGAATAAAGGCCATTCATCAAAATCCAAAAATCACGATTCGTGGAGTTCAAGCGTCGATTTCTTCCTCGTTGATCGTCAAAATCTTGATCTTAAGCACTCTTCAGACGCGTAAATGAGTCTAGAAGCGATTGAGATCAAGAGATTCAAGAGATTTGGTGTCTAAACAGTTCAATTTGATTGAATTGCTCTCAAATGCTTTAAAAATCGGATGAACATCTCAATTTATAGGGGATTTGGACGTAACCGTCCGATTAAATTGATCAAGAGATCTGATGAAACGCATGATTGCGAATCGTTACCATTAAGTCGTGGTCGTTGGATCGCAATAGGACGCTCGAGATGAAGCCACGTCGATGCGCATTATAAAACGCCTTGAAACGCTTGCCGTCGGATCGCGATCGGACGCATCAGATGCATTTCTACGCGATTTAATCTCGACTGTTATAACTCTCGTGATCAACGGTCGAGATTAAGACGATCCGGTGAACCCGATATTTACCACGTACCCCTCTTCACTTAAGGAAGATCGACAGCTGAAATCGCACGCGCGATCGGACGTCCCACACGCTGCCACGTCATCGCGCACATGGATCGTTCGATCGCGACGCGATCGGACGACTCTGATCATGCCACGTCACCTGCGTGCTTTAAATATTCTGAAAAATCAATTTTAAATTATAAAAATCGATTTTTAATTCCGGAAAATCCTTAGAACTTTATTAAAAATTCAGAAAAATTCCAAAAAATCCCTAGAAATTAGAAAATTCATAACTTTCAAAATATAACTCCAAATTAATCGAAATTTCTTTCATTTGATCAGAAATTTATTTATCTATCATTCTAAGAAGTCAAATTTAATAAATAACAAGATATTTAATTTTTATTTCAAAAATACATTCATTTCTTTAAGATTTTAACTTTAGAAAATTAAATGAATGTTGATAAAAATAATTTCTCTTATTATTTAACATTAAAAACTACTTATAATCTCAAGTAAAGATGGGTTATAAAATAATTTATAATAATTAACCCAAAATGAAAGTATTTTGGGATTATAATGATTTTTTCATAGAATGATAGATAAATACTCATAAGTATGATAACATGCATAGGAATGAAATCGTTTATGCCTTAATATGCATTAATAATCATGTATTATCATGTCTAATTAGCATGTTATTAGCTTCCCAACAAGTAAGAGATTATACGATTTCTGCCATTCCTCTATGTCTACTTGGGGTGTGTACATAATATAAAACATACACAGATATGTATGTCGATATGTCCATCTATCTCTGAGCCATCCATCCATTATCCATATCTATATATCTCTATATACTTTATATTGATCTAGTGAACTTTCAACGCTCCTCCGACAATCTTGTCTGGTGCAGAAGGAAAGGACTGTCAATGTGCTTCACTGGAAAGTCGAGGTCCTTCACATGCATGGACGATGCCAAGTGCATAGGCGATCTAGAAAAGCTACAGATTCCCGAAGCCAAACGACAAAAGTACGGCCTTTATCATTGCGGCTGCTCTTGCCTTAGCTTCATGGAGGCTGTCACCGACAAGGAGCTGAATTTGACTGATTCGTATGATTATCAATCGCCTATTCTTTGGGCGTTGACCCGTCGACAGATTAACGGTGATTTGACCACTTTGATGTTTCGTAGCTGCCTATCTAACAGAGTGAGCAAGCTTTCTTTTTGTGCCAACGTTCTCTTCCAACAGAGTTAAAGTTCAAGTACATGCTTTTTACAACATTGACGGTGGAAGGAGATCGCTGTTGATCAATTGAGGAAGATCATTCAAGGCAGGGAGAGAGCTTTCATCACTTCAGTAATCCTCAGACTTCTGTAATCTTTACTTCAGTAGACATACTTCGTACGTACATGCTGAAATTGGACCAAGAAAACATGATAAACTATTGAATAGGTAAATGAAAATAGGTTTTAAACAATATAAAATCTTCTTAATCCACATGGCTTTAGCTGAAGACCAACACAACTCCATGTTTTTTCCTCGACCAAATTATTAAATTTTCTCCCAAAGAAGCAGCATGGTCTAGATGTTTATCTATGGTCAATTTTCTGTAATTCCATGATCAAGATATTTGAATCACTATAGATGTCTAGTTTTATTTTTTTTACTTCTCTTAAAAAATAATCCCCATGCCTAACTTACCCTTTAGATACCTCAGAACTAGGGTTTGACAACTGTCATCCAGTACCGGTATCTCGCAATACCGTCATCCAATAGCTGATACCCAATACTCGATACCGTCATCAAGTTCTGAGTATAAGATATCGGATTTTATATGAGAATAGGTGCGTTACTCGACGATAACAATATAGTTCCAGTACCGAATGATGGTACTAGGTGACGGGTGACAGTACCGGGTGAGGGATGATGAACGATGCTTTTTCTGACAATTCGTTGGTTTTGCTCCTTTGTGGAAACCAGTGATGAGTGTCGAACCTTTAGTACACGTTTGTCACATAAATCATCAAAACTCCTTCGTGATCTTCGCATCGAAAGGCCTCTGAGTGATCAAGCTACCGTCGAGATTGTCTTCGAGAACCCCAGATCCATGAGTTTCTGATCATTGATACATCCTCTCCATCAATCTAAACTTTTTGTCCAGAAATTGGGTTGCAGGGGATAGTGAAGAGATTGGCGAGAGATGCGACTGAACAAGGCGGCGAGGAAGAGAGCGATGAGATATGAAGATCTGGGAAGGTAGCAAAAGGGGTGAGGCGGCATTTTCACGATGATATTACTGTCGTTGTGATTTTTTGGATCCAAATTCTAAGCTCTCTCTCGGCACCGTTGTTGATTCCTTCACGCATGCAGATATTTTTCTCACAAGTCTGGACCGCCACTTCAGCCTATTCCATCTATGGCTAGATGAAGAAGACATAGGACAACATTGATGTCCCAAGCTCCATTTCTCTCTCTATCTATCTTTATCTCTCTCTCTCCCCGTCAAGAGAGATGGTGAAAGATAGAAAGAGAGATGGTGAAATACATGCATCTAAAAGATCGAGATGCGATATCGGATAGCGATATATGATATCGACATCCAACCTTCTGCCGTTAGTGGATATCGGTATCGGATATCAATATTGGAACCCGATAGCGACATCTAGAAACATATATTTGTCATGTGGATTTCAGTATCGTGTAATGTAGGTATCAGTACGGTTCAAGACCCTAATAGTACTCGATACAATCACCGTAAAGATACTGGTATTCGATAGCGGTATCTAAACTGTCGTACCCTACTCAAAACTCATGATCTGTTTAAAAATGATCAAAATCAGAAGAATGTATAAATTCACTCAATAAACTTACTATGCATGACATATAAGGTCTTGAATTTGACAAATAAAGTAGCTTTCTTCATAAGCACTTATAACATGTTTCATTCGTATGTTCATTTGAATCATGCTAATTTATGATTCAAGTATATTGGGGTTGAAATTAATTTTTGTGGAATAGATAAACTCTGGCATTAACAAAAAAATATAGATTTCATGAGGTTATATCAAGAGAAGTGAGAGAACTTGAGAAAATGGGATAGCGGTAATATAGAATATATTATAATGGCATGGGTCCTTATTGGGCCATCCCACTATGGACCATTGGGTCACCCACCATGGAACTAGTGAGTCGTGCTAACACTCCTTATCAAGCTGGAGCATACACATCCTGAGAAGTCTTCTCAATTTTGAGCTTGTCATAGAGATACCGAGCCATAAGAGTTTCCCCCTAGTCGAGGAGACCATGTGAGAGAAGGAGAAAGTGAGAGCCAAGTAGAAGTTCTGGCAAGACATGTGAGTTTGCCTTATTTTGGGAGACTAAGTAGAGAACAAGGACAAGTGATGCCAAGACATGTGCAAGGATAAAAGCTTAGGGTAGAAAAGTTATGAATTTCAAAGTTTCAAAGTGCAAAGCTGTGATCAAAATAATAATAAAATTTGAAGTTTAAAGCTTCAATTTTTAAGTTTTATTGTTCAAGGAAAAGCCTCAAAGGCAAGTTATGTAATCTCATGCATTGTAAATCACGCATCAAGGCATCATTATTATAATTCATTGTTTTCCTACCCCAATCTTTATAGCAATGATCAAGGCCTTGCATACCTTCTGGACAGCAAAGGGGGAAGAGGGGGGTTAGTATTCAAAAGGAATCATGGAATCTCAACTTTAAACCCTTCCAAGGGCACATAGGTAATGGATGAGACTCTATACCACATTGTGGCAATTACTCTGTACTTGGGAGGAACATGAATCAATGTCTTCTCCCCACCCACTTGAAGTGACTATCGATGGAGTGAAGGATGAAAGAGATATATTTACTAACTAGTTGGGCTTTATCTTTTTTCTTTCTCTAATCATTTCTAGGGACTAGAAATCCTAAGTTGGGAGGGTGTGATAAAGCCAAAAAAAGTAATTATAAACACCTATGTATTGTTCTTAGTTAATTATATTATACTCTTGAACAGACCAACACACCCAACATCTTGTGACTTATTTGTACAATATAAGTGCATCAAATAGAATTCCTCTACATGGACTTTTGTCTTCTTCATTTCAGGAACCCACAAAAATAAGAGAAAAGTGAGCACTTCTTCAAGATCAAAACTCTTTAAAACAGAAGTTTTTTAAGGACTTTATGGGCTGTCCAAGGCAAGCCTTTGTGAGCCCAGCCGAAGAAGCTATCGAGGGGGAGAATCGTTTTGCTAGAAATTTCTCTTTTTCTAGCAAGGGGATTCTTTTTCTAGAAAGCTCTCTTCTTGAAGGGGTTCAGAAAGGGGGAAAGCTCTTTTTCCAAGGGGATTCTTCTTGTTATTCTCTCCCTTTTCTTCTTTCAAAGGGATTTTGAATTTTGTTTTCCAACGTTCTTCTCGTCAAAAGGATGTGATGAAAAATTAGAGTAAAATGATGATCCCCTTTTAATCTTATTCCTCGCATTCATCTCTCTCATGATTCTTGTTCCTCTCTCTCGACCCCTCATCTCCTCTCCCATACAAGATTTCTTCCATCCTTCTTCTTATTTCTGCCATCACCTCTCTCCCCCATCTCATTCTCTATCTTTCTTCTTCTCTAACTCACCCACGCTCTCTCTCCTCTTCCCTCTTTCGCCCTCTTTGGAACTCACTGGCTGTTCTCCCTCTCAATCCCATTCTCTTCCGCAATTTTTCTATACTTCGATCTTCCTCTATTTTCAGTTCCCCCTAAGATTCCTTTCGATCTCACTCTTCACACACACTCTCTCTCTCTCCTTACTGTCTTCTATCCCTTCTTCTCCCATAAAATTTCTCAATCGATCTCTCGCACTTCCTTTCTCCTCTATCATCCTTCCCCGCTATTTCTTTTTCAAAATCTCATGCTCTCTCTTTTGATATCATGCCTCCTCTCTCCCTCTAATTCTCCCTCTTCTTCTCTTAGCAGTTCCTCTCTCTATATCATTATAGCTTTTTTCCTCATGTACTCTCTCAAGTTTTCTCTGTCATGCACAATCTCTCTCGCATTCCCATTTTTCTTTCTCTTGTGATCTCTTTCTCTCCGCGAACTTTCCGCATCTTGCTCTAATTGACTCTTTCAAGCGCTTTCTATCTCTCAAATTCACCCTCATGTTCACACTCTCTTTCTCACTTCCTATCCTTCACCGTTTCCACAATTCTCACTCTCCTCCTCAACTGCTCATGCCCTCTTCACATTCTTCCTATTTTTCTCATCCTCACTTTATCTCTTGATCTTTCCCTTGCTAAATCATTTTTAATCAATTGAAAATCCCACCCCTTTTCATGGTCAACTCGGAGAGTTGACCATCAAACATTTGTTATTCTCCTCTTCTCAACCTCTGTCATTAGCCCAAAAAATTTTCTATTGTTGGTATCGCCCTATAATCCTTATGGATTTACCTAGAGATCTATATACCTCAATGGTCTTGGTTTTCTAGATTACAAATAGTGAATTTATCAGGCTTGAACGCACGACGACTTTGAGTTCAATACGGACTAACTTGCTTGTGATTCACCAACTTGTAGGCGTAGGTAGTCTAGTAACAAAATAGGGTAATCGACTCAATATTAAATAGTGAGACCTTTGGTAACGATTGCAAGGTTAGCAAGCAAGATCTCCTTGGACGGTGATAAGAGCAGAAAATGTATGGATGTTTGTGATGGCAACAAGGAAACCACTTGTGGACCCAAAAACTAGGGCAAGGGCACTAGACAAGGCTTCTCGACTACTTAACAACAGAAGGGGTGGTAGACTTGACAAGTGGATGATAGGGCATATAGGTTGATCAATGATGGAAGGGTGGTAGGTCCAAAGGGTACTAAACACAATGACTATAGTACTAAACACAATGAAAAGGGTCAATTGAGTACAATGACAAGGATTCGACACACTTGGAATGGTAGTAAGTGCAACAAGGTCCCCAATGGATGTAGTGCATCCAACACTGTCCTGACGTCAATTGGGTAATAAATGAAATAACATACATTTTATATTTAATAATATATGATTGCTTAAAATAATTTTAATACATTCATTTTATCATTTTCATCATATTTTGAAGTATCTCATGACATTTGACTTAAGTTCTCAGCATGTACTATTTAATGCTAATTTCATACAATTCATTATATTTAACCCTTTCAAGATCAAATACTTTATTCATTAACCCTAATTTTTAATACTTGAAATTTGATAGTTGAGCACGTAAAATTTTTAAGAGTAAAGAAAAGAATGAGGCAGTCGACCTAGTTTTGCATTATAAATAAAACAAGTGATCTTTGTAGTTAAACATTTTAGTCCCTTTATATTTATTTGATTAGATAGAATACATATAGATGATTAAATTCATAATCCAATGAAGAAAATTTGAGTATAAAAGATTTTATAAAAATACTAATTTTTAAAGGTATAGAGATATTTTTGAAAATTTTGGAGATTTTACTTCCTAGATAATTTTTTTTAAAAAATACATAAATGGGAACTTGAATGACTTTTCATATCTTTACTAGCTCTTTCATATGTAGGAGTTCATTTCACAAGTTTTTCCAAGGGGGCCATCTTGGTTTTTAGATTTTCTATCACAATCACAATCAGTTGTAATTGTCACTAATGAGTAGACTCTTTGAAGGATGATGTGGTAACTTATTGGCTCTCTAATGGAGGTCCAACAAGCGCTTTGAGGGTGTCACTTCATCTTCAATTAGTTATTTCAGTTGTAACATGTAGTAGGGTCTAGATACTCACAACTTTATCTAAGGAGCATGATAGAAAATGGCAAACCATATTTAAAATCTCAAGACATATAATGAAAATGTGTTGATTTCCATTGTTAAAATGTTCATCTGCTGACTCGAGGCTCACCCGATAGTTGATCTTCAAAAACAGAAAATTCAATGGACACATGGCACAATTTTAAGCATCCAGCTCCTAGAAAACCTACCAATCGAACAATTTACAATGGTTCCGATGGTTTTTAATTATATTATACTAGAGACACGTGACACAATCATTAGGGATATGCCTATAAAACATATTGGTTAGATTGAGGCCACTTAAAAGGGCCCATAGGGACGATTTCAAGGCCCAAAAACCGTATATAAAGTAATTTCACCCTATTTTTTCCCGCTTGTGCTTTGACTTCTAAAGCATTCTCATTAGCCAAACTTATTATTTACATGATGAATTATTATTTTACATTCTTTCCGTATATTTTTCTCATGCATTTAGATTAGCTTATTGTAAATTGACCTTCAAATATGCATGCATTCCATCTATTGAATGTTAACAACTGCCATTAGAGAATCATTATCTAATTCTTTGATCTACTAACAAAGGGTCGCCTTCAAAGTTAGAGGAATTCTTGTTATTTTCTTAATGCAATAAAGGTGTAGATAGAGTTAGATAATGACTGGAGTATGTTTTTTTGGTAAGTCTTGGGGTCCCTCATGTTTATCTTCCTTGTTTCAAATCTGATTGATGGTTAGTTTGATGCTTTATTTTTTTTTCTGTTACCCTCTTTTTAGATACAAATAATAAACACTATATTCTCCTATTTTCGTCATATGATTTGACTAAATTCAATTTTATTTACAATATTCATTTATTATTGTTGTCAACCAAATTTCTCATGGGGTCAACTTTTATTGACCATTGTACTTTATTTGAGTTACCATAAGAGTGGATTTAGCTATTTTTATGTGTAAATGTGTGCATTCACTTATACTTCAATGACTTCAGGTTTCACCCTTATCAAATGGCAATGTAGGGGGAATTATAGTTATAAATTTTGTGCAGGCATTGAAAAACACTTGATCGTGTGCTGAATTCAAGTCCAAACTCATGAATTGATGATTAATATAAGTATGATTAGGGGGTTAGAGTCAAAAACTATGGGAAATTAGGGTTGAATTTGAGTGTTTTTTCAATTCAGAAATGAGATAAAGAGATGGATTAAGATCTTAGATAATAGAAAGAAATAGATTTTGAACGAATCATAAATGCCACAAATTAAAGTTGAACTGAAGGAGAAATCAAAGAAATGAGTAGAGAGAGAGTAATGAGAGAAGAGAGATAAAGGGTCAAAAGCTGAGAGATTCTCTTAATCTATTGTTCTAAATTGAATCTATGCCAAAAATTTTTAAAGATTAATAAAATCAGACTTAACTAAAGTGGAACCACCAAGAAAGGGACCCACATCGTCATTGGATCATGGCTTTTGCATGGACGTGTTTTTGGCAAAAATTCAAAATCTAAGCAGTCAACTCTTACGATTCCCTCATCAAAAACTTGATTGTAGATACGCCATGGATACGAAATGAGTGTCAAATGTCTCAATCAAAGAGATTCAAGGAAAAATATGTCCAAATAGTCAGACCAATTTGAATCACCTAAAGGGGACAAAGTTTATTTATATTTGAAATCGGGTGTAGCCATCAAATTTTAAATGGGATCGTCGAGATCCCAATAATGGTTACAAGGAACATATTTTTCATTAAAATTCTCACATTTTCTATAAAATTTCGACACAAATAGACAAGGCCGAATGGATCTTGATAAAAATCTAAGCGTGTATACCAAACATTTATTCTTTTTTGAACACCATGATGAGAAAATATCATCTTTCAAATAGTTATTGTCATGAATATGGTCACCATGTCTACTAACGAGTATGTAAATTGATTTTCTATGAGGGCTTTCAATCATATACTTTTACCTTGACAATTAGAGTATCAACTACCTCATAGAGATTTGTAGTTCTTGGCCCATAGGAAAATTTTCAGGTAATGAACTCTAGGAATTCAACCCTCATGTCATATACATATCCCTTGTTTTTAGGTTTATTTGTATCATCTAACCATTCATGAATTTTCATTGTTCATTATTTGCATCATACACGTTCGATGCAGGGTCATGAACACATTTTTACAGACTCCAAATCTATGTCTAGACAACGTTCTTTGCTGCAAATCTATCCTCTGACCCTCCCTGGTGGAGAGGTTCCTATCTATCATCTTCTTCCTAAAAGCTATTTTTCTGCACCTCAGTTTTTTGGCCGTGTCATCTTCGTCTAAGATCTAACTTTGCACCTTGATTAGTTCCTCCTCTCGATTGTGTTTCAGTATCTTCTTAAATGTTTCGATATCTGATATCATTTTTATAAGCTATCTATTAGAATCACGAGAAAATCTTTATAAGACTGTAAATTCTCATGATTCGTCTTGTCAATATGTTCTTTGATCTTTTTATCCCGCAGTAATTTTTATCATTTATTTTTGTTCTGTGATCTCCTTATTTACAGTATTTCTGTGCTTTATGGATTTACCCATTCGAGGGTTGGAGAGTAGTGCTCCTGGATTCAAGTCAGAGTTCTTTGCATCCTCAAAACTAGAGCACTTGACGCGAGTTCGCAGCAGTCCCCGGTATCTCTCCAAGTTTTGATTACTATTTTCACAGATCAAAATTGGCGGGCAACAAGGTGCCACGTGGCGGCGTCCAAGCCAACGGCCAGGCGTGAAGATACCAAGCGCGCTTCTTGGGAAGATCCCTTCCCCAGTGGCAGCGCGTCGGAATGGCCATCTCCTGCAGCTTTTACTCGGCAGCGGTGCACTTACCTTCTCCCTTTCGGAAGTCATCACCGGGACGGCTCGTAGGGATCCCTTCTTCTCTCGCATTCATTTGTCCCCTCCGTTTTTCTCGTGGCTATTCTTTTTGACTTCTTCTGCTGTATCCTCCACTTTTGGTGCTGCATTAGTCTATGTTTTCCCTCACGAAAAGCGACAGTGTTTCGATGCTTGTTTCGTCTATTTGCTTCAGGCATGAGATTTTTGATCTTTGTGAAACCGTCTTCAATGAACTCACTCATTGCAAGGTAAAAAAATGCAAAATTAATCATTTGCTGTCGGAATTAATGATGATATGCGGCGGCCGGTACTTGTAATAGATGGATTTTTGGGATTTTTTCGTCCTTTTTGTGGGATGCAAAAGATATTTATCTCTGCTGTACTGCTCTTAACGAACTTGCTCTGGGTGAAATGCTGCTCTATTTCAATGGTCGAAAATGAGGAAAATATAACACTTGCTGTTGAATCAACGATGACATGCATTTTTCTGGTAGCTGTAATATGTGAGTTTTCCATTTCATACAATCTGTGATAATGGGTTTCCCCCCCAAATTTTCGATCCTTCTTTAGGGGAAGCCATCAATGATCCATACCAGGGAAATCTCATCTCGCCCATGTAAAATTTTTGCATTGTTCTGGGGACCGAAGAAGGCCGAACCCATTAAGCTCGAAACTTCGCTGGGGGAATTTTCATTGACAGGCTCAGTTCCGGAGGTTTCTTTGCGTCTCCCCACTTTTAATTTCTCTAGATTTCTCTTTCTTAATTTATACAGTTTATGTAGGATCTTTCATCCGCCGCTCTGAAACCTCGAAGAATATCGCTATCAGTAGCATCGTCAATTTTGGATGTTTCATCAACAGATTGGGATTTGTGTGCTGAAGATTCAACTGGTCCAGAGAAGTCCAATCCCTTTCTCACCCACGCTTTTCTCTCAAGCCTAGAGGAATCTGGATCTGCAGTCTTGGTTAGTTGAATGTCGTTGATGATCTTCCTACCAAGACTATTCATTAGTCTGATAAATTTGTATTTAAACTCCAATTCCATATGAGAAAACTTCCAGAAACATCCAATCTGGAATCGCGTACATTGAATAATACACAAGAAAATGGATTAGTATTAGAGAAATTAAATTCAAATGTGTTCCCCGGGAATTTTAAGACCAAATTAGGTTAATTATTTCTATAGAAACCACTGCATGTAGAATACAGAATCGTCAAAAATTTATTTAAAATTTAACTTAAACTAGCTTTGAATCTTAATTTTATCAGGGAACTGGTTGGTCACCACAGCATATCATAGCTCGGGATGAATACAACAATACAGTTGGGATTGTTCCTCTGTATCTGAAAAGGTTTAGCTCTCAATGGTTCAATTTTAGTTTAGGATTTATACTTTGTTTAGGGTTTATGGTTTTAGGATTACGAATCATGGTTATAATTTAGAGTTTAGTGTCTAGGGTTTAGGGTTAAAGGCTTAAGATTATTCTTTTACCTCCTGTTTTTTGTTTACAGTCAACTTTGGCTTTTGAATTGGCAGTCACTCATACGGGGAATACGTGTTTGATCACTCATGGGCAGATGCATACTATAGCTATGGTAGTTACTACTATCCAAAGCTTCAGTGTTGTGTACCATTCACTCCGGTAACAGGCCAAAAGGATACTTGTAAGAAATCTTTGGTGCAGGGAACAGGTCTTCAATATATTAGTTTCTGCGATGAAGGATCTTGCAGACAAGGTAGTGACCTCTAAATCTGACCAAAACTCTGGCCTTCTTTAAGAAATCTCAAAAATCGAATTCTCAAGAGATCAATAAGAAAACTCAAACATGGGAAACTTGAGCTGTGCATTTCCTCAAGGGAACACGAGTATTTAATATCATTCTTGGAAAATCTAAATGCCGTAGGAAAAGTGCTTCTATCTTTCAAAAATCATGATTTTTGGAAACATTCAAAATGTGTTTTTTGACAGTTCCAATGAATGGCTCTAGAATATTTATTTCTCTCTGAACTCTGTTCTTTTGCTTTGTGTACTCTTTCGGTTGAAGTTATTGGTATACTTTAAGTTATTTTTTATTTTTATATTTTATATACTTTGTCTAGTTACCGTTACATTGGAAGACATTATACAGGCCTATTTAGTGGGCGCTTTTATTTTGAAATGAATGGTCTCTTTAAGCCCCTCAATCTGTCTTCAATGTGAATGGGTTCCTTCCCCTAGCACCCTGCATTTTATTTTGTTATTTATTCCCTAAAAAAATCCATTTCATAAAGATCAACATGGTATTAGAGCTAGGTTCTTATCCTGGAAACCGTGAGTTATTCTCCTCTTTGATTTGAGATCATGGATGTCACCTTAGTTCATCTTGATTTTCTGGCGTTTATGTCATCTTACTCTCTCTTTTCCCACCCTCTCTCACGCTCTCTATGTATATCTCTCTTTATCTTTCTCTCTCTCCCCCCTAATGTGTCTGTCTCCTAGTTTATCTATCTGTCTATTTGTTTGTCTACCTTGCCATTGCCACTTGCTTTCCTCTTTTTGGCCGTTTAAATGAGGGACATTACCTTGCCCCTACTTGCCCCGTTAAGGTGAGTGGAGTTGATGAGATGTGTGTTAATGAAAAGTTTGTGACCTCAGTTAGGGATTGTTCCAAACACAAGTGAGCCCAAAGCATCAACCCATGCTAAGGAAGGAGAGGTGGAGTGATGCATACCTTGGCATATGTAATAGCCATCTTCACTAGGGATGATGGCTGGGATAGAAGATGCTTAGTTTGCTGAGCAACGATACTCTACTTAAAATATGAGGTGGAGTTGCTCAAGGTGATGATATCCTCAAGCCTTAGCAACCATGTCTTGCCATGATGAAAAGATGGACTGCTGACTTCAGCGTACCATATGAGTGGCTAGCACATGCTCTGTCTAGTTCCCTTTTCCTACCTAGTGCATGATGGCTTGGATCCTGCTCTGATATCTGTGATAAACACAGAACAGAGAGCTAAGAGTAGAGAGCAGAGAGCAGGGAGAGGAAGTACTCAGAAGAATTGTACTATATCAAGCAAAAAGGATAATTTTATTGATAACAACTTCAGGTATATATACAGATCTTACAGGGGATAAATTAGCCGTTGGGTCACTTAACTGTCACATCAACCCCAACGGCTAGTTTAACTCAAAGTATTACAACGTTATAAATTATATTATAACTAATTCAGATAAGTCTATAGGTTACATATCATGACATGTATGACCCTAGTCAGTTAGTGACTGGTCTTGTGTTGACTAAGTCAACACAGTCAACCGTTGACTTAGTCAACGATGATTAATCTTTGTTCATGAGTATAGCTTGACAGTCCATAACAATATCAAATAATTTTCTGTCTAGGTATTCTATAGTCGATATTGTGAACAAGAACCAGTGGGTAACGTCTCAGATAACATTCGAGAATCGAATTCTAAGATGCTATCATGGAGGTCATACTCGTCGTAGAGGAGCAAACTATCTTCTATTGCCATAGCCTTTGCCAAGGGTTAGTCAGAACATCATAGTAATAAGAGCAGATAAAAAGAATGTGGCTTATATGGTTGCATAATTTGCCTCTTCTTGTTGGGCCACCATGAGCTTCCACATCTTGAACATTGGAGGTAGCCAACTAATGAAGCAAATGATCATCCTGATCGCCCTATGCATGATTTGGATTCCCGAAACTCTTAGGGCCTAACAATTAGAACTCAAGTATTTGGCTATGGTGGGCCACAAAGAGAGAGTATTCCCAAAGCCATTGTATGACGTGTCTTATCATCTATGGAGATGTACAAAAGGGGCATCCCGGAGGGCTTGTTGGTGAGTCGAAAGCTCACTTGAAGATCTATAGAGCTGGGAGAGAGGATATAGAATGGAGGGCCAGAAGCCAATTCAATATGAGCCAGTGGCAACAGTTCATAGTACCATCAACATTGAAGAAGAAGTGCTCCTTAATTTCACTCCTCAATGTGGGAGAACAATGGCCATCATGAACATAAATTTGTACGTAGTCCTTGGTGCATGAGATTTCACATGAAGAAAGAAACTTGAGGAACAATAGCTAGGTGTGAAATAAGATCATCCCAAAACTGCTTTGGGAAGCAATTTTTAAAGTGGTGTCATGAGGAAGAACAAGAGAAACTACCATCTAATGTGAGTTTCTAGATAGGTTGATCTTCCATTGGGCCTAACTCGATCAACAAGACATGAGATAAGAGGTCTAACTAAAGTCTCTTTGGAAGACTATGAGTGTCTCACTTAAGGAGCTTGGTGACTATTAGAAGAGGCAAAGATGGTATGTAGTTAGCAGACTTCATTAAGGGTGCATCCATGTGTCAAATGTCATGCCACACACTGATAGTGCCTTGTCCCACTTGCTAGTGGATAAACGGTACCATCTTAAATGGTACCATCGTATATCCCCTTTGATGTCGGCCAGTAAGCGAGCCCACTTGCCATATTTGGTTGATGCAAAAGAGCCCAATAGTGAGCTCATAGTTTTCATCTTCCAAACTAGTTTCTTTTATAATATTGAGGATGTATTGGGGCCTTCTAATCCCTAGGCCCTCCTCATCGAATAGTCGACATGTTTTCTCCCAAGAAACTTTATTTTCGTAGCATGGACCCTCGAGCTTGCCATCTCAAAAGAATTACGTACATATCCATCTCATGGAGGGTAAAATTGTGTTTGGGACCTCATATATCACAAGTATGTGTAGCGGCATACTCATGAATACTTGGTGTATCAGTTGGATATGTCCTCCAGTGGATAGAAGCTAACACTTCCATCTTGCAAGTTTCTTACTCAGTTAGATCAAGAGGGTATCAAAGTAATAAACCGTTGGGCATCTTCAGAAGATGGAGCATCTAAGATAGTCAAAGGGTAAGTGGCCTCACAAGAACTTTGAGGTCCTATATTTGACTTATGGTGCTTATGGTACAGTGGCTATCATAACATTACTCTTCAAGGCATTAACAAGTTGGCCTGTAACTCGCAAGTACCCTAAGAGGATAGTCATTGGTTCTCAAAGGGATGTTTTACACCTTTTGAGGAATATTATCCGGTCATCAATAAACAGTGTGAAATGATTGGGCAACCACTCTTCAAGTGATATGGTTTGATAAGTCCATGCACGATCGCTCTAGAAAGAGGTTGGTCAAGAACCTCTTCAGTCAAAATGAAGAAGGTAGGGGACAAGGGATCGCCTTGTTATATTCCTTGTGAGGTCGTGAAGAATGGGGTGGATTTACCATTCACTAGTACAGAGAAATTACTCCCAAATACATGCATCAATTCAGTTCTCAAAGCATCGGAAGACTACCATGAGGAAATCCTACTTGATCCTATCAAAGGCCTTTTTTCATATCAAGTCTGATAATAATGTTAAAACCACAAAGCTTATAATCAAAAGATTGTGAATGTGAATGTGAATGTGCCATCTCTTCACGAAATTTCACTGTTCTGAGGATAGGAATCTATTAAGGGAAACTCAATACACTTTCACCGTTTTAAGGAAATTTCAATTTCCTTGGAATGATTTTCAATACAATTTTGTAGCACGCGCCACAAAGATTGATGGGTTAAAAGCCTCTAAAGGAGCTAAGGTTGTCTACGAAGGATTATGAGATATATACATGCCAGTGGCTCTATATGAAAAAGTCTTCATGTTGAGGCCACATGGTCTGAAGTATGCGGTCTAGGTGTATTAGTCCTCTGATGGGGAAGGATAAGGATTGGTGCATGTTCTGATCCATAGCAAGTCAGGATTGTGACTAATATTGGGCTTTGCACTGACTAATATTACTAAAGCAATGATTGATGCGCTCATATATCTGTGCTCCTGCTTGTTGGTTGTTACACCACATCCAAACATTGCCTAAGGTGGGGGCTCAATAAGGCCCAATTGAAAGATAAAGTCATTAAATATCTCCATGTTGCAGGCTCTAGCTATCCGTGCCCTAATGTTCACTAACTCTACGTAAACAGTTGAAGTCTTCGACAAAGAACTAAGGGGAAACAACTAATGAGGGATGATCCAGGGTATATTGGACGATGTCCTCCCAAAGAATTTCAGGGTCCTAATATTTTTGCAAGGAGTAGATAACTGAAAGTTGAAACTGTTGGAAGGACCTTGAACCATCATCAGGAAATGTTAGGGATCCTTGGCAAGCAGCGGTAGCATATTAGCTCTTGTCCAGAAGAGCCAGATATGATTTGTGGGGTTAGAGTGGAAATGGTCTATACCAAATCTCCAAAAGAGGGGTCGAATATGGTCAGATGGCATCATGGGTTGAATATACCTTACTAGACCTAGTCGTTGCTTATTGATAAATCTTGTGATGTCGGACTACATTTTGGGGTTGCCCAACCCCTAGAACTTCCAAACAATGCTATGTATCACAAGGGCTACCCATTAGTGCCACGAGCTTGAGATCTTGTGGAATTAGGGGAATATCGAGGGGGTCTTGTGACCGGGATCTTAGTTCAATAGTTGTGGTCAAGGTCGATGTCATTGTCCAAGGAATCAGGAGGACTTGGAGTCTCTCTTCTCTCCACTAGTAACCTCAACTCTCATTTCTCCTCTGCACTTGCTTTCTTTCACCATAAGTGGGTCTCATTTTGCCATTCTTCTGTCACATCTATAGTAAAATATGCTTGGCTTTCTGTGTTTATTTGACTTCAAAATTTTTGAGGGGCACACCTCGAGTTTTAAACTTGTTCTTGATTTGTCAAATGCAACAGTGAAGATGATGTTCTTCTCTCTGACATGATATTAGGTTTTAACTGAAGGAAATTTCTGGAATACTGCAGTGAAGTTCGTCATTCGTGTTTTTCTTGCAGTACCAGTTCTTAATTCCTTAGATTTTATCATGCTCATGAGACTGTGAAGTCTTTAAAGTCATTTCAATCAAAAAATTAAAATGTTGACCACCTTCCTCTTTCTCTACTTCTCTTATTTTTGGTCTGTACAGTTATTGTGACTGAAACATGCTTTATACATGAAGCCAGACAAAGTACAAATTACCAAAATACCTCCAGATTAAAAAATTACCTGAGTACCCCTCAACTCTGACATTACTCATTCTTTCCAAATTTTTATTTTCGTCAGTTGAAAGTCTCGTCATTACACGTGACATTCCCATCTGACACTGAGTGGAAGAAAATGGGGAAAGATGGGTTTCTTCAAAGAACTGGGATGCAATATCATTGGAAGAATCGTAACTATAGAAGGTGAGTTTGTTTTATCGTTGAGAATTTATGTAGTAGTTTCCTCTTTCCCATTTAAGCCTCAACTGTCACATTATTCTTTTTTGAAATGGAGAAGATAATATTGAATTAAATCTTAGAATGTATCCCTATGATCTAACACACATGACTGTGAGGACCGGATTCCTACCTCTATTGTTTTCTTGTATCATTTAGTCATGTGTATTTCTGCTAGTTAATTGAACCATGTGTCTGATGCTCTTTTTCTGATCAATAGTCTTGGTATTTGACTTAGATCTCTGCTGATTTCCTCAGATTATTCTATACTGTCAAATAGATAGATTATTCTTATCAAGAAACCCTAGATCTCTATTCAATTAAAGAAAAATTCAGTATAATGAATGATCGTAAAGGAAAAAGCAAGCGGTTAAATTTATGTCTGTGTGAGGAAGAATGGGTCAGGTGGAGAATCTTTAAATACTCTTCTGCTCTGCTTAGTGTTATTTATACCCCTCTATGTGTGGGAGTGATTGTGAAAAAATCTGACTAACGAGGGCTTTAGTACTTATTACTTCTCTCTTTGCATTAATTTTGAGTTTTATTTGTTGCAGAAGAATTTCTTAGTCTGTTATACACTTCAACTTTTTATAATTTTAAATTATTTTCTTAGAAAAATCTAATTTTTGTGCTCTTAATGGTAGAAATAGCCTCTCAGAACAATGTAAAAGATGAGTATGTTGTTTACACTGAATTTGGGTTTATTTACACTGAATTCTGAAATATTATCACTTTTGCTCTAGTTTCGATGATTTTCTGATGGATATGAAGCAAAACAAAAGAAAAAGCATTCGTCAAGAGCGTAAAAAGGTCAGTAAATTACAGTACGGATGTGCTCCTCTTAAGTATTCTTTAAAGGCCTTTTTCTTTGTTCTTGTGATCAATATCGATTTTTTTAATCTACCTGGAGTCGTTGGTCTCTGGTCTCAGGTCTCAACACTCCAACCTCATTTGAACAGCTGATGTCTTGAGATTTTATTTTTTAGAATATTATTTTGATCTATTAAATCCCTGCTATATCATTTTTCTTTCAGATAGTCACACAAAATCTAGTGATGAAACGACTTCAAGGTCATGAAATAAAGGTACAATGTACTGCTGTAATTCCAGGTTACTTCTGAAAATACAAGAGCACCAGCATAATAGCTATTTACAACTGTAATTCACAAACTGTTTCCCTATATAAAAGAGCATTTGTAAAATAGTCTTCTAGATGCATATAACCATTAATTTTATCGAAAAATGGAGGTTTTTTTTATCAGTTTTCATGAAAAGAGCTGGAAAGAGTTATCATCTAGCTGACTAAACAAGGGAGGTAGAAAATGCAGAGAATAATGTCAAGTTATTACTGGTAGATTATTGTATTCGGTACATAGATGTGTACGTGGGGAACTAGTTATATTGGTAAAGATATCATCTATTTTTAATATGCTTCCTTGTGATATCATTATTATTAGGCAATTATCTGATGCAGAATGCCAGTAAAAGATGATCTACGATGTCATCTATCAAGTCTCATACTTCTACGCTCCATGTGAGTGCTTATGCCCGTTCATACTTAGAAATGACCTAGAGACTCGTTAAGATGTTATTTTTTTGACAATCAACCTCTCTGTTGGGTTTTCATAGTTTGGATGACAGGGAGATTGGAAATGGGAATCCCCACTTCAGCAGTCTGATTCTATTCAAGATTATCCCTTTCTTATAAATTAACGCTCTCAAATTAACTGCTGGGAGTTCATCTGTCTAGGAAGATGAATAAGAAACAAATAGGTGCTCAAACTATGCTTTCTAACCCTAGAACCCGCAATACAGACTTCAGGAATATAAGTCTCAAGATCCAATGATCTTCTGAAGGTTTTCTGAGGTCTTATTTCTTGGGCCTAGCTACACCTCTCTCCAACTGGTTGATGTATCTTTATGTTGGTTTGTCCCAAATGATTCTACTGCTATGTCTTTCTGATGAACCCTACCGAGGGTTTGAGAGAAGAAGAGAAGATATTGACATAACATGGAGAGTGTACATAAAGGGGTATATATACCCAAGATGAGAGAGGAAGATATAATAGAAGAGAGAGAGAGAGAGCTATATCTCTAACACTTTCTGTTAAGATGAAGCAACCCTCAAACAACCGAAATCTGCTCAAGTCATCCCCGAGAGTTTCCCAAGAGAGCTTTTTGTTACACGATCAACTTTCTTAGAAACAGGTTACAAAGTTTGTGGATATAGCTTTTGGAGAGTCTCAGAGCCATCTGATGATCCATTAATTTCCGATCTTGTAAGGGCAGTTCCCCAATTCTAATGCTTTATCAGTACTAATAGAAATTAAAAGATATTGCAGGGACAAATGGTGAATGTTATAAATTTAGAATTCTTGTCTGTATCCTCGGAATTGTCTCTCACTAATTAGTCTTGGATCAATCATGGAAACCAAGCCTCCACCCTCTGTAGGTTTTGCTCTTAGATCTATGTCCATTTGCATTCATCTTTACAGACCACCCTTGCTGTTTTGGACTATGTGAAGAGGCATACAAAAATCTAAACTAAATAAATAATTGTTGAAAATGATTGGGGAAAAAATTCTAGTGATCTTTGTGGAAAATGAAATGCACATTTTGTTGGAGATAAACATTGAATTGATTTCATTTTGAAGAGTAGGCATTAAGAGTTTTCTTCTTCATTCCACTTGTTTTTATAACTCTTTATCTGTATTTTTGGAAACAGTAGTTTATGCGTTTAACTAATACTTCGTTCCTTTTACCACTAGTGAGTTCGCAATCCTGAGTCAGATGTCGTTGACAATATATTGACTTAAAACTACTATTGAGTATATGAGTGAGTTAAAGAATGGTATTTGAAAATTCCTAAATCTTTCTCTGATGACTGTCGTGGGCTAAGAGACAAATATTTTCATTGCCTTTTAATAGTAGTTTTAAGCCAATGTCTGGTATGTCTATGAGTAATAATGCCCATTTACTAAGAGTACAAATAGTAATGATAAAAGAATATCATTGGTAAACTAGTCTCATTATAAATACTTAAAACCGTCACAATGTAACAGCATTTGAAAAGCATGAGACACATGGCACCCTCAGTCAATTAAGTTCAAAATTTAATCACACAATCATCCAATGACCAACTTTTATTTTAGTGCACAAATGAAACTAAAGGTTTGTTATCACGACAGGAAAAACACTGGGATGCATTCTACAGCTTCTATAGGAACACAACCGATAACAAGTAAGTTTCATTTTATATTTTCATTTCGAAAAAAAGTTTCATTTTATTTTTCTTTACTTATTTTCTCAATATCTGTTTTTATATCAACACGCCATGCATGTCTCATTCACATCAGCTTGTGCTGATATTTTCACCTCAAAAATTTTCTTCATCTTTATTTCAATGGAGTTTTAAACTAGCTTGGTCTTAGGAGAGTTGTATTTATTACTGGTGGTGAAAGGTCAATGAGTCTTATCACCTATGACCAGAATCTTTTTGCTGGGACATGTTGATGATGCTGATATCCGTTGATACACACACATATTTATAGACAGATAGATAGATAGATAGATAGATGAGAGAGAGAGAGAGAGAGAGAGGACAGGAACTTGGGAACCGTGTCTACAATTCACCAGCCATAGGAACGAGATAGTTCCAGGTACAATTTCTCTTCCATGCCAACACTGATAGGGAGAGAGTTATCAACAATTCAGGAATCTGCCAGTTGAGATTCAAATCTTAGTCCTGCAAAGGCTATATTGTCATAGTTAGAGAGAGATAGAGACAGTGAGGGATAAAGATAGATAAGTAGATAGATAGAGATAGAGAGAGAGATCAACAGATCAGAAATCTGTTACATTCAGAGAAGAACTATTCAGTTCAAGTTTTTCGGCTGTTAGATCCTGCATATTATCTATGCAGAACTAAAAAAATACCTGCTCTTAATCTGATATTTGATTACAAGCCATGGACTCTTCGCCTCTGACCAGATGAATGAACAGGTGGGGAAGACCTTATCTGACTAGAGACTTCTTTGCCTTATTGGGGGAGAAGATGGCAGACAAAGTTCTACTCGTTGTGGCTGAAGATGGGGACGAGCTCGTGGCAGGAGCCCTTAATTTGATTGGAGGAGACACTCTATTTGGCCGGCTGTGGGGATGCCATCCCCGGGCTTATTACCCGAATCTTCACTTTGAAGCGTGTTATTACCAAGTAATCTTACAAGAAATAGTACTCTTATAATTTAGCTTATGATCAGGGATTTGAGTTTATCTTATTATTCCGAGTTCTGTCATTGATTTCAGGCGATTGATGCTGCCATTGAGCTTAATCTTAGTAAGGTAGAGGCAGGAGCTCAAGGAGAGCATAAAATTCAGAGGGGTTACATGCCTGAGATGACCTACAGCTGTCATTACATCAGAGACGAGGGTTTTAGAGTAGCCATCCAGGATTTTCTTCACCGGGAGACTGATCAGGTCCTTTCATCTCTCGTCTATCCGATATCTTCATAGAATGAATGACGAATTTCTCTTTCAATTTGATTGGCTCTTGGCAGGTCAAACTCGTGATTCAAATGCTGCGTGATTCAGGGCCCTTCAAAGATGATTGACTGATCAAATGGTGAAGATGTATAAACTCGTTAGTTAATTTTCAGGCGAGCATCTTGGTTTAACTCTCTGTTCTTTGTTTCTCTCTCTAAAATCGTGTCTCAGGAAATTTGGCAAAGTCCAACTTTGTACAAAGTCAAGCGACAGATAATCTGGCTTCTTCACTGGGAAAGACGGAGCAAATGACAAACATGAAAATGTGTCAGTACTTTCTCTATCTAAACATTGATTTTTTTGCTGAACATCTGCATTTTCTTAATAGAATTATTATTCACCTAAAGTTTCGTTATTTTGACATTCGCGTGTTCTTTCCCAGGAAAAAAACAGAAAAGTTCTCCGGCAAAGGGGCTTTCCAACGAAAAAAGAACACGGAGGTCCAATTATTTCCTTGTAGAGAATTGTTTGACACTATTTCTGTTAACTTTTCAAAGAAAATATTTTAATGTGTAAATTATTCTATTAAATATTTTTTAAAAAAATCCTATTAAAGTGCGTGATTTAAAAAAAAGAAATCTGATTATACTTTAATTTTTAAATTGAGAGCATTATTCCAAAGATCCTTTTACGAGAAGGCAACAAGTGTTGCTTTTTTTCTTTTTCAGGAATAATTTTTCAAGGATCTACATCACTTATTTGAAGAATTCATTATATATAATGAGAGGTTAAATGCGAAATTTAATCACAGTACAAATTTTCCACGTATCGAGCATTCGAGCTCTACTTCCACGATTTTCATTTTTTTTTAATGAAAATCTTTAATTTAAAAAAAAGCATTTCATTTTCCTTGTGTAAAAAGCTCCGCTTTTCAGTCTGCACTTCAGGCGGTGGGGACTGGTCCTTCAGAATTTCAGAAGACCAAGTGGATTTGAAAAAAACGAGAAAATGATCCGATCAGATCGAGGGGCATCGAGATAGATCCTCTTGATCGGTCAATCGGTTAGTGTCGATATTGGATCGATGGGGGTGTCGATTACTTAGTCTGACTGGCAGTTGGATCGAGACCCCTCGATCCCATTGATCGTGTGATCATCAATCCGACTATCGATTGGATCTGCTGTCCATCCGACGATCGACCAACGATCTGCTCTAAACATATTCATAGAAAATTAAAATAAATAACAAAAAGAATCAAAGTTTAAGAAAATAAAAAATAAAAACCTCGATCAAGGACTGAGCTCTTGGGCCTCAATTGCTGATTGGATGAGGCCCACTTTGGCAGAAATCCAAATTAAGGGTATCTTCGTAAATGAGCAAAACCCCGCATCTTTTTTCCCTCTTCTCCTCTTCCCTCCCGCCCCTGCGAAGCTCTCAAAAAGAGATAGATAGAGACCTGCCCCTCTGCATCCCCAGCTCTCCTTCCCGCTAGGTTTCGAAACCTCCATTTCTGCGAAAATGTCCGCAAACCCTTCCTCCAGGTACGTATCCATCTTCCAATTTTGCACAATCTCCAGCATCACAGTTTTCCCGCCCACGATCCACGATCTTCGCCTCCCCGCGGCCGTGGAGAGATCTCCTAGATCCTTCCGCTCTCGTCCTTCCCTACTCCTATGCGGAAACCCAAACCAGAATCCGCCGCAACATTTCCTACTTCCGCGCCAACTACGCCATCTTAATTCTCATCATCCTCTTCCTCAGCCTCCTCTTCCATCCTGTCTCCGTGATCGTTTTCGCCCTCGTCTTCCTCGGCTGGCTCTACATCTACTTTTACCGCGAAGATCCGATTATTATCTTCCGTATAACCCTTGGCGAAAGTGTAGTTCTCTTTTTGTTATCGTTAGTTACGGTTGTCGCTCTCGTGCTCACTCGCGTTGGGACGAATGTTCTGGTTGCGTTGGTGATCGGTTCTGCTGTCGTTATTCTGCATTCGACTTTTAGGATGACGGATGATTTGTTTCTCGACGAGCTGGAGGCGGTGGAAGGAGGATTGATGTCCGTCGCCGGTAGTGCTTATTCTAATTCCTAGGGTGCTAGATTTGCCCTAATTGTGGAGTTTTAAATTAGTGCTTCATTTTGGGGTTTCTGTGAAATTGCCCGAATTTATGGTTTTGGAGGGACTTATGCAAGAATCCCGCGGTGGCGGTGGCGGTGGCGGTGGCGGTGGTGTTCGCAGGGGATGGGGGGTGGGTAATCTATTTATATTTTACGAGTAGATTGTGCGGCAGTCAGAAATGACAAATGGGTTTCCGGTTTGTTGATTTTGATTAGAAATGGCTCAAATTTGAAAGGGTTTTCTTCCCTGGTTTTTTTGCGCGTCAAGATCCGCAATCTTACATTTTCCAGCTTTGAATTAATTTACATAATTGAGGTCATTCTTGATCTCATCTATGGTTTTGGCCATAGACATGGATTTCTTTAGATTTCTTCAATTAATGTTTCATAGTGCTAGACAATGCTTTGTTAGAAAGGACAATGATCATAGTGAGAAAGATGAGATGAACTAATGAGATTTTTGTGAAAATAGAAAATGAGACAAAGAGGGTTTAGCTATCAAAGGGAGAGGGGGAAATATATATATAGTGAAGATTTGTGCAAACTTCTCAAAAGTTTATGGAGCAGAGATTCGGTCTATCAAGTCTTTATCTAAAATAACATTAAATTTTTTTCTCAACATGTTTGATGTGTTTATGAAAGGTTGGACTATAGGCAATTAAACATGCAACTTATTTATGATAATACATTTTCACGAAACTTTTCAACAAGAAAATCTGAGACACTTGAAGTAGAGATTGTAGCCATGTCATATCAGAAGTTGGGCAAGCCATCGTTGATACTTTACATTTGCACTAGATCTCAAAACAATATTTTGCTTCGTCAGACCATATGAACTAAGTTATTGCCAAGACATAGCATAACATCCAAATGTAGAGCTTGTATAATACTATCTCTACATAATTTTTCTATTACGTGAGATGTGATAAGCCTTCCAAATTTTTAATCAAAATATAAAATGGAGAGGAAGATGTTGAATCAAACATTCAAAGACTAAAACACTAAGAATAGATCAAACTCTATACTTTTAAGGTTCATTGAAGGAACTTTGGAAGCTGTTCAAGTGTCTAACCTCTGGTAGTATCTAGATGATTGTTGGATGATTAGTTCTCCTCTTCAATGCTTTTCACCAAGAGAAAAAGGGAACAAGCGATATCACTTTTTGAAAGGCTCATATGGGGCACCCTTAAGTGTGATCGTTCTCCCCCTATATATAGACATTGGGTATGTGAACTTTATCCCTCAAAATTATGTTTGTATCCACAAGCATCCATAGACCTTATGTATGTGATCCTCTAGGTCCATATATCTCGCTAGTTAATAACTCTATAGACCCTATAATGCTTATTGGTCAAAACTTTTTAATTATCTATATAAACATATAGATTAATTAATTAATGATTAATTTAACCCAATCGACAAAGTTGAGTTTCTAGTATAGAGTGTATAAAAAGCTCTCATATGAAATCTTACCCTCATCAATTATCATGTGTGTATAATCTTTCATGTTTCTGGAGACTCCCTAAATGACATAGGGTATGGTCAACTATAAAACCCTAATTGGTCATTCTAGTTAGTATTGATGCATGGAGCAAATAGTCAATAATCGTGAATAGTTTCACTATCTTGTCTGATGATTAAACTCCATCTCATTCTTTGAGTCAATCTCTTTGAATATCGAGGATAGATGATCCAATCTTGACTACACAATCACCTTCGAGGACTTCATGTCATATCTAATTATATCATGTTTTGGAGATCCTACTAGAGGGATTCATAAGACATAATCGAAACATAGTTATCAATCTACAAAATGTCTTTGGTGTCTGATGTAAAAAAACCACATACACAACTATGATATGAATCAACCTTATTTACAATTAGATATAATACTATTTAAAGATTTATATAGATAAATTAAGTGAAATCTTTCTCCAAAGAGCACCCACTATCTACCCTGGTGTCTTCATACTAATGGCTAAAAAATCAACTTTACTCATCATGTGGGTCATAATACGGTTAGACAATACTATTCTTTCTAGATAATTTAATGTCTTTCTCGAAGATCCTTCGAATTGGAATATTTAGAACATATGTTTGAAGACTAATGATAATTATATGCTGAGCTCATCATAATTTACTTAGCCATTGTATATGCTCATTCACTTTATTGCAAACACTACACAAGAAAGTGACCTTCTTTTAGGGAGTCAACCCATTCCACATTTTTAAGAGACTAGTCACTCCATTTCTCTTGGAAGCCAATGATAGTCAAAGTGATTCTTGGGAAGTCAAAGGTGGTCAAAGGCATTCTTGAAGGGTCAAAGAGGTCAAAATTCTTATCTTTTATTTATTATTAATAAATTTAGATCTTTCCTATGCTTTAGGAAGGATCCATAGTTATAGGAGGAGAAAGAGGTAAGCCCACCTCCTTAGGGAAGTGGTAAGGTTACCACCTCTTAGAGAGTGGTCAACCTACTCCCTAAGCAAGTGGTTGTGGGCCCACATCTTTAAAAGGGTCTCTCCCGCCTCTTTAGGATTTCTACCATTCATTTGGTTGCGCCCAAAAAGACTAAATCTCTACCATTAATTCAAAGGAGCCTCTTAACCTAACATACAAAATTCCTTTGTTATTGTTTTTTGGCTCTTTCTTAGAATCAAGCTACTCGAAGGAAAAGGAAATGCTTAGGCCCAATCAAGGCATTTTTTGGTGTTTAAGTTTGTTGTGGAGGCAAAATTATGTAGAGGATCGAGATCGTAATAAATCAAGCATCACCCGCCCTAGGACTGACATAAAAAAGGGGTTTGTGTGAGGATGTGGATTTGATTTTCTCTTGTAATCCCCTCCATGGATAGTGTAGAAGCTATTTACCTATTTTTATTTTAGAATTTTTCTCTTTTCTTTAAAAAATTTCTCGCCATTACCCAATCTCCCAAGTACCTGATTTTCTAATTTTTCACCATTCTTCCATCATCTTCCATTCCATCATTCTCATTTCTCTATTTGATCATTCCATTCTCAATCTTTTCATCATTATTTACATATAATATAAATATATCTATTTAGAATTTCGTTCATACCATATTCTATTTCTTCATCCCTTCATATTTCTCAAAAGATATCTTATACCATTACTTTTCCCGTATAATAGTATCTGATTTGTGCATAAAAATACGATTGTTGAATGTGCAAATTCAAGTATCAAAAAATTTACTCAACTCATCAAATTTGATGTTAAACTTTATAATATTTTTGAGTCAAGGTCGAATCCGCAAAGAGGAAGGTTAAAAGATTGAAATCAGAAGATATTTTTGTGATATTTTTAGATTTAGAAAGCAGAAATGATCGATGAAAGGGGAGATATATGTGCATGAGAATATAGTGGACTGATCAAATTCTTCCAAACTCCTTTTTGAAGATTAAAAAGCTTTGATTGATGGTGGAAAAGTGATTTTTAAGGTTTATAAATCTAAAAATATGGATAAAAGATAAAAGATAATAGAAAATATAGATAGAAAATGATTTTAATCTAAGGATTTATGATGAAAACACATCTAGTGATGCTCTCCAATCAAAATATACTTTCGAAAGCATGTACATTTTGCCCAAACTTGGCGTCTTGCATCCAACACGAATAATGAAAAGAAAAGAAAAGAAAATCACTAAAAATGATGTTCCATACTTGAAGAATGATCAATCGCTGCCTTCTTTCCTTTTTGTCTAGCCAATGCTAGAGGAAAGACAAAGAAACATTAAGGATTCTATTTTTTGTCTCAAAACTTACATCAGCCCGAGCAGATGTGTAGAACTTGAATGCGGATTATGCCCACAAAATTTTAGCCCCTAACTCCATCATGATCATTAGATATCAAGATTTTAATTTTGATGAATCTAACTCCATTAGAAGAACTCACGCGACGAATACACGATGGAAGAGTGGTGCGAGAGGAGAGAGAGAAGGAGAAGAGGAGGTGAGATCTACTCCTTCCCTTTACGCACATGCGCGTGGGAGAGCAGGAAGATAGGAGACATTGCACAAGAGGGAAGAGCAAAGAAGGAAGAGAGACGGCAAAAATTTCCATCACGCACACTCGGACGTATGCGTTTGAGAGAGAGAAATATTCGCCTCTCCTCTCGATGGAATTTTTTTTCGTCGAGAAAGAAAGAGAGAGAAGGGGGGGGGGCGGAGAATCTCTTCTCTTCTTCCTCATATGGGGGTTTCATGCCCACCATGACTACCAACACATTTGTGACCATTATTAGCACCACTCGGGGGTTGCCACAGCTCAACATTGGTGATTGTTGTCAACCCTAATATAACCATAGCCAAAGGTTCTATGGGTGTCATAGATGGGTACTAGTAGAGAGGCGAAGAACCTTGGAAAAAATAGTATCCAAGGAAGGAATATCACCTGCACCCTAGACTTGATTGTAAATAGAGTAGATAGTCTATTGAGAAGGCAATCACTACAATTTCATTGTGACGTCGTTTATAAGTAACCACACAAATAGCAAGGGGTTGATAGGTATTGAGATAATCTAAGAGGCAAAAATTGGGCATATTCTTCTCCATTTATGTCACCCATTTGAAGTTTGAAGAGTTTTTCATACCCCTAAAAAGTGCAAGAAACATGCTTCAAGTGTCCATGCATATGCTGCAAGGTGATCCATATCTCCTTGGCATGATGCATATGTGAAACAAGTTGTCAAATCATCAAGATGATGCTACCACGCATCCATATGATTGTTGTAGCATTAGAAGCAGCCCAATTTGCATATTTCTTATCCTTTGAATTTGGGGCATCGTAATTCAGAAAATAAGTTTTTCCATGGATCATGAAAAAATTTTCAAACTTGTCGGTCCAAGTCAAATAGTCTTCACCATTGAAAAATCTCTAAACTAGAAGTGATATTTACCAAGAAACTATTTTTTTCCATAAAAAATAATTTCTTATCTCCATGTTCCATAATTTTTTTCTTAATATTTGGAATTTTGAATACTCAAAATCAGATTTCGAATGAGAGAAATATGCCCAAATTACTGAAAAAGTTGCTTATATGGCTTCATGGGCCACCAGATTGGCCAAAAAAGAAATGCAATTAAGCTGGATCTGATTTAGAAGTACTGTCAGGTCTTGATTGTCTAATAAGAGTAATCAATAAATTTGTTTAAAGCAAGAGGTGTGACCTGACGAGTGCAATAAACAAGAATCCAAGATGTAATATTTTTGCATGAAAGGCTGAAACACGTTATATTTTTGCATAAAGAATGACAGGCCCTGCAACATAATCCTGTGAGAGAAGCAATGGAATCACTTAGAACCTCATTTTGACCTTGTGGCTACACAAAGCTTTACCACCATCTGGTCGGGGAACACTAACAACGAAGGAAATGAAAGGAGCAAAGATTTCAATGCTAAAGAATATTAAGAAGTAGATTAAAAAAAGGGACAATGGAAGCAAGAGGAGAGCATCTCAATCCATTAGTAGAAGTAGAAGAAGGCAATAAATGAGACGATAAAGAAACTCAAAATCCATATCAAGGAATGGAGGAGTACACGGTAATTATATTTTCACATCATTTGAAAATAGAAGATTACCAATTAAATCAAGAACATGACATGTGGTCAATGTAAAGAACTTTGTGTGTGAAGAAAAATAGAGAAAATGTCTCAAACAAAGGATTTCATTTCACAAAGAATTTGGGAGTGAGATTTAATTAAATAAATCCAAGATGATCTAAAAATCTCAGGATAGACATGGCAATGTCCAAAATCAAACTCCAAAAATGGCAATAAAAAGATCAGAGATCTTTGTCTATGAAGGTGGCTTTGTTGAAGATAGGCGACATAATGATGCTCTCTTAATTTTAATGGGTAAAGAGATGCATGTTAAAAGTTGTGGTAAAATCAGGACGAGAGAGAAGAAGAAATTGGGGAAGGGGAGAGAAATGGAGATATAGCAGGAGATGGATAGCATGGAGAGAAAGGGAGAGAACAAACCAATATGTTTCATAGAGAACCTTGCAGAGAAAATTGCAGAGTGAAGAGGTGGAAGAGAGAGAGAAAAGAAATTGCAGGAATCAGCAAGAGGGGAATTCCACAGAATAAAAAAAACTGCTCACCACTATACTGCATGGAAAATGCACCAAATACACTTCAAACCATTTTTCATTCTGCTGCTTATATGCACTTGAGACCAAATTGTTACCTTCCCACTGTATTGTTACAGTGTATTCTTAAACCTTTTGATACCACCATACCCTTAATTCTAAGCTATTAAAACTGCAAAAAATCTTAGTATTCCGAATCAGTCCAATTCTCAGAGCTTGATCTCAGTCTCCCTATCCAGGAAATCCCTAGTTTAGAATTAGATTTCGAGGAATTCTTCTTCTTTGCCTCTCAAAATCAAAAACAAACTTTGGCTCTATCAGATCTTCTGAGTTTCAGTCAACTGACTGTCTTGAGGAAATAATAATCAACAAGCAGTTCCATATTGAAAATGTACTCTGTTGTCACTAATAGTCACCCCTTGGGTGACACCGCCATTTTCCTGAGAACATGGAAAAGTGGGGTTACCGACAATAAAGCGTTGCATATTTTACAGCCCTGGAACCAAAATTTTGTTAAAAAAAGGCATAATCACAATGGTAATTATGTAGGAAGGAAAATGGAAGAAGCCAGGCTTCTTGGACAACTTGGCAAGTTCGACACCAAATGTTTTGGCCAGGTTAATTTTTTGGGAATTGAAGTTGCACGCTTGTATACTGAATCTTCCTTTGCAACATAAATGAAATATAGTATCTTCAATGTAACTATGCGACAGCACACAAACAGAACTAAGTAACCATTATCATGAGACCTGACATATTCTCTCTTTAGTCAAAATTCTCATCCTCCCAGTGATACAAATTTCGAAAAGGTGGCTCAACTATTAGGCAACCAAGCAAGGATATGAATTTCTCTCAAACTAGTTGTCTAGTGAGAGAAAGAGAAATTAAGATAAAAACGTTAAAATATTTGACTGACCTGAACTGGAGGTAACATATAGCAAGCACACTAATCTTCATGAAACTGAAATCGGGGGTAACGACTAAACACATCTATTACTTACCATTCACACAGCTCTCTATTATGGTGGTTTCATTCTTCATTTACCCTCAATGATGTAAGAATCACTTATTGGCGTCATTGAAAGAGTTGACTTTTGTCAAACAGCACCCGCATAGACTCTGCGAGCATAAGTCAACACCATGACAAAGTTCTCTGCTGGAGAGCCAGTCAACACCACTGCCCTCTTGGAAGATCCCGTCTGCAGCCAAAGATCTACCAGTTCGTGGATTTCCAAATATGGCATTACTTGTTGTCCTCTGCAAAAGATCTCCACCTGTAGGCCCCCAACAAGAACATGCAACAACATTGTGGGGAGATTAGGCGACAAAGAGTATGTGGATTTTGTTTTTGAACTTAGGTTAAAGATATTAAAACTTTTATGTCTAGGGAAAGATTGTGTTTTTCATTTCTTCTACTTGAGTTTTAAGAAGACAGCTTCTACTGTTCTCCTTTGGCTTATCGTGTATCTTAATATGGAAACAGAAAGAAGTAGAGAGAGAAAGAGAGTGGTTTCATCTGATCTTATATAACAGAATCTATTTAAAAGAATGAGGAGAAAGTAAAAATTTTAGATTTCAAAATCTAGGAAATTCCAAGAGTATCAATAAATCAGATACCTCCGTCTCGTTCACAAGATCAAGTTTCTTGGCAAGATACTTCTGTACCAGTAGAACAGGCAAGCTGTTGTCCCTGCTCAGAAAAAGAAATTCAGTTAAATGAAGAATGAAACTTATTACAATATACCAATTTGAACATAGATTAAAAATGTGGTTTTCATTCATAGTGTGCCAAGAGAATGATCCATCACGATTTTCATTTACCTTGCTAAAACAGAATATTCGAAATTCTCTATGCATTAACAATACAGATTGATGAATGAAGACTGTATGAAACAAAACTTGCGCAATATTTCATTCAAGCAATCAATACAAGACAAAGAAATACTCTATCATGGCCAGCATCCAAAAGCTTTCGTAAAAAAACTTAAAATGAAAGACACTAATGCATAAGTCAGAAGCTAATCGGGGACAATGAGGCATCAATCTTACTTGATTCTAAGGTATGATGAAGATAACTGAGGTAGTAGCGCGTCTCCTTGCCTGAAAGAATCGAATTGGTTATCCACTGAATTGAAGTTTTTCCATTATTTCAGGGGGTTAAGATATAGAACGGATCAAAATTATTTGAATTGGAGCCTTTCTCACCGATCTGGAGCAGAAACCAGAGACAACCATATTGGGCAGGACTCTTTTTCCTTTTTGAGATCCCTTGAGGCAACAGCTCTTTTTCTTCCTCCACCACTCCTGCGGAGTGTATTAATGGCCTGGATCTTGAGAATTTCTCTTTCGGGGTTTACGAAGATGCTCCCTGGATTTACTTCTTCGAGGGGCAGTTTCTTTGACGTCAATGAGATTTACCTGCTCTGTTTCCGGAATGGAACCTTTGTCGGTGAAATTGGCTACTACTACAAGATCTTTTAGAGGTTTCCAGTGCTCAAGGTTGTCCACTGGGGGTTCTTCACCATTGGATGAAGTCCAGGCATTGGAACTACCCTGCAGTCATTCGTTAATAAAAATAATATTTCACAAAATTTGGAGTTATGAGAAATGAGTCATAAATGGGAAGGGAAGTTCAAAAAATAGATTGGATTTTTGTGATAATCAAGATCTAAAATGTGGTCTGGGTGGGAACCATGAACCCCATGTGAAACCCAATTTACAAACACTAAATTCTGTATTTAGAAACTTCTAGCACAAAATATAGAGAGAGGGGGAGGATCCATAAGGAGAGTCGTTCAACTCAGTTGACTCATATTACTCAAGTTATTTCCAAGAGTATAATAAAATTTTGATACAGATGGGCAGTCATAATCTTTTTTTTTTTCTTCAGTTTTTCAATGTCCAGCCCTCTCAAAGCCAAGACCTTAGACGTCAATTTTAAACACTAACTACTGTACAAAATTTCTAAAACCTGAAATAAAAAGAGAGAGGAACCATGTAGAAAATGATGAGAGTTACCTGTCTTACATTCTGTGAAATGCTTCTGAGAGTCTCAGGAAGGTGTGATATTGACAGGCAGTCCTCTAAGTTTTCTTCCTTTATTATTGGGGGTTGGACACCTAAGCCTTTCACTATTTTTCTGCCAGCTGCTTTTGTTCTCCTGCGGGTCAATGCACTCTGTGGTGGAACACGAGTTGAGTTGATGACCAGAGATGAAAGTGATCTCTCCTTTCTTCTTATAGGCAATGAAATGGAAGGCACAAGGTCTGGAGCCTCCACCTTTCTCCTTTTGAAAGGAAAAATCTTTGATCGCACATCTTGAAGATTGTTATCAGGCCTGAGTTAAATACATGATTGTACTGGTGAGAGGGAGGAAAAAAATACAAGAATTCTTTGAATTCAGCTTTTCTTGGAAAAGGAAAAATTCAAATAATCTAGAAGATATCCCAGCGTAAGAATTTCACAGCTCTAACAAAAAAAAGAGAACCCAAAACAAAGAAACATCATCAACCTAAAACTGGACTTGATCGCATCTCATTTTAGATCACATAACATTATCCCAGACATCACATAAATTAACCAGACTGGTAGCTGTATCATGGCACTGTTTTTGGCAATTCAGATGTGATCTTCTAATGACTTTACCAGTGGAAAGAGCATAAACAAGTTGGTAGGGACCATGAGTGGCCCAATAATGCTGAAGGATACAAATTGTGGCTGGAGAAGGAAGCCCTTGGTAAGAAATTGATTGAGTTACAAGCTGTCTCTCCCTCTTTCGTACCTCCTCCTCTTCTTGGTTCTACCATTATAAGGACAGCACAGGGTTGTGAAGTTGACACTATTTCAAGGGCAACTGAAAATTTGCTTCAGCCGCAAACCAGAGGAAGCTTATCACCAAGTTTGAAAACTTGGTCAGCGACAACCAAAAATGGCAGCAGCAGTGTACATGAAAGTATGGTCTGTCCTCACACCAAAAATGCATTATGAAGTCAAGCACCACTCTATGTTTACGATCCAACTAAAGGATTATTTAAGAGTACTGATTGACATATTATCACAGCAAGTTACTCCATATTACCCTCTCATCTGGAGATTCCTGCTTTGGATCTACTTCAGCCCCAGTCACAGGCATGGACCAGTCCCTACAGGAAAGGTTCTGATGACTTGAGATGTCATTGAACTGACGGTTGATGCCGTAGATAATATAAAGCCAATAAGTGAATTGGGAAAAGTCAGAATCGCGGGCCAGATGCTGCAGAGCGACAACCAGGTGGACTGGACTATGGCAGTAGCCCGGCCCACTGGAATGGAGTGGATGTCTGTGTCTCGCTATCAAAAAGTTTAACTCTGCGAGGTGAAACACCTCTATTTGTAGTGATTGATAAGTTTAACCCGAGGACATAGTAGCCGGAAGGACCCTCACATTCACATTATTACTAGCCAAGAATTAAACATGAAGCAGAATTAGAGAGGAAGGGAATCACATGAAAACAGAGGTTTTAGCAAGAATTAAACAGTTTGATGGTGCAGAAGATGTCCATAGTTTATCAGAGGATGATGCAAGGGAGTAAAGGGATTGTAGGGATGCAGCTGCCTCAAAAGATAAGGTGGAGATGGACTGGAGACAGATCCAGGCAGTTTGTGGAATAGGAAGGGGAATCAGGTATCAAGAGTGAAAGTGGAAGATGAGGAGTTTATACAGCACTATCAAACCACTTTTGCTCCTTTTCCAAGAGAGGAGGCCAAAACCGGTGGAGGTGGATTGGTAGAGGGACAAACCGGGTTATGCAGAAGCAGCAGGTGGATTTGGTGAGGTTGTTCACAGTGGAAGAGGTGAGGATGGCCATCAAAGGCTTGAATAGGAAAGGGACCTGTGGACCAGATGGATTTATGTCTTTTTCTTCAATAATTCTGGGGTTTTGTCGATACAGATGTCATGGCCACCTTGGAGGTGTTTAATGGTGGAAATTATCGCTTAGGGAAAATCCATTGACCCAACTTGTTTCTTCTACCCAAGTGCCAATGAGCAGTTAGAGTTGAGGAATTTCCCCGTGGTCTTCTATCCAACTTGTCTCATCGTCAAAATCCTTTCACATTATCATGACAACAGTATTGACAAACAGGTCAAGGGCAGCAATTGGCAAATTAGTCAGCCCTTTCCAATCCACCTTAAGTATACGAGGGCTATAATCAATTAGTTGTCAGCCCTTTCCAGTCAAACTGATATAATCAACGGAGATTATAGTGGCGTGACTGAGGAAGGGTTCAATGTGGAAGGTTGATTTTGTGTTTGACTTGCTTGATTGGAATTTCCCAGGGTCCTCTATGAGGCGGAGATGCTTTAGAGCTCAATGGGTCAGGAGTTGGGTCAGCTAAACGGGTGAATAGAGAGGGGTTGGATTCAATGTGTCTGATTTAGAAGACAGGATGGCTTGCGAGCATGCAGAAGAGGATAAGCTCCCAACCGGGGTGAGGATGAAAACAGTGAAGCTCAAATCGCATTGATCGTATACCTCATGTCAGATGAAGTGAAGCCCATGTCTGCCAGCCCCAACTCGACTACATTGAGGAACAGTGAAGGGGCCCCATTTCTGGTCTCTGCTGCTCATCCCCTAAGGCCCTAGTAATTGCCAAAGGAACTTGCAGATCAAGTGAACTCCTGTGGCCTGGGAATCACACCAGGCACCACCAAAACTTGGATCATTGCTCTGATACCAAGTTAAAAATAACACACTAGAAAGAGGGATAGAGAACCAGCGGTAGATGAAGGGGCAGTTGGGGAATGATTCCCACTGCCTTGAGAACTGATTAAAGACAGAAAAGCATATTCATTTCGAAGGTAAAATGCCCTTTAAATAGGGCTACAAGGTTATCTTTGTTATAACAGTAACATTAGTGTATAGAATATAAAAATAAAACAGGAGATAACTGTCAGCTATCTAATATAAAACAAAACGTCTGGTTTTTGCGAGGCTGCTCCTCAGGAAAAGACTACTGGTTTCATTGTATAGGAGGCAAAGAAGATTGCTCCTACCTTTTCTTCGAGTACTGGCACATGGTAGGACTTCGCAGAAGATCACTTTTCATTGTCACAGAGACTCATGGCTAGAAGAGTGGTAAATTGCAGTTAGCGGATAGCCACATTGTTTGGTAGACTATAAATCAAGGAACTGGAGATCATGGCTATGCTGGGCAGAGCTGGCTACAAAAATCTCATATCGAGCATTAAGATGTCCACTTTCCCTGTAGTGTATGGCCATGGGGTTCTCCTGTTGTGCGATTCAGCTTCCTCTAACCCCCAGAAAATCTGCTAACCAAACAGGACTAAATCCTTGACCTCTTGAAGACACATCTCACATGGACTCAAGCACTCATGAATCTCGGGCAAACCAACATTGACGTGATGTGTAATTTGAGTTTGGGGCTAATGTCTGCTTCAGGATTCACCCATCTCATGTGCGTTCCATTTTGAGGGACCTTATCATAGCCACAAAGTTTTCCCATTGCGAAAGGTTCTTTTCAGACTTGGCCATTGTGAACCTCTATTGTTTCACTGAAGTTTTTTATTATGAGCTTTTCTTATTCTCTGGTGGGATCTCACCCACATAAATTATTGTTAAATGACAAAGTTTTTCTCTTTCTACAAGCTCTTTCAAAGTCCTGTCACATCTTCCTCTACTCCATAAAAGTTCTCAGTCCCAATAACATCAAAATAAAAGGCACAAGTGATTAGTTAATCTCTCCACTGAACCAATATTTGAATAATGTTAAGTTCATCCCTAGAACTACCAGTGGTTCAAAATCACAGCTAATTACAAACAGCTCTCTAAATTTTACATAGAATTATAATAAATTTATAATATTTTGTTCTTTTACCTCAGTTTTTCAATGGGAGTGCAACCAAGATTTGTACCACATGTCGGGCAAGAAACAAGCTCCTCATTTGTCAGTTTCTCATAAATGCACTTCCTGCAAACTGATACCAGAAGATACTGATAAATCAAGATTAGATTGAAGTCCTGAAGACTTCAGTTTTTATTTTGTCATTTCTTTCTACGACTTGTATTTGTAACCCCGAAGACTCGCCACAAAATTACTAAATTTTAAAGAACGAGAGAGAAGATCACAAAAGAATCGGCCGTTGACGAATTGCTGCATGAAACGTGTTTGACGACCACGAAGCGAAAAGAACATCAGACTACCAGGCAAACTGTGTAAGAGAATTTCGACTAGCGATTAGGAACATTAAAGGACTGATAACGGCATTCGAGGAGTTAGATCGCTCAGAGAAATTTTCAAACATTCAACCAAAGGCTACCAACTTTTCCCGTTTCCTTCCCGCTTCACATCCACAACGACGAGAGATAACAGATATGCACGACGATCACAGAGACGTAAACATCGGCTTCGGAAACTCTTGAACAAATTCACCGGGAGTATCGTTTACAGAGAAAGTCCCTCGTGCAAAAGAAGAAGCACAAACTACCAGAAAAACGAAGACTCGATCAAAGACAACGCGATAGAGAGAAAGAGTAAACAAGGAAAACATCGAAAGAGAGAACGGAAGAGGGAGAAAGATTAAGAGAGAGAAAGAGAGGAGTCTTACAGGAATGCAAGCATTCGGAGATGGTGGTGGCGTCGTTAAGAAGTTTGTGGCAGAGAGGGCACGTCATGCACGAGACCAACAGCTTTCTCTTCACCTTCACGATCAGAGACATCTCTCCTCTCCCTCTCCCTCTCCCTCTTCCACCCGGCCCTCACCAACCAATCGTCATCTTTGCATGCAACATAATCCCGGCTCCTTTAACCTGATCTCGTCCAGGACAGAGAGAAATGAGGTTGAAAACCTCGCGGAGGGAAAGACGGGAGAAGGGGAAAGATCTGACGACGAATGGAGAGCGTAGTGCACGAGATGGAGCGCGGAAGCGTGGAGGGGAGGGAAGAAAGAGCTGTTACAGGGGTAGCGGTGTCTGATTTCATAAAATCACCTCGGTGCATCCTACTTTCCGTACCGGCTCGAATTGGACAGAACCTGAACCTCGCGAGGTTTGAGAACGAGGTAACGGTTGACTTACAAGGAGAATCGTCGATTACACATCGGACGGTCAGATCTGAGCGGTCTACAGTCGTTAATTTTTAGTCGTCCAGAAAACTCAATTCCCGGTGAGGCGAAAATTCGAGGGCTCACGGCCTCGACTTCCCTGATTTATTGATATTTTAAATCTATCAGGTCAAGTGAATTCCATACCGGCTCGAATTGGACGGAACCTGAACCTCGCGATGTTTGAAAACGTGGTAATGGTTGACTTACAAGGAGAATCGTCGATTACGCATTGGACGGTCAGATCTGAGCCGTTAATTTTTTTAGTCCTCCAGAAAACTCAATTCCGGCGAGGCGAAAAGTCGAGGGCTCACGGCGCCGTCTTCCCTGATTTATTGATATTTTAAATCTGTTGGGTCAAGTGAATTCCAAATGTCACTGGGCTGGCAAATTTAATGCCCTAAATGCTGCAGAACACGGCGAATTTTCACAGCGGGGTATATGACCCTAATGGAAGTGAAGGGTTATTTTTTCTCGAATTATTTGTCGACGAGGATGCTATAAATTGCGGGGGGAGGAATTGAAAAATCCCCCGAGCACTGTTGAAGAATCAAGATCCGATGAGGCCCTTGTGCCGAGCATAGGCAACGATCGACATGAACAGCGAGAGGCTTCCCAGTCCAGCACAAATGACCACCTGCACAAAGGTACTGATGTTAGAGAGAGAGAGAGAGAGAGCGGCGAGAATGCGGGAGAGAGATAGGAAAGAGATGGAGAGGAGATAACGTGAGGATGGGCTGCTTCTTAGATTTAGAGAATGAGAGCATATCGGAGAGAAATGGGTACGAGATACAGAGAGAGACAGAGATGGGTGCTTTTTGATCTATTAGATATTGGAGCCAAGAACATCACCCAGAGAGGAAAGATCAAATGAGATAGAAGAGACAGGGCACTCACCCATTTGTAGACGTGTCCATGGCCTTCATTCCATGAGTACGGAATATTCATGCCAAATATCCCAGCAACCAATGAATACAGTGACAGACAGACGGTCCCAGAGCTCAGAAACAGCTCCAGCTGAGAGAGAGAGAAGACCAGTGAGCATGCACACGATCTTCTGCAAAAACTGACCGGTGGTCTAGGTAAATTTTTAAGGAAAACATTCACCTGAATGAGCTGGTTTCGATGATTATCCAGCTGCAAGAAACCAAATTCATCGGTTCTTTAGAGAGAAACATGGCAATGTATCCCGCAAAGGAAGGCAAGGGTTCAACGAGTACTTGGATGTTGATGTAATCCTCCGTGTCGTCAATGTATTCCCTCAGCTGCACATTAAAACATTTTCCGATGAGCAGTAATAAACAAACAAATGACGGGAGAGAACGACGATAAAATTTCATCATCTAAAGTCAAGGCCGCCAGTTGCTTTCTGCTGTCAATTAAGCTATGCATTATCGTGTAAGCTACATTGATATACTTGGCTCTATGTCGAGTAATCATGTATTCTATCCTTGATGATGCCCAGTAATCATGCATCAGATGTAGCTAACATGGGTGCATATTATAAGTGATAGGGTGTCTGTTGATTTTGAAAGATCTGCTAAACTATGCACCCATTCGTTAGTTAGATTTTATGCAACCTGTAGAGCAATGTTAATTACTGCCCAGCCTGAGCACCCTCTACCATGGAGTTCTTCTCACCCCGGCATCCATCTTCCCAGGAAAACATCATCCCTACACTGCCCAAGCTCGAGCAGGCTTAACTCCAGAGTTCTTCCCCTCCCTGATGCCCTTCTTCCCAGGAGGTCAACCATTCCTGCACTGCCCAAATCCTGAACAAGGTTAACTCTGGAGTTCCTCTCCACTCCGGTGTTCCTCTTATACCAAATCATTCACATATGATGCCATGGGTACAGTTATCTTAATTTCACCGTCCTCAAGGATATGATATAGTATTACCCAAAAAAAAACCAAAAACAGCATGAGGAAGAGATCTTGTGAGCATACCGTGCTTAATTTGTTCAACGTACCATCAACTTGCATGAAATAGGCCTGGAAATACACAAAAAAGTCAGGGAGGACCAGTAAGTTGCGTTTTTTCAAGAAATTTAAAAACTTCGTTAACCTCAAGAAGCATTTCGAGCTCTTCGACATCATTTTCGTTTCCATGAACGGTAGGAGCACTTGCCCTGCTTGCCCTAGAAATCTTTGAACCAATTGTTGGAGGGGAAGTTAACCAGTTGGGAATGCCAGACCCACTAACAGGAGAGGATGCTCCTGCCAGTTTCCTCGATAAGTAAAGATCCGCCATGTCATCATCGTCATCCAGCAGTTGTTCGAGTTCATCTCGAATCTGTGAAAATTCAACGATAAAAATGTCAACATACTACTGGAATAAAAATTGTCAATCCTAGCTAACTGACAGAAGTACTGGAAAACGTATATTAAACATAAAATGAATATTATATATTCATCTCTTATACATGTATTACCTTTTGAACCCTGGCAGTCAGTCTTGTCATGGCACTCTTCAGCTTCCGAACACGGTCAAGGTTACGGCTACTTACCTGAAAATCATGCAGTGATATTAGAATGAGAAATGTGAACAAAATAAGACCTTACTCAGTAATCTAAGTAAGAGAGATGTCAAAATGCAATACTACAGAACAACATCTTCAAGTAATGTCCATGAGCATAATGACACCAGGGCGAAGAGGAGCTCCAGAGTAAAGCCTGCTCAGGCTTGGGCAGTGCTGGGATGAGCGACCCCTGGGAAGAGTTGCACAGGGGTGGAGAAATCCAGAGTTAAGGCTGCTCAGGCTTGGGGTGCAGGGATGGGCGACCTCTTGGGTGGGAAGAAGAGGGTACTTGTACCAGTTGATTACCAATTTTGGGTGATCTTTCTTTAATGTCCAAAAAAAACTTCATGTAATCAGCTAGAAAACCATGTTCAGCAACCTCAGTTGGAGGGATCATAGTGGCGTACGACCCCCGTCGCCACCAAGACACGATACCACGGCTCCGGAGGAGCCCTTTTGCGCGCGCGGATCTATCCGCTTATCTTTATTTCTTTATTTCTTTATTATGAACTTTTGACCCGCACGTGTTTAAGCGGGTCCTCGCTTATTTCCCTCTTCCTTTTAGGCTTTCGGGTGGGTTCGTCCCTTTTCGGGATCCCATTCGTGAAACCCTTTCTTTTGTGAACCTTTAGTTTCTATGAGTATTTTAGGTTTTGGGTTGTGGGCCTCAAGTGGGCCCTTTCCCCTCTCGGCCCATTATGGGCTCTATAAGAGGGGAAGGGACCCCCCCACAAACCCTAGCCGTCATTTGAAGAAAGAAAGGAGGAAACCCTCTCTCATTTTTGACCCGCAGCTTCCGCTCCGTCACCCCGAGAGCTCCCCCCTCCTCTCTCTCCAATTCCGACATCGGCATCCCGCTCCACGCCTGAAGCACCACGCTGGAACTCAGCCCGACTCTCTCTCTTCCACCCGTCGCCCGCAATTCTTCCTCCTCCACTTCCGATCGATTTTGCCTTCTTACCATCTCCCTTTCCGTCGCTTCCCCAGCAATCCCGAAACCGCTCCCCACAACGATTCCACCTGCAGGTCCGAAAACCCGCTCGCGGAATTCAGTTCGCGAACCTACACTTCGCCAAGGTTGACCAGCGCCTCTTCCGATTCCACGTGGCATCTTGGTTTCTCCCCGCGCCGATCCCACCTGCCGGGAGCAATCCTATCCTTGACGAGACCCTGCCGTACCACGCCGTCACCGTTCGGCCTTCCACCACTGACCGTCTGCGCCGTGCCCGATCATTCTTCCCTGTCACGACCGACCGGGCTCGCGCCCTGCAGGTTAGCTCCTCCCCTCATTTTAAAGTCTAATTACCTTTCGAAGCATTTCCCTTTGCTCGTCTCCACCGCCGTCGGACAACATAGATTGGATAGTACGACTATAGGTTCGAGACTTCAGACGCGTACGTCAGGTCCGACACCGAGCGTGGGCTGCAGCCTCCCGGCTACTCCACGACGAGCGACTTCCACGCCTCCGGACGTGGATCGAGAAGATCTCACCCTACCCATCATCGCGAGTTTCCCCGGGTCACCCGGAGTCGACTCCGCTGATCGGCACGCCTGCCTGTACTTGGGTTTAGGTTTGGACTCTTACTTAGGGTCTAGGACTTGCCTACCCATAGGTTAGGTTTTGACCGGCTATCTCCGGTCAACCTCAGTCCCATTGATCAGGCACGAGGGTTTTCACCATCGCGTCCTGCATCAGATCATAATGCAAGAATACTATGAAACAATTAACTAGGTGACATTCTCGCCATTATAAATTATGAGATCTAGAGTGATATTCCCGGTGCTAATTCATATAAATGCTCTTTAATTATTCATGAAATCTTCTCCCACGTAACTAATTTTCTATTGTAAGGTAGCTATGCTCAAACTGTTCTCCAAGCATAATGAAGAATTAGATGCATCCAAGTGCATAAATTTTCTAAAGCACATGAAAGATCATTTGATCCAATAGAATAACAGGTTTGTGCCTTTCACCATCAAAATTATGGATATCAATTAAAAATTACAAGATCAACTTAACGGGCTTTATGGGGACTAGACTGACAACTCTATGTAACTCATATTTACAAGAGAGAATGGTTCTTGTATAAAGGTTCCAGCGATGATGACTGAAACAAACAAAAATAATCTGAAAATTTCAGAACTCTCTCCCACAGTCGACGTGAAAATCACATACACAAATAACAAAGACGTAAAGACTTTTTCTTACCCTGGAGGTCAGTTCATCCAGAGCGGGGTATGCAGCAGTCTCCAAGTCTGATGTTTTTGCATCAAGATAACTGCAAATTCCTTCCAGAGCAACTTCCAATGCTCGAAATTCAAATGGGGATTCTATGTTACAGAAGAAGTCAGTTGATAATACAGATAAAATCAATAAAAAGAGGAATCAGAACTGGGTACGGAAATGTTGGTGAAAAAGATAAATGTTACTAATAAGTGTTTTGTTTCAAAAAAAAGAAAAGTAAAAGTGTTTTGTATACATCTAGATTCATCCGTCTACTAATCTAAAATCACAGATATTGAGGCGAGTTCTATTTAAAGATGGTAATGTCAGGCACAGATACACATATTACATGCATGTCAGGCGACTCCTCTGACTCATCTTCGTCAGAATTATCCAGCACTGGCATCTCCGACTTCAATAACCTGTCTGTTTCTACATCAGCCACTTGACCTCTGCTGAACAGTCACGAGTCTCTGACACGAAGAAATGTAGAATTTGTAGGCAAGGTTTTTACTTGAAGGGGGGTGTATTGGTACAAACCTCTTGTTTGCCTTATGCTTTTCTGATTATATCCCTCCCTAGAGAGTAGTCCAAGAATATCCTCTACAACTATAAACAGAGGGGTTGGATCCCTTGTGTTGGATCCCTTGTGTTGGTTATGGAGGTTTTGCCAAGATAGTGGGACTTCCTATCTGCCTTCAGGGGATTAGGTCTACTCTCTACTCTGTTGTCCTGTTCCATTGATAACTCTTCTCTGTCTGCCATTCGGTTCCCCATCTCTTCTCTGATTCTCAGTTCCTCCTATCTCACGTTCTGTTCCTCTGGCAGCTCTATCGCCCCCCATCTGCTATTCATCAGCCCCAGCACTCAGTTCTTCCTCTGAAACTCTTCTTTTGCTCCTCTATCTCTTGTTGGAAATGATACAACCGGATGCAACTGACATGACCCCAGAGTAGTGTTTCGGCTAATAACTAATAACACCCTCAATAAAGTTTAATTGTAAAGGCCATTCTTGTAATTTACCCTAATAGCGTGTATGTAAGCTGTGAGTAGGGCCAGGATGTAAGGGTAACTCATCTTGGAATTGATCATTTGAGTGGCCCTTTCCGGTTTGGAAAGGAACAGGATCCCTCACGAAGTGCATGCCACTGATTACCTCTGACTTGGTTGTCACTTCTTGAAAATATGATCGAGGATCGTGGCAGCAACCTACATCAGGATCATATCGAATTGTTAAACACAATTGTCTCTCTCTGTACCTCTGACTTTGTGTAACTTGTATTCGATCCCAACAGAACAGGCCCATTTCAGATTCGTTACCCGAGTCTTTCTTTCTTTCTTTTTTATGGGCCTAAAAATGAGTAACTAATAATTTGCCTTTGTTATGTAGCTGGTATTTTAACCAGTGTCTCAAAGTGAATGGATTCTTTCTTGTCTAACCCCAGGGTTAGCTGGTGGCATCTGGGTAGAACACTGTTGGGGCAGTGTTTGCACAAATCACTACAATAAAATGGTAAAGAATGAGAGAAGAGGGAAGATATGTGATAAGAACCACGTTATCACATATCAGAGGCAAAAGGTGGCACAAGAGAACTCAAAACGAGGGTCCACCAGGCAGGACAAATTTCCAGGTCGGTCAAGAAGTAGTCACGGCTCAGTAGCTGTTAGGATCCAATAAATAAGGTAGAGAATTATCAAGATGCCATTAAAAAGTGACATATTCAAGTGAGGAGAGACACATGAGAGTTTCTGTCCCCTTTATTGAGGACATTTGAAACTTGATGGCTACAAACAGACATTTGAAACTTGATCGTCACAGAAATGTACAAGCATGCATAATCAGATATTTCCTTCTCAAGAATGATCATTCAACTGAACAAGCCGAGCACACGTCAATTTCAAAGTGAAAATCATATACGAGATACCTACAGAACCTAGTTTTTTTTGGTAATCAAGTATTATTTTAATTGAATGAAAACACAAGAGTGATAGCGAATGAAGGGTAACAAATGAATGAGCATTTCAAGAAATCAAGTGGAATAATACCATCTTCTTCTGGAGCTTCGACGTCATGTTGTCCACAAAAGCCATCTCTCCCTTGGCCCTCGTGATTGGCGTGCGCATCTGGTAAGCGGCGTCTAAGTTCTTCCACAATAGGTATGACATTGTCTTCCAGTGGATTCCGAAGTAATACCTATGCATGATTAGAAAAAATTCTGGGCGAGGCGAAATGCAATAAAAAACTAAAGAGCCAATTGAAATAATCCTTACCTCGTCAGCAGTGATTATGGCTTTGATGTGCTGGTGAAGCTCAAAAGAGAGAACCTCAGTTAAACCAACAAACAAAAGGATGATGAGAAAAACAACAAATTAGCATAAATGATAACCACCTCGAGATTGAGAACAATAGCTCCTTCGCGTCCTAATATAATGGAAGGATATGAAAGGGAGGGATCCAAAATCCGAAGATCTCTGGCGTGGATTTGCACACGCTGCATGATGGCGTACTTGTCGACGTCGAGGATCGTCTCTCTCCCCGATCCGTCCATCAGAATCCAGCTCCTTGACGGCGAGACCTTCTTCTTCGCTCCATCTACCACCACCGGCAACACGGTCACCTCCCTCGCCATTTCCCCTACCTGGCGCCGAGCCCGTCAAACAGCTCACATCTCTTCGCCGCCAATTGAGCACGACCGGGCACCTTCTCTCGCGAGTCTCCAGAGCGGAACCGAGATCAATCCTTCCTGCAAAAGTTCAAGTCCAAAAGCATCGGAGAATCAAACCAGCTCTTCTACTACTACGAGGGGAGCCCACCTGGCTTGTGGGCCCCAAGGAAAAAGAGACCTTTGTTCAGTCCGTCACCGTTTAAGGCTCTGCGAATATCCCCAGTCTCAGTATTTCTAAATGTCGAGGGTATTTGGAAATAGATATTTGGGGATTTGATCTTGACACGTGGATTGTTTTGGTTGGTTAAACTCGATGAGGCTCTCCCGATAGAGTTTTCTGCCTATCCTCTCCTCTCTCTCTCGTCTGGTCAGTGCAGAGATAGATCCGTGCTTCCGATTGTTTTTCTCTCTCGGGCGGGAAGCTCTTCGTCTTTCCTGTTGAGGAAATGGCCGCTTCTGTGAACTCCATCGTCGGATGCGCCGCCTTCCTTCGCACTGCGCCGACTAATGGAGCGTCGAATCAACTTGTTCGAGGTATTGAGTTCTCCGAGGGTCCAGCCTATCTTTTTGGTGTCAATTCCTCCGTCTACAGACTACCGACTCATTTGTTTTGCTGCCGATTCTGATTTTCATTCTCAATTTGCGCGGAGTAGATATGCTAATCTCTAGAATGGCGCTTATCGTTCTTCGTCCTCGAATAAGTCAGTTTGGGCCCGAATTTGTGAGTTTCTAGAAATCTAGGCCTGGAAATTTCCGCTTCATCTGCCAGCTGCCGATTCTGCTTTCCTCTTCTCAAATTGTCATGATTGACCTAGATCCGATAATTTATAGGGATAGAGAATTCCTCTAGAATCTCCATGTTCCATACACTCGAATTATTCTGTTTACATCTGGGTTACAAATTTCTACTCTAGAAAGTTTGCTCTGTCCTTTTCGAACAACCTCTTAAGATCTGGATCTATAAACTATTCAGGTCTGCCGACTATGAACCGCGCAAGAGGAGGTAGAGTGAGATGCGCCTCAGAGCAGAAATCCGCGACGCCGGCGAGATATGGCGGCGCAGCGCTCCTCGCAGCGGCGGCGGGAGTAGCGAGCCCCGCCTTTGCTCTTGTAGATGAGAGATTGTCCACCGAAGGGACAGGCCTGAGCCTGGGGATCAGCAACAATCTTCTCGGATGGATCTTGCTTGGCGTCTTCGGCCTCATTTGGGCTCTCTTCTTCGTCTACACTTCCTCGCTTGACGAGGATGAAGATTCTGGTCTCTCTCTCTAAGCCATTTCTGTTTCTTCATCTTGTTTCTCTGTCATTTCGTGTACTGTATGTTCTAGAATTCGGCGAAAATTCTCCTGTAATTAGCCTGTTTCTCTCCCCCCAAGAGATCGTGGCCGCACATCCTCTGGGCGTCAGAATTTGTTTAATTTTCAATATATAGGTACAGCTTAAAAATACAAGTTATATATTCGATTATACAGTTTTAAATACAAATTATAACAAAAGGGTATTATTTGATATTTGATATTATTTGAAATTAGCATGCGGGGCCCACTCTTTTTTGGGCTTCCGGCTCTTCGCGCAGTCGTCTGCAGTTCAGACGTATGGTTCACTGACAACAGGGAGGGGAAATAGGAACCCTAATCTGTGTAGTCCTTGATGGACTTCGCCGAATTGGAGCGCATCGAAGGCCTCCGCTGGTCATGGAATTCGTGGCCTTCTTCTCCCGCAGCGGCAGCGGATCTGGTTATTCCTCTGGCCGTCATGTGCACTCCCCTCTCTCCTCTCCCGGACATCCCTCTCCTCCCTTACGATCCTCTCCATTGCTCCGATTGCCGCGCCGTCATCAATCCCTACGCGCGTGTCGATTACCGATCTGCCGTCTGGATATGTCCAATTTGCAACCGGAAGAACAATTTCCCCCGATCTTATGCCGGCGTCGGAGAGAACAGCCTTCCGGCGGAGCTTTTCCCGACGTATAGCACCGTGGAGTACAGTCTCTCCCGCCAATCGGCGACTTCTGGAACCCTTGTCGCCTCCCGCTCTAATTCTAGCCCTGAATTTTTTGGGGCCTTTCAATCTGGAGCGGCGGGGTTGGAATTGGGGCCGGCGTTTGTGTTTTTGGTGGATGTTTGCTCGCCGGACGACGAGCTCCGGGCGCTGAAGACTCAGCTTCTCCACGTCCTGGCGCAGCTCCCCGAGAGTTGCCTCGTCGGATTGATTTCTTTTGATTCCATGGTCACCGTTCATGATCTGGCCTTCTCCGATTGCTCCAGAGTTGTCTTACTCAGCGGGGACCGCGATCTCCCTTCCAACAGGGTAAAAATTCTCTTATTGGCCCACTTATTTATTCATATATATATATGTGGCTCTAGAGGAGTTGGATCCTTTCTTTACTCTGTCCTCGCGTGAATTGTTGTATGTTCTTCAGATTCAAGAGCTTTTGGCCGTCTCCAATTTCCCCAACAACAAGTCAAGAAGATCGCAGTCTTTTCTCCAGAGGATTTCTGACTGCGAGTTCAGGATCACCACCGCCATTGAAGAGATCCCCTCTACATCAGCTAGCATCCATGGCCACAGACCTCAAAGGTCCACCGGCGCTGCTATTTCCACCGCCGTAGCTCTCCTAGAAGCTTCCGTCCTCCACAATGGCGCCAGAATCGTGGTCTTCACATCAGGTCCTGCAACAGTGGGTCCTGGAATTGTGGTAGAAACAGATCTCTCCAAAGCTATCCGCTCTCATCGAGATCTGATAAACTCCCAAGCTCCCCTCTACTATAAGGCCAGAGCCTTCTACGAGAAGATTGCGGACAGATTATCAAACGCATCCATCATCCTCGATCTCTTCGCCTGCTCTCTGGATCAAGTAGGCGCGGCAGAATTGCGAGCTCCTGTGGAGACGTCCGGTGGCTTCATGGTCCTCGCAGACTCCTTCAACTCTGAGCAATTCAAACAATCTCTGAAGCACCTCTTCAAGCGCGAGCAAGATGGTTCCCTGAACATGAACTTCGCTGCCACCATGGACATAATCTCCTCAAAAGACATCAGAATTGCCTCCGCCATGGGCCCATTGAAGAAGAAGGATAACCAGCGTGAAAGCTGGAAGCTTTGCAGTCTAACAACCAAGACCTGCATTGCCTTTTTGTTCAGGGTCTGCGGCGAGAACCAGGCAACTCCAGTCTTCTTCCTCCAGTTTCTCACTCGCTATTCCCTCGCTCTCGGTGGCTCCCGTCTAAGAGTCACCACCGTGGCCAGGCGGTGGGTCCCGCCAGAGTCGCCAGAGATCGCCGCCGGCTTTGACCAGGAAGCAGCTGCCGCCGTAGTCGCTCGCCTGGCAGTCCACCGGGCAGAGGAGCACCATGCCCGTGACGTCATCCGGTGGCTCGACGACATGCTCATCCGCTTCGCTGCCAGATTTGGAGACTACATCCCGGAAGACCCTTCTTCCTTTCGACTCTCCCCTTGTTTCTCTCTCTATCCCCAGTTCATGTACCACCTCCGGAGGTCCCAATTCATCGATGTCTTCAACAGCAGCCCAGATGAGACGGCATTCTTCCGGGTGATGCTGAACAGGGAAAGAGTCGAGGAGTCTCTGATCATGATCCAGCCGACGTTGTTGCGGTATTCCTTGGACGGGCCACCTGTTCCTGAGCTACTAGATATGAACTCGGTGTCTCCGGAGGTGATTCTCCTGTTTCGATTCATATTTCTGTGTGGTGGTGCACTTTGGGGCGGAGGTGACGCGGTGGAGGAAGGCAGGAGAGGAGAGCGTGGGGAAACTGGTCGCGGCGGTAGAGATGGATGCAGCGGCTCTGGTGGCGGAGAGAGTGCCAGTGCCGAGGCTGGTCAAGTGTGATCAGTACAGTAGCCAAGCGAGATTCTTGATCGCGAAGCTGAACCCCTCTGTGACGCACAAGTCTGGGAAGGGTGATAGGCTGGATGTCGTCTTCACTGATGATGTGAACTTGCAGGTGTTTACAGAGCACTTGCAGTCCTTGGCTGTCCAAAGTTGATGGTCCTGATAACGGAGATAGTGATGATCATCATCATATATATTCTTTCGGCCGGTTGGGGGGTTTTGTTAATGGGGTGTCATTTTTGTAATTATTGGAGAAGTTGGGAATAATTATAATTTTGTAGGCTCTTTCTTGTTAGATTATGCATTTGAAAACAATGTGAGTCCCAAGCCTGCCATATTCCTAAACTATTTGTATATATTTTGAGCCTTCTAAATTAAATATAAATGATGATCATTTAAAACCATATAAAAGTTTCTATTTCACAATTTGTTGATATGGAAGTTGCAACTCCCCAAATCATTGAAAAATCATTGACATTATCGTCTCAAAAGTTTGGAAAGAGCCATGAGTCATGGGAGTTGTCTTCACTAATGATGTGAACTTGTAGGTTTTACAAAACACTTGCTGGCTTGGCGGTCCAGAGTTGATCAATCATCATCATCATCATCATCTTATATTTTTCTTGGTTGAAGGACCTTTTTTTATGATGGATTGGCATTTCAATAAATTATAGAACAAATGAGGATGAGATTGAGTTTTTGGTGTGGAGTTTAATGGCAGATTCCCTTGCCAATTTACTAGATTTTGATCATCGTGATGCTGGTATTGAAATGCCGATATTGGCGCAGATATTGGGTAGTGATACCATCATGCGGATAGAGGATATTCGGGACCCATCCGATATCAGATATCCAACGTGGATATTTGGATTTCATATAGAGTACTCCGATATTCCATTCAGATCAGTCATCCACATACGTCCAAGGTATTGGATGACAAATGACGAGTATTAGAGGAGGATATTGGATGTCCAGATCTAATATCCCAGTAAATATTAATATTAAAAATTAAAAAATGAAGTAAATTATAATCTTCAAAATAAATATTGTGAAATAATAACCATAGTCAAATTAGTGGACCCTCGTTTGCTAAATAATAATAATAATAATAATAAACAAAAAGACAAAATGAACTAAGCTAACTTAATTTAAGAAACTGACTGCCTGATTAATTTGAAATAATTAAATTAATTAGGGACACTACTAACTTGTAAGTCATCACCCATAATTTAATTATTTTATGAATCATTAACCTAATTAACTTGTAAGGTTTCTCATAGTCTCACCTCCACGCAAACACTCCTGATTCCTTAACTCAAGTTTCGAACTCCTGAATTCTGATTTTGAACCCTGAATCTGGAGGTCTCTAACTTTCATTGGTTTTTGCTTCCTCACACGCTCATCAAGAATCATCTCGTCAAGTCTCCAGTGAGTTCACTTAATTGTGGCATTGTGCTACGAGAATTGAGTGGTTTATTCTCCAATCTCCATTCTCCAGCTTTCTAGTTGTGACTTGTAAATTGCCAAAAGTTTTAGGCTTTCAACTAGAAATGGCATCACCAAAAGTTTCAGCTCACTAGGGGTATCACAGATCTTTTTTAAAGTTCATTTTTTAAAAAAACTTGAATTTCCCCACTTTCTATTTCGCAAGTTTATTTTGCCATAATCCATAATTCTAAAAAATCAATTTTCCCAAATTTCAAATTCCCGAAGTCCAATTCCAAAATTTCCCAAATTTCAATTACTAAATTTTAATTTTCTTAATCACAATTCTTGATTTTTTTATTGTTTCATTCTTTGATTTGATTTTTTACTATTTTAAAATTATTCAATCTAAAATTTATTGGTTTCAAATTGATGATAAAGTGAATATTTTCTTCAATTCACTCAATTGGTTTCTTTTTTAATCTTTTTAAATTTCCTTTGAATTTAATAGTTTTGAATAAAATACTTGATCAACTTGTTAAATTTAAATCTAAAGTTGTTTGATTATGATTCAAATAATTACCTAATTTCATTTCAAAATCTATCATTTCAATTTGATTTTCATTACTTTTAGATTCATTAATCATGGCTCACTTTGAAGCGAGAAGTAGCCAATGGGATCTGATACTTGATAAATTCTCAAAATTTTGATCAAAGCATTGAAGATCTCAAAAGACACTAAATTGAGCATTCAAAATATTGAGGCACCAAGACGAGATGATCTTATCATTTAGTATAGACTAAAATATATACTTACATTGCTCATCGTACATGTTCTCTGATAAGAATAAAATCACATTCATTGAAAGTTCAACTTTACATATCAAACATTATACTCAACCCTTCAAGTTTAATCTTAAAACTTATAATAGTGGTGAGTCAAGGTCGAATCCACAAGGAGGACGATTAAAATATTGACATGAAGGAATAATTCAAGAAAGAGAAAATGATCGATGAAAAGGAAGGAGATGTTTGCCAAGATTGAATAATTCAATCAAACACTTCTGATCACCTTTCAAATGTTGAAACTCTGTATCAAACAATGGAATGATCATTTATGGTGGAAAATGAGAAACTATGGATGGAAAGGGTTAAGAACATGGAAAATATTGAAAAGAATAAACCATAATCTCAAGAGTTACTACCAAAGGTCACTCTAGTGATGTTATGTGATCAAACACTTGCTTGAGAGCCCATACATCTCACTCGGATTTGATGGCTTACATTCAACATGAGGAATGAACAGAAAAGAGAAGAAACTCACTAAAATTGATGTTAAGTACATGATGAATGATCAATTATTGCTCTCTTTCCTCCAACCAGCCAATTCTAGAAGCCACCAATGAAATGTTAAAAAATCTAACAATTTTGTCTCCTTTTTATAATCAAAGAATACAAATGAAAGGATCATAAAGTGAAGATCCTGCCCATGAAAATTTAGCTCAAAATTTAGTCACGATCATTGAATATCAAGTTTTGAATTTGTAGCAATCTGAATTGCTGATGTGTTTCTCTCTCCTCATTAGCTGCCTCAATTTTCACATTGCATCATAAGCTCTCTTATGTTCAATGGTCAAATATAAAAATGAGAGATAGAAAAGAGAGAACGAGAGAATGGTAGAGAAAGAGAGAAAGTGCAAGAGAGTCTTTCTCGAAACAAAGAGAGTCTCCCTTGCACGTGAGAATCGGAGAGAGAAGTGAGGAGCGTGGTGGAAGAGAGAGGTTGAAGAGGGAAAAAGGGAGAAAAATGGCATGGCAGAAGAACTTCCCTTTCTCACTTGAGAGAATATTTTTCAGCACATGTTTGCAAGAGAGATGAACAAGAGAGAAAGAAGTGGCAGAAAGAAAACGTGGTGAAGGAGAGGTTGAAGAGGGAAAAAGGGGGAAAAAATGGCGTGGCAGAAGAACTTCCCTTGCTCACTTGAGAGAATTTTTTTCAGCACGTGTACAAATGAACAAGAGAGAAAGAAGTGACGGAAAGGAAACTTGGTGAAGGAGAGGAGGTTGAAATGGAGAGGTGGAAAGAGAGGGAGATAGATAGGGGGCGGCGGAAGAGAGAGAGAGAGGACTTCTCTCATCACATAGGTAAAGTTCTCCACGTGAGAGATGTGAATCCAACCGAGGTGGTGAGAAAGAGAGGGAAGAAGGCTAGAGAGAGAAGAGAAGGTGAAGAAGGAGAGAGAGAAGAGGGAGAAGGAGAGAGAGGGAGAGGTGTGCTGGAGAGGAAGCATGGTAGAAGAAGACTATAAAAGAAGATTGCAAAAGAATAAAATTCATTGGTGATGGAAGAATTTTTTCTTCTATTGACACGTGCGCCCAAGCACATGAGAGAGAGAGAAGAGTGCTTTCTTTCTCTTCTTGATTCATTTTCGTGTTCGAGGAGTGTTTGAAATAAAGATTTCGTCGAGGGAGAAGGAAGAAGTCAATCCTTGAACTCCGAATTTCTATTTTTCAAAATGCAGAATGAAAAGACTTGATATAGTAATTAATGGGATCAGTTTGAGTGTAATTTTAGGTTAAATTACATGTTTTCTTCCTAATCTTTCATCCTATAACATTAGATTTTAATTTTGATGCATAGATTCATTTTATGTTATGAATTTTAGTTAATTTCTCTCTTTTATGCCATTGAATTTTCTCTCTTGATTTTGCTCATTGATTTCTCCTTGAATACTAATCCAAATTGAGTGATTTTTGATTCCGTGGATTTGTCTTGGAGTCTTCTTTCCAAAAATTTAATTTCCTTAATTTCTCTCTTGAATTCATCATCTAATTTGATCAAAGTTTGAATACATCTAAAAAAACCCTAATTCTCTATGAAGCTAACCCTTACTCACCATTATGCTAATCAATTCATGATTAGATCCTCAAGTTAGTGAGTTTGGAGACTTTTTTGACTCGTGTACGTGTGTTTTCAATGAACACAAATTCATTTTGTTAGCACATGCGCTTGTGTGTCGCCACATGACGCATGCGTGGTGCACGTGTGCGCGCATGATTAGTGGTTAAGCACCCTTATTAAGGGCATAAGCTAACTTCATAAGATGTCTGGCCTTATAGACTCATCGTGTCACTTTATATTTTTCAATGTGATCTATTTGTGCTTTGTTTTTATTGCATATGACATGGCAGAATGAGGATTGTCCAATTTTTATGTTTAATCGACCCTTAAGTGAAGGGGTACTGATAACATGTATATTTACCTTGAATTCTTATCATATTTAACTAATATTCATGCTTATCTTATGTAATTATGATGCATGTTATCATAGTTTTATGAATTTTCTCCATTGGCATGCCATTTTACTAAAGTCCATATTTTTGCATTATTTAGGGATAATTATGTGTTTTTCTTGATGTTTGACCTTTTGCAAGGTCAAACAATTGGAAATTAACCATTTTCCTTGATTTTATTTTGACTTTAGTGGATGATTTAAAAGAAGAAATTAGAGGAAGAGAATGATGAGGTGAATCAAAATAGAACTTCAAAGGGATTGACTTAATATTACTTTGAATTCATCTAATTTTTTTCTTAAAATTTATATTTCCAGCGCATGGATTAAAGAAGACTTAATTTTTTTGATCCAATGGACAAAATTTGAGGCAAAAAAGAGTTCTAGAAATGAAGTTATGAATTTTTAAAATTTCTAGATTTTTTTGTATTTTATTTTTTATTTTCAGGTATTTTTTGGAATTTTAAATGCTAAAAAATCACAAAAAGGGGTTTAATATGCGCTGGACCCGCGCGGAGCTGACGTGGCATGACATGGACACGTGGCGACACCACGGGAGTCCTCGCGGACCCATGCAGGCCCAGGTGGGCACCTATGTGGCGTGGGAGATTAATCGGGCCAAGTCGACTGGGCCCACGGGTAAAGTGGGCCCAAGTAACGGTTAAGGGGGGCGTACTAAGGCCCAGCGGGTGATGCAAAGGGCTTTAGCCCTTCCACATTTTATACTCGATTAATCCTCCTTATTTGCTTCGTGTGAGACAGTTTTTCTTTCCTTTTGGCAGGCGGCATGGCACATCGAGGAGCATCCGATCTCACGCGCATAACGTCGCGCGTTGATCAGGTGGATTTTGGTCCACCTGATCTTGATCATACACACGTGACTAATGCGCAACTATTGATCTCATTAATGAAATCCGGCAGTTGTGATCACTCATAGCACTCGGCGAATCGTGGAGTGACACGTGGCTTCATGTGGATACTTTGATGAAGATCGGACGGCAAAAGTCAAGGAGGAGTGGAGCCCACGTCATGGGATTGTGTCAACTTATAGTGCGCGACGTGACAGCATTATGGAAGTCCAAAGCTTCTTCAGTGAATTGGACAGTCCGGATACTTCACTATGAAATCTCTATTAATCGATGTTCTCTCTTTCTTAAACGATAACTTTTGATTGAAACATAAAGATATTAAGCATTTTTGGAGGAAGCTCTTAAGTTCTTTGAGATTCTCTTGCATTCTAGACTCAATTGCACATGGATTGAGGCAAGTTAATCACGAAATTTTGCGAGAAAATGTTTAGACTCGCCGCTCGAAGAAGGAATCAGATAAATACTCAGCAATCAAAGCAAATTTGAAGCTCAATCTTCGCTTCAATTGGGTTAGTAGTGTGATTGCTTCATAATCCTTGCAATTTAGGTAGTTTAGATTAGATTTAGATAGGTAATTAGAGTTTAGGAATAGGAAATTTCATCATTTTGCCCAAATTTGATCACAGATTTTTTCTGATTTTTGAACAAGGATTTCTCCTTGATCTTAAGTCCAATTTGTTCGAATTTGATTTCATTGGTTTTCTTGTTCAATCAGCTTTCCTTTGTTCTAATTCATTAAATTTCATCAATGTTGGCCCTTCAATTTGACATTTGACCATCTACTGTTCATAATCGATCTAAATTTGGCCGTTGACTTTTGAGGACAATTAATCATAGTATACAAGGTGAAATTTGATAATTTTGGTTTATCTGGAATCCGCTGATCGTAAGCTTGCTATTCATATGTGCATTGCTAGATTTGGATATCATTTGAGAAGTCAATTTAACAATTTTGACCGAGATCTTCATTTTCGGGATTTTTTTGTTGATTGATTTTCAATAAATCAATAAATCCAATTCTTATCTAAAAATCACATTTTTATATCAAAATTCTCCTCTTTCTCTCTAGTTTCTAAAAAAATAATTTACATAATAATTTCTCACCTTTTTCCTCTTTGATTTTACAGAAAGTTAAAGTCTACTCAAAGTCAATGCTTTGATCTTGACTTTTGACTTTTCTTCTACAAATATTTTCTAAAATTCTTAAAATATCTTCTCTCATATATTAGTATTAATTTTATTGATAATCTATCATTTTCTAATCTTAAAAACCCTAATTAAACTTAAGTTTGACTAAGTCAACTCTTTGATAAAAGTCAATCGTGTTCTCTGTCGTTCAACCTGATTTGATCGTTGTATTTGATTTCTGATTTTAAATCATCATGAGTTCGGAATTATAAATTTTGTTTGACCGACGATCGTGTGTTTCAACAACCGCACTAAATCGTTTCGTCAGGTACTTGGCGCATTTTTCTTTGACAATGATTCACTTTATAAACTGTGATGAAATCTTATCCATTCATTTGAGGAGTTATAATAGCTAGGATTGACTGTGTCTGATGAACTCCTTAGATGCATGGCAACATCTCAGGTGTTCATTAAAGATCAAACGCTAGATATTATGTGATGATCAAACTTCACTTACGATGTGACAACATCTTAGCACTTCATCTTCGATCTGATGGATGAGACTTAATGATGGTGATTTGCATTGTAGAATTTCATCTAAGCAATTGATTAAAGATCATTCGTCAAATCCAATGACCACGCCCAAGTTTTGTCTATTTATACTCTCTCTCTTTGATGAATAATATATTTTTGGATATTTCAATCAATCAAAACTTTTAGACATCTCAATCCTTGAATCTCTTGTTTTCTTCTTCTAAACTCCTTTTCGCATCCGAGGAGTGCTTGAAATCAAGGTTTCATCAAGGGAGAAGGAAAGAATTCACTGCTTGAACTTTGAATTTTTATTTTTCAAAATGTGGAATGAAAAGGCTTGATTTGATGATTAATTGGATCATTTCGAGCACAATTTTGGGTTAGAGTGCGTGTTTTTTCCTAATATTTTGTGCTGTAACATTAGATTTTAATTTTGATGTACAGATTCATTTAATTTTATGAATTTTAGTCAATTTCTCTCTATTCGCAATCATAATTTTGTTTCTCCTTCTTCCGCTCCTTGATTTTTCTGTGAATACTAATCCAAATTTGGTGATTTTTAATTTTGTGGATTCATCTTGGAGTTTTCATTCCAAAAATAATTTCCTTAATTTATCACCTCAATTCATCATCCAATTTGATCACATTTCAAATACATACAAAAATACCCTAATTCTCTATGGATTCAACCCTTACTCACCATTATGCCAATCGATTCATGATTAAATCCTCAAATTAGCGAGTTTAAAATTTTTTGACACGAGCTACTGTGTTTTTAACGACTACAGGAATTCGTTCTATCACGAGGATTGCGATCAAAGTGGATTGAGCATCACCTGGTTTAGAACAAGCATTGTGACGATCTAGATTGAGTTCTTGCATGATTTCATCTCCATACATAGTAAATTTGTATTTTCCTTTTGTTTTCCTTTTCATTTTCTTCTTATGTAATAACTTCGGCATCATTCACACTCTTAACTCTCTCTCTCTCTCTCTCACTCTATCACTGTGCATTGATCCATTGCTGCCATCGACCCCTTTTCTCATCTTGCCATCATCTTGTCCCCATTACATAAATTTTTACATTAATTTATCATTTAAATTCTGATATCTCTCTTAATTAAAAACTAAACCTAAAATTTCATTCATATTCATCTCTATACTCCCCATTTACGCTTGCACCTCTTTTAACACTCTTGCTTCTTTTCACGCTCTTATATTTCATTTGAACATCTAATCTCATTACCTCAACTCCTTATGTATTTGACCCTTTCTTACACTAAATTAATTAAAGAAATATAACTTTTATTACATGAAATTGATACACAACAACGATGGAAAATACAAGTAATCAAGTTCATCAATAACATGCATTTCTGATCATATTTATAGAAATAAATGCATAAAATGTATGATATAAATGCATGAATTTGCATTTTATCATCCTCAATGCTATTTAAATGTATAGCCTATAGAAGTATCAACATGATTGCTAGACAGTTCAATCTCCTCTTCAATGCTCTTCAATAGTAGAGAAAGAGAAGAAAGGAGAGAGTTCCACAAAGTTTGCATGAGTACCTTGAGCTATGGTCATTGACCTTTGTTTATAAAGATTGGGTAGGTAAGTGATGAGATGAATCCTCAAGGTCATTGAATACACATGGATACGTGTCAGAAACAGATCTAAGCTCACAAATTTTAAGAAATAATCAAGAAATAGATAGTAGTGGTGAATAAGGGTCAAATCCACGGAGAATTAAGGTATTTTCGAGGTATTTCTTCAAATTTGATCAAATTGGATGATGATTGGAGGTAAGAAATTAGGAGTTTTGATAAATTTTTAAAGATAAATTCAAGAGGAGTCTATGGAATAAAAATCACTCTATTTCGATCAAGATTCGTGGAGAAATAAAGAAGTGAAAATCAAATAGAATTTTCGAATGCAAGGAGAGAGAAAACCAAAATTAAATCTAAAATTAACCTAATCTATGATTCAAAAATGAAATCTGATGTTATAGGAAGAAAGGTTAGGAGGAAAACTCTAATTCTAACATGAGATAGCGCTTGAAATGATCCAATTGATCGCCGTATCAAAGGCTTTTCATTTCGTGATTTCGAAGATGATCGTTAGTATTCAAGAAGTGATTTCTCTCTATTCTCTCCACGAAATCTCACTTTCAAACACTCCTTGGATGTGGAAATTGATCTAGAAGATAAAAAAGCAAGAGATTCAAGGATTGACATGTCTAAATGGTTCATTACTCGAAACACCCTTAAATGGTTCACATCATCAAAGAACATATGTATTTATAGGAAGATTTGGCCGTAGCCATTGGATTTGGCTCTTCATCTTCAATCAACAGCTTAGATGAAATACTTGGATGCAAATCGTTGCCATTAAGTCACATTCATTCGATCGAAGATGGAGCGCTTAGATTTTGTCACCTCGTGAGTGAAGAAGAAGCGTCGCGCGATCACGTCTGTTTAATCGGGAATCAACGTCTGACATGTCGTCACACGTCCATCGAAGTCTATCTAACGTATTTAATCTTAGCCACTCTTCATATCAACAGCTGAGATTAAAACATTTTAAAATGAATCATCGCCCAATAAGAATGTGTTGCGTACCCTTTGACTTAAGTGAAGATTGACGGTTTCGATTTAATACGTGAATCAAACGCTCCAACATAAACAAATAATCTCAAATGAAAAAAATTCAAGTAAACTGACGGGTATATAAGTAATAAGATAATAGTGAATTAGAAAAAATCCTTAAAAGGGTGCTTAATCTCACTAATCACACATGCGCACACGCATGCACGCATGCATACACAAACACACGCATTCACACAAAGGCATGGGCAACGTGGCGTGTACATACACTACCACATGGCAACACGTTTCTTCCCTGCCATGTCAACTGCCACGTCAACACGCGATAAAATTATAATTTTTATTCATTTCTAATTCAAAATAAGTTGAATTAAAATCATAAAAAATTATAAAAAATCCAAAAAAATTCCCTAAAAATTAGAAAAGTCATAGATTTTAAAATAGAACTCCAAATTAATCTAAATTTGTCTTGTTTGATTAGAAATTAAATAACTATCATTTTGAAAAATTAAATTTAATAAATAACAAGAGAATAAATTTTTATTTCAAAATATACTCATTTCTTTTGGAAAATAAAGTTTAGAAAAATAAATGAGTGTATAAAAATATTTTTCTTTGATTATTTAATCACGAAAATTGAATTATAATCTCAAATATAAAATAAGAATAATGTAATCTTAAATATCTTTCTTTAATTATTTATGATTATCCGTAAAATAGTACTTTTTGAGATTATAACTTAAATTTTCATAGCATGATAGATATATACTCAAAACATGATAACATGCATAAGAATGTAATCTGTTTTTGCCTTAATTTGTATTATTAATAATATAATTTCATGTATAAATTGCATGTTATCAATGAACTTTTCACAAAATCTTTAGGATTATATCTATATCTACTAACATCTATCGACCTTATGTGTGTGAATTTTTAGGTCCATATATCTTTCTAGTTAATATCTCCATTGACCAAATAACACTTATTGGAGTATCTCTTTAATTATACATATTAGTGTATTTATTAATCGAGGATTGATTTAAGCCAATTGAAATGTTGAGTTGCTAGCTTGGTGAGTGCCAAGCTACACCATATACTCTCAAAGTTATATAGAGTGTATAAGAGCTCCTGAATGGAACATCATTGTCATCAATTATCATGAAAAATTAATCCTTTGTTGGCAAAAAAAATTATGAATCACTTATGGTATGATCAACTTTCAAAACCTAATTGGTCACTTAAGTTAACATTTGATGCGTACAAGAAATCATCCAGAACACCTATGATATTTATACTATCTAAGCCAAGGATTTTTTTCACATCTCATTTCTTGAGTCAATCTTATCTAATATCAAGGGTTGATGCTCCCATCATGACTATAAAATCACCTTCGAAGACTTTAAGTCGCATCTAGGTTATGACATTTTTGAGATCCCGTCGTTAGGGATTCTTATGTCATAGTCAAAATATGGTCGTCTATGTAGAAGATAGCTTTAGTGTCTTAGTTCAAAGGTCTACATACACAACCGTAACCTAAATCAATATGATTAAATATTTGGTATAACCTTATTTTAAGATTCATAAATTTCAATTTAGCGGACTCTTTCTCCAAAAAGCACCTAATCTAGCCTTAGTGTCTTCACATTGATGAAGAAAGGATCAAGATACTCATCATATGTGTTAGATTAGACAGTGTTATTATTTGTAGATAATTCAAGTGCTTTCTTAAATATCCCTGAAATAAGAATTTTAAGAATATATGTTAAAAATTAGTGATCGTTGTACTATAATTTCATCATAATTTACTTAGTCATTACATTTACTGATAGACTTCATTGAAAACATTACAGATGAATCATGATAACATGCTAAATAAACAGTATAAAAAATGATTATTGATACATATTAAGGTATAAATGATTTCATTTCCATGCATGTTATCATATTTATGTGTATTTTTCTATCATTCCATGAAAAAGCCATTATAATATCAAAAAACACTTTAAATTAGGGTTAAATATGATGATTAAAAGATAAATAATTAATAACCCATATTTACTTGAGATTATAGAGGTTTTTAAAGTTAAAATAATGAAAGAAAACGTTTTATAAACATTTATTTATATTTTCTTAAGTTAAAATCCTAAAAAAATAAATGTATTTTTGAAATAGAAATTAAAACTCTCATTATTTATTACTTTTAACTTTTTAGAATGATAGATATTTAAATTTCGGATCAAATGAAAGAGATTTGGATTAATTTAGAGTTATATTTTAAAAGTTATGAATTTTCTAATTTTTAGGGATTTTTCTAGATTTTTCTGAATTAATTTTGTGGTTTTTAATGTTAAAAATGATTTAAAAAATAGCAAAAAGGGGGTTAATATTCGCGTGGGGCCACGTGGATGCGACGTGGCACTCAGGGCCATGTGGGCCCATGCGAGCGCCTACGTGGCGCATAGGTGACCCGTGTGCATATTTATATTTATCGTAAGTATATGGGTTATAGTACATATAAGCATTCCGTATTCGGAATTCAAGCTAACCCTCTAATTCATCACATCTTATATACCCGCGTGTTCCCCTTAATTTTTTCCGTGTGGGACTAAGTCCCACACAATTTTTAAGATGCAAGTGACGTGGCTGAATGAGGAGCGCTGGATCAGATGAAGCGCGATCAAAGCGGGTCGATCGGGTGAGCTCGCGGTCCACCGGATCGCATCACGTGCACGTGCTTTTTAAAAAGAATTATAATGGCTCTGATGAAACACATGGGGAGCACATCTCGATCGTCAGATCGCGATCCAAGGGGCGCAATCTCATGCGTTTTATAATGCATCTCAAATGGCCTTATCCTGACCCTCCATCAAGATCCGATGGTTGCGACTTAACCGAAATGGTCCACGATGGACCGTTACATCGTAACCGTCGATCGTTTGATCGGACGGTTTACACCCAAATACCCTATAAAAAGACATGTTCTTCCGATTTGTAAGGCATTCGAGTTAAAAATCAATACAATTGATCTGTTTAGACACCTCCCTTCTCGAATCTCTTGATTCCATCCTCTTCTACACTCATTTTTTCATCCACGGAGGGTTTGAAATTGAGATTTGGTTGAGAGACAAAGGAGAAATCGAAGCTTGAACTCCACGATCGCGTTCTTCACATTTTTGACAATTGAGGTGATTAATCGTGTTAATTCGATCGCAATCTTGGGTTAGTGGAGTCGGTTTTTGCTAATCTTTCATCCATTCATGTTTAATTTCGATTTAGATTAGGAATTGAAGTTTAATTTCGTTTAATTTTCGTTGAGTTTGCAATTTATAATTTCCAAAAATTATCTCTATTTCGATCTTCAATTTCTCCACGAAATCAAGATCAATTTCGATGATTCTTGATTCCGTGGAAATGATTTGAAGTTATCTTTCATAGTCTACCATTTTCCCCAATTTCTACCATCGATTCATCGTCCGATTTGATCAATTTCGAAGAGATCATCATAAATTTCCTTATTTCCCTGTGGATTCAACCCTTATTTATCATTATACCCCTCAATTCGAGATATTTTCATCAAATTGATAAGTTTAGAATTATTTTTGACACGAGACCATGTGAAATCGACTGACCTCGCGGTCTCCGCTCGTCAAATAACAATGGATAAATTTCATTTCAATGAATATTAGCAAGTCATGGAAGTGTAATTTGGTTTATTGGCCACATAATATTTATCAGTAGCATCCTACTAACATTTAGTGATGTGCCGCACGATTTTTGTGTTCATAAAAAGGAATCAAAATCCAATGATACTCCTATGGCTCGTCAAAGCACCCTATGAACCAGGGGATCTGCTATCATCTAGTACTTCATGCCCCTTGGTTATGGCCATCATGCATGCCTTGTGTATTGTGAGGGGAGGCGAACAAGAGCACAAATGTCTTATGGATACATTTTAAGACTGTCCATCTAGAGAGACATGATGAGTTGAAGGGCATCATTTAAGAGACTTGCATCTTTGACACCTTTGGTAGCACAAATAAGGTATAATTTCCATGACGCCATGCATTGAAAGGACTATAGTGGAGGAGATGAATGAGATCATCATGCATTTAATTTTCTTGATAGGAACTCCATGGAGCATTGTTGATCATGCTATGTTTAAGGAGTTGTGAGATTTACAACTCATGCCAACCTCAACCCTTCGAGATGCAAAATACTGACTCCCATAGCAATGCCATTTTTTTGGGTTTAGGCGCTTGTTCATATAATCTCACTAAAGAAGGAGCCATTTTCATTGTGATTGTATCTGTTGTTAATATTAGGTCTGCTTGCCTAGGTCTTGATCTTGGTACCAATCCATAATGATCAAAGTCAAATCGTGAGCCTATTAATGCAGCAAATTCAATAAAACAACAACTCATACCATATAAAAGAGGCCATGAACTCGAGAGTCTTAACCAATTTGAAAGATCATTCAATGTAGTTGAAATAGTGGAATTTGGGATTGTTTGGTAATGTTCAACCAGATGAGGGAAGATGTAAGGTATCTCTTTAAAGATGTAGCAAAAGTCTTGATCATTGGGGATGTATGTAGCAAGAGTTCATCAATTATCTCAACAACGTGTTCAAGAATGAGAAGGAGACATTGCTATGCGCTGGTTCTTAGATACTAGCATGAGATAGTTCCCAGTGCTTGCTTCAATGACTCGGGAGTTGTTGTTTGTGTGAGCAATGTGATCCTTGCATATAGGAGGGCCCACTTGAGGCCGAGGAACATTGAAGCTCCTACCTCTTTTCAGTGTTGGCTCTAGCCTAACAACAAGAGGTTGTATGACATCATCCTAAAGGACTTAGATGTTGAAGGTAGAGTTTTTATGTTCATCAACACTACATAAACGATATTCCTCATTTCCCTATTGTTTCAATACTTTTTTTACTCTCTTATAAAACTTTTTAATGTTAAAGTTTATAATAAAATGCCTTTTTACACATTCATTATTTTTTTGACAATTTTAAAGCATAACTAAGGTGTTTATTTTGCATGTTCTCATGTTTTGATGAAAATTTCCCATTTATCATATCATATCATTCATAAGCCAAATTTTCACGAAATTGTAGCCAGTTTTATGCGTACCTGATGCTTTAACCATTTTGAAGGTCTAATAATAATGATTTAATTGCATGTCCATGAGTTTTCTGACCGTAGGCATAAATGAAGAACAATAAGGAATGAAATAGACAAATAATTCTAATAAAGAATTTACCTTTTTGTATTTTACTATTTTATTTCAGAGATATGATGAAAAATAGGACAAAATAAGAACGAAAATGACAAAAATTTCATCCAAAAAAAGGAGTTTTTAATGAAAAGATATGAATATTTTAAGGTTTGAGAAATTTTCAATAATTTTCCAATGTTTTAAGAATTTTTTCTATTTTTCCTGAATTTTTTATTATTTTTATTTTTTTCTGCTTGTTACTGAATTTGTTAATTTTTTTCTATTTTTTACATTTTTAGGATTTTTCATGAATTAAAAATTAGAAAGTAGAATTTTATTTTGGCATGTTGACGTGGCATGCTAATGTGGCATTGCAAACATGCGCCGCAAAGAGGAAGCACCGTGTGGTGCCTAGTCAATGGCTATGTGGTGCTAATCGGGAGTATTAGTTCTCTAATGATTTTATTTTTTTATTATTCTTCATGAGCCTTATTACTTAAAGATGAAATGTTTTTGTTTATATATTTCATGTGGGTGATGAACTTGATCGTGTGTGTTTTTTGTCATTGTTGTGCGTCGATTATGTGAAATAAAATGTAGTCCTTACTCAAGTTAGTGTTAGAAAGGGTTGAATCCACAAGGATCTGAAGTAATGAGGTTATGTGTTTAAAATAAAGATGAGGGTGGAGGAAGATGTGTGAGTTGGAATGGAGCACATGGAGGTGAGTATGAGAGATAGTTTTGAGTTTATCTTAAAATTAAGATAGAAGTTAGAAAAGAGATGAGATAATTAGATTCATAGAGATGAAAATGAAGATAATATGATAAAAAGATGAGAAGAATGGATGGTGGTAGCAATGGATAGATGCACACGTAGATGATGTCAAAGCTACTACAATAAAAGAGAGATAAAAAGAAAAATAAAGCACATGTTAACTTTATATGGAGATTTTCACATGACGAAATCCAATCCAAACCTTGCAGAAACCCTCTTGGTGTGCACGTCCTAGGCTGGGTGATACTTGATTTGCTCCGATCACCATCTTTGCTTGCTCTCTTCTCCACTACAAGATTGAGCATCAAACAATGGTCCTCTTTGGGCCATGACCTCCTCTCCCTTTCATTCTAGTAGCCTGATACTAAGAGAGAGCACAAAAAAAGAGTAGGAAGATAGAAAATAAAGGCTTTTATAGATGGGTTCCTAGGGTTTGAGTGTAAAGAGGGGTAATAGAGGCCAATCATTAAACTATTTTTTTCCATCTTGATTCTTTGACCCAAGGGTATTTGATGGATAGAGGACTAAACGATGAATCTAGCCATAATATTTCAGCCCAAAACTTTATCTAGATAATGAGATATCATGACTTTAATTTGGAGAAATCCTAACCGTTGATTGAGATCATACAATAAGAGTGTGTCATGTGTTACAATCTTATTTTACTTGAAAAAGGTGTGTCAGCCTTTATAAGTGTGGAGAAGGTTTTTTTGCAAAGTCCCACTTCAAAATTAGAGGGATTTTTCTGTGAAAATGCTAAAAAATGGGAAAGAATCCCTAAAAAATTAGAAAAATTTCAAAAAAACTACTAAACTTAGAAATTGAATATCTCAAAAAATACAACTCCTTTTTCTACAAACTTTTCTCCATTAGATCAGGAATTTAATCTTCTATCTTTTCATGCAAAAAATTATAAAATCATGAGAAAAAAATTAAGGGGTCATTTAAAAATAAGTTTGGTCCAACCTCCTAAAAAGTAAGGAAGTTGACCCAATATTAACTCTAGATCAATCTTAGATCATCTTAAAAACCTTAGGATGATTTCTCTAGCAAATCCAGACCTCATTTACAACTTATTTCATAAAAATATGGTTGACTTGGTGTTCAAATTTGGTGGAGAGTTGTTTCCTCTTCCCTCTTATCATCATTCATATCCATACTTTTTTACTTGCGCACTTATGTCCCTTCATCCAAATAACTCATAGAAAATGTGAGAATTCAACTACTTGACTTTGAAAGAGTCAAATGGTGTTAGACTCATGGTATAAGTAATTGAAAAGAATGATGTATGATAGGACATATTCATTTTTTACATAATTCGCCCTAAATAGATGCAAGTTTAGTATATGAGTGGAATGAAATGATGAATACAAAAATATCATATAAAAATGATAACATGCACTATATTAACGATAGTTGTGTTAAAACTACTTTATAATGATGAAAATGAATGCATCAATGTAACGTTATTAGTGGGATTATTAAAGTCTCTTATGCAAGGACATATGACATGTTCAAGATCTCTTGATCCAATGGACCAAGTCCATGGGATCACTTGTCACAATGAACAGATGCATGACATATGGCAGCACAAGAACGACTAGATGTAGTGACTACTAGATCAACGAATGAGATGTATGTTGACATACTTGTTTTGGTGAAGTGTGACAAAATGAATTTGTGCGATTGTTGAAAACACACATCCTCATGTCAAAAAATTCCAAACTCACTAATTTATGTTTTAATTTTGAATTAATTAGAATAATTGTAAGTAACGGTCGAATCGATGAAGAATTAGGAGAATTTTCAAGAGATATTAAAAATTTGATCAAATTAAAAATGAATGGAAATGAGAAATTAGGAAAATTAATATTTTTAAAAAGAAGACTCCAAGAAGAATCCACATAATCAAACATTACTCAATTTGGATTAGCATTTGTGGAGAAATTAAGGAGAAAAATTAGAAGAGAAAATTTGATTGTGAAGAGAGAGAAAATTATAAAATTTTGTGAAATTAAGCTTATCTACTAATAAAAATTAAAATCTAATAGTATAGGATGAAAGATTAGAAGGAAAAAAAAATATAATCTAACCCAAAATTGAGCTCAACATGATCTAATAAATTTCTGGATCAAGGATTTTTATTCCACATTTTAAAAAATACAAAAATTTGGAGTTCAAGCGGGAAATTCTTCCTATTCTCTCGACGACATCTTGATTTCAAACACTCCTTTGACGCGGAAATGAGTCTAGAAGAAGAAAAATAAGAGATTTAAATATGGAGATGTCAATAAGGTTTGATTGATTGAAACATCAAATAATGTCTTACACTGGTCAAAGAATGGAGGGGGTGGTATAAATAGACTATGAATTGGGCGTGGCTGCCAAATTGCCTTATGTTCTTTAATCAATGGCCGTGATTAGATGTTAGGAGATGAATTTCTATCATTAATTCATGGCCATCAGATTCTTTATGGATCATCTAGATCACACCACATCATCGCTTGTATACAAATCATCAGAAAATGCTCGCCTTTTGATCTTCAATAGACGTCCATGATGCTGCTATGCGTCGCTTAAAGGGGCCCATTGGGTGCATTGAATTTGTACCGTTATAACTTCTAATAAAAACCAAGATTGATTGATGCTTTGTAAAGGCAAATCGTCATCTAATCAGAACACGTTGGGTACCCCCTTTGATAACTTGCTATTTCATGCTTTAATGTCATGCATTTTATGTAGTTTTCTCTAAAATATAATCACAAATTCATGATATCATGATTTAAAATGATAATTTTTTTGGTGAAGAGAATATTCTTGATTTTTCATAAATTAACAACATTTTAAGAGCATTTAATGACATTTATTCTCAAGAATATAATTATAAAAAATGATATAACTTTTCTTATAAGGAAAATTAATTAAAAAAAGAACATAAAGAACAAAAAGAGAAAGTCTCACTCTCTTTCTCCCCCCCCCGATCTCTTTCTTTCTCTCTCTCTCTCTCTCTCTCTCTCTTTCTCTCAGGCGACAAAATTTTTCGTCGCAGTGCACCATCCTCTCTCTCTCCTGCGATGGAAATTTCCATCGCCAGAAGGGTTAAGCTCCCTCTCTACCTCTTGTTCTTCTCCTTCTTCTCCTCTTCCCTCTTCCTCTTTTTCTTCTCGTCTCTCCCTCTTTCGTGACGGAAAACAACTCCGTTGTGAGGAGAGGCTATCTCTTTTTGTGTAATTCTCTCTCCCAATCGCTCTCCCTCTCTTCCTCAATCATTCTCTCTTCCAATCATTCTCCCCCTCTCCCACATTCCCTCTCTTCCGCGGTCTCTCCCCATGGCTCTCCCTCACACGCAACGTGCACATGTAATTCTTTGAGGAGGGAGAGATTCGTCCTCTCCTTCCCTCCTCTCCCCGTTCTCTCTCCCACGATCAATCTCTCCTTCCTTTCTCTCTCTTCCTCGATCACTTTCCCTCTCTTTTTATTTCTCCTTCTCTCTTGTCAGAAATTTCCGTCACGAGGAAAGGTTTGCTCCCTCTCTTCTCTCTCCCTTCTTTCTTTCCTTCTCTGCCTCTCTTGTCGGAAATTTCTGTCACGAGGAGAGGTTTGCTCCCCCTCTTCTCTCTCCCTTCTTTCTTTCCTTCTCTACTTCTATATCCACCGTGCATCTCTCCACTGTTATGCTTCTTTTGCTTCTGCTCTTCTTGCACCTCCCATGCATCTCTCCACTCCCTCTCTCACATCCACGCTCCTCGTCATTTCTAGAGAGAATAGAGAAAAGAGAGGAGAGAGTAGAAAGAAGAGAAAATAGAGGAGAGAGGAGAGAGGAGAGAGAGAGAGAGGAGAGAGGAAAGAGGAGAGAGCTGAGGGGCATTTAACAAAAAATTCTTTTTATTTTACTGAAGTTTCACCGGCCTCGAATGAGTTGATCGGCGGGATTTGAGGAGAGAATCAACGGTTCAGATTCATCAAAATTAAAAGCTTGATATTTGATGATCCAGATGGAGTTAGGGGCTGAAATTTTATGGGCATGATCATTATTTCAAGTTCTATGAATCTGCTGGGGCTGATTTAAGTTCTGAGATGAAAAAAGGGTTCTACATTTTTCTTTGTTTGCCTCAAGCATTGGATACCCAAAAGGAAAGAAGACAGTAATTGATCATTCTTCATGTATGGAACATAATTTTTAGTGAGCTTCTTCTCTTCTATTTTCATTCTTCGTGTTGGATACAAGACGCCAAGTCCGGGAAAAATGTATAGGCTCTCGAAGGTATGTTTTGATTAGAGAGCATCACCAGATGTGTTTTCATCTTGAATCCTTAGACTAAGATCATTTTCTATCCATCTTTTCTCCTCTCTTATTTTTTTATCCACATTTTCATGTTTGCAAACCCTAAAAACCACTTTTCCACCATCAATCAAGGGTTTTCAATTTTCAAAATGAGTTTGGAAGCATTTGATTGGTTCATTTCATTTTCACATACATCTTCTTCTTTTCATTTATCATTTCTTCTTTCTTTATCTAAAAACACCAAAAATATTTCTTGATTTCAATCTTTTAACCTTTTTTTGTGGATTTGATCTTGACTCGCCATTGTTCTAAATTTTAAATCCAAATTTGTAGAGTTGAATATGAATTTTTTGATACGTGAATTTGCACATTCAACGACTGTATTTTTATGCATATCACCCTTCACTTAAGTGAAAGTGAAGGTCACAAATTAAACGCCCTTTCTTCACATTCATCCGATGCTTCTGAATGTGTTATGTTGCCTGCATTAAAAAAAAGCACACATAGTCCCACATTAGAAAAGAAGGTAAAATTTTTTGGATTTTGGGACTCCACTCGTAAGGGAAGTATCAAATGCAAAATTAAGGCTTGAGCAAGTATGAAATGAGACTCAAAAGTTTAAACTATATATAGAGATAAGGGCAAAATCGATCACTTGAACAACGATTGGCCAGTTGATCAATGACCCACAACTCGGAAGATGATTTGATCAAAAATCAATTTTAAATCAAAAATCGCCAAACCCTAGTGTCTTTCATTAACGAGACTGTTTAATTTCAAAATCAAAATGAGGACAAAAAACTATTACAATCGGACCGTTGCTACAGCGGCTATATAAATACTGCGAGTCCGGATTCTGGCCTCCATTGCTTCCACTAGCGGAGAAGAAAAAAAGGTCAATTCGTCTCTTCCACTCAACACAGCTATTTGCATCTGTGCTTAAATTCGAGGGTTTTCTTTTTCTTGTTTTGATCGGAATCCCAGAGGCCTATTTCGGGCAAGCTTTGCGATAAGAGGTCTTCGTTTGTTAAAATCGAATTTTTCTGCGTTCAGTCCGGAGTATTGGGGTTTTAGGTTTTACTAGTTTCTGGGTGCAGAAGGAATCTCTGGAAAATTTTTGGGGGAATCATCGCAGCTGTAATTTAGTGTAATAGTTGGCGGCTATGAATTAGGTTGATTGCTCTTCACTGAAAAATTAAATTTTTACATAACTTGTCAATGCTTGTCCATATATAACGGCCTAGAACACTTCTGTAAAAGAGAATGGAAAATATTTGACAAAAAGTCCGACCCCATCTCTCTATCTTTTTCTTGCCTCTTTCTCTCTCTACCAGGTCGCCACCTGCATGCTGTCGCCGTATCTCTTTTAATCAGCCGTTATTGTTCTAAGTGCCAATTTAGGTTCCCGTGACTGCAGATTTGAGCTTCACATACGTTGATTTTTATGCGGGAACTTGATCACATAATCACCTGTTTGAACTTGATTTTTTGCATGCTTTTCCTAGTTCGATAGAGTCATTTTTATAATTGCTATGTCCTTGAATATGTTCTTTCATTTCATATAAATAAAACAGATTAATGCATTATTGTTGCACAGAGAACTTTCCCTTCTACTTAGACTGTTTGTTTTAAACGCTTGGATTTCTATAATAGCACTTGCTGGCTTGAATTGAGTGTAAGGAAATAGAACTATAGTTGGAAAGATTGATGTGATGATCAATTTTCTTCTTTTTGATGATAATATGAAGATATTTCTGGTTCAATTCTATAAACTCGTCTCTAACAAGTTTCTAGGTTCAATAAACTAAATGATAGATGATGACATTAAATATCATTATCTTTGGTGCAATAATGGTATGGTATGAAATCCAAACATTTTTTTTTTTTTTAATGAAAAAGGGACAGTCACCCAAAGCCAAACGTAGTTGAAAATAAAATTATAGCTGAAATTAGAAATCTTTCCGACTACATTTCTATTTTAAACGATGTTTGGATTTCATACCATGCCATTATCGCATCATAAATAGTAATTTTTAGTACCATCATGTATCATTTAGTTTATTAAATCTAGTGACTTTTTAGATCCGAGTTTATAAAATTGAGCCAGAAGTATATTCATATTATCATCTAAAGGTAAAAAAATGGATTACTACATCAATCTTTCCAACTACGTTTCTATAAACTTGGATTATGTGGAAGCTATCTTCAATCTAAGGAAATGCATTACTTGAAATCTCATTGGCTGTAAATGGCTATATTTGGAATGAGGTGGATGTTCGTCCATACATCATTATCTATGGTTCCATGATATAATGCAATGATGATGAGGTGAGATAATGATATTGTGTCGCTTTTGCCATAAATCCCTGAAGAGGCATGTGAAATCTGATCGGCTATGAATAGCTCTGTTGATTTAGTGGATCTATTTTATTGTATGCCACTTCGAACTCGTCTTCCATAAAGTTTTATGAGTGCTTTAAAATTGTCTCTCATGCTTCTAAATTTGTGAACAAGTCCTCAACAAATATTGGTATTCTGCAGCCACACCTCGGAAATCTCAAGGCTGATCAGAAGAGAACGGTGAATCAGCCATGAGTACCATGAAATTTTGCCGCGAGTGGTATGTTGATCTGGGAAGTTTAAATTTTCCAACATTACAAATTAATGAATTAATTTTGTTTATTACTCGTCAGTAACAACATATTGTATCCCAAAGAAGACAGAGAGCAGAAGATCCTTCTCTATGCCTGCCGCAATTGTGATCATCAGGTGCCCCTCAATTTAATTATCATAATCATTCATTATCATCTTGCTCATGATGGATTATGACATAATCCTTAATCGTTATTACTCAGGAACTAGCTGATAATAACTGCGTTTATAGAAATGAGATCCATCATTCTCTAGGTGAGCGCACTCAGATTCTTCAGGATGTTGCTGCCGATCCAACTCTTCCTCGCACTAAAAATGTCCGGTGCTCTAAATGCAATCACCCAGAGGCAGTGTTCTTCCAGGTCAATTTCTGGTTTCTCTTTCTAACTTCAATCCTGCATAAAAAGTACTCCCTGAAGAAAAACATTTTTTCTCTACCTCTCCCTTCCTCTGTCATCTCATATGGAATTGTCTTGCTTAATTCTTGGATTAAGAACCAGTTTTAATTCTCTCTAACTCACACATCCGCACTCTTTCTCTCTTAGTATGGAGCAGAAGGACAACTATTATTCACTCGTTCTCTCAGCTATTTCTTTCTCTTGTAGGCTGCCTCCAGAGGGGAGGAAGGCATGACTCTTTTCTTCGTCTGTTGCAACCCAAACTGCGGCTACAGATGGCGAGATTGAGATTCCCCACCCTCTCTCTCTCTCTCTCTCTCAAACATGATAATTGTTTGACTGAACCCAGCGAAAGTCTGTAAGAGATGATCTTTTTTACTAAAATGAGCAAGAAAGATATTACGTTTCTCCGATTTTCACCTAAGGCATTCACTTTGAAATAAAAAAATAAGGTTTAATGGGCCAATTCGGGCTTCTGCATCGGCCCAAATAGTGACCTCCGAAAACTCTCTCTCTCTCTCGCTGTGAGTGCGCGCGGGGCGAAATGGAGACGTCGGCGATGACTGGGGACATTGTAATGCGCGCCGTCGGCCGGGAAAACTCTTCATCGCGCAAATTTCCATCTCTGAAACCATGTTTGTTCTTTGTGATGTTTCCCATGACGTTCCAAATGTGTTATCTGTTATTCTTAGCATAGATAATGAACGAATGATTGAGTAACCTCGTTTTGAAGAACAGCATTCGTGATATCTATGATTTGTCCTCGAAGTTCATGTGTTTGAAATTTGTTTGTTTTCTCGTTCCAGATGTTTCCACTCACAAAATGCGGATAGATAATTACTACTGGAAAAATCGTCTCCACGTTCAATTTCCTGGAGAGATAAAGACGCGAATCATTCGTCAAAATAAGTTCCTACACTCCAGAAGCATCTCCGGACAGGTAATCTTTGCTTTCTCAATTCTATGTATTTTCTCCAGAGACGGGGTTGTTGATTCTTTCCACATTTAGCAGGTTTCTGCATCTGTTGATTCCAAGACTAATATTGAGGAAGAGTAATGACGTCATTTGGATTTCATCATTAATTTCTTAATTTGGTATTTCATTCTCTAGGATACAAGTACCCGTCTTGATAAATTTTCATCTCTTTAAGGTCTATCGATGATGTATATGATGCTTTAGCCGCACGACTGTATGATAATATGATAAAATTGGAGGATCCCAAGGCCAAGTATGCATTATTTACTCACTTTCATATCCTTAATGATGTTTCTGTGACATTCTCTGTATCCATGAAATCATCTTTTTTTGTAATTTTACAAGGTGTTGACTCTCTGACATTTTGGGCAGATACTTGGTCGGTCTAGCGGGGCCACCTGGTGCAGGAAAGACCACTGTTGCATCTGAGGTAATTTATCGGTTGAAAAGAATTTGGGCTCAAAAAGATTACAACTAAGGATGCGCTTGATGTTGCAACGGTCATTCCCATGGACGGTTTCCATCTCTATCGATCCCAGCTTGATGCCATGGATGTAAGTTTTCTTTTATTGCTCAGATTCTAATTATATTTGTGAATATATTTCAATCATATTTTCCATATTCCTATTGACTGAGATGTTCTAATCTGATTTTCTAGGATCCTCAAGAAGCACATGCTAGAAGAGGAGGTGTAATTTTATAACGTGCATGTTAGACGAAAGGGTTTTCTTGAGCATCTATGAGGCTATCTTGAGTACTTAGATTCTTTCTTAGGATTTTATGCCTTCTATTGGACACTCAGTGAAAGTTATCAAAATGTCCCAGGTAACCTCAAAGTTATGACATTAGTCTTCTCGTCAAAAAATTCAAGAATGTTTTCAATCAACAAAGCAGAAGCTGCTAAATAGAAAAGAGAGCAAAGAAGAAGCTGTTAGAGAATCTCTTCCGAGCGAAGCCACCTGATAGTTTTCTTGAGACCTCTCTTTGATCTATCCACTTATATTAATATGCCAAGTAAATGTAAAGGACTTAAATGCCCTAAGTTGGTAGCTATTTCTATTATTCCCAGTGTCATCTTCTTCCAGCTGTAAGCGGAAAATGGTACTCAACGTATCTTTAGGCCTAATGGAGCAAATCATGCATTCTTGATGTTATCCATTAAAGAAAATTTCTAATTCTGGAACTATTGCTCCCAGCTCCGTGGACATTTGATCCCGTTCTGCTTTTGAAATGTCTCCATACACTAAGAGAGCAGGTCCATTAGCATCTTATTTTATTAAAAAATTTCAGTGAAGCTTAATAAATCACCCTAATTTTGTGCAGTTTGTGATGAGTTTTTGCATTGACTTTAATACTTAAATTAACTCATCAGGGCTCAGTTTATGTGCCATCATTTGACCATGGCGTTGGAGATCCAGTGGAAGAAGATATTTTTGTGGGCCAACAGTCAGTTGCTTTAAACTCTCTCTCTCTCTCTCTCCCTCTCCCAGGGCCAACCATTGGAAGGCACTAAATATAAGATTTTTCCTCCAGAGCAATATTCCTAACTTTTCCTCTTTTTAGTCATAAGGCAGTGATTGTTGAAGGGAATTACCTGTTCCTAGAAGATGGTGCTTGGAAGGAAATATCATCCATGTTCGATGAAAAATGGTAACTTTCAAGTTTTCAAAAATTGACAAATAAAATTGACTAATGTGAAACTATCGATTTCCATTTCCTTTCTTGACTTGGACTTTCAGGTTTATAGATGTTGACCTAGACACAGCCATGGCACGGGTATTTAAACGGCATATGTCAACAGGTATACCTAGAAAAAGACGAATCTTTTTTCTCCTTATGGTTATGATCTTGTTTCTTATCTGACAGGAAAAACAGCAGAAGTTGCCGCTTGGAGGGTAATTAATTCTTGACTCTGGAATTTTAGGAAATTTAATTATGGAAATAGAAATACGAAAGCTGAAGAGGTTTTCTTCGATGAACTTAGGTGGACTACAATGACCGGCCAAACGCAGAGCTCATCATGAAGTCCAAGAAGAATGCTGACCTCGTGATAAAGTCTGTTGACTGTGATGACTGACTTGGTTATTGGATCACACATGGGTGATGGTTAACAGCACTTTGTGCCATAAAATGTTGATCTTATTAGTAAGATAATCTATATACTCTGAAAGAGAGATTATCCTCCCACTAGTGATGTTGTATGAACAAATTCCTCAATTTTATTCAGCTAAATAAATAATTGAGTGGTGTAATCACTGGTTTTAAGTATCAAGTCCAAAACTTTGCATCTTTGACTTTGCCTTACCTTTACAACGATAGTTATGTTTGGATTATGGACTTGCAAGCACAATCATTAGGATATTTTAGTTCATGATTTCTCATTATATTAGTTATCATCAGATGGATCTACTCCACTTTGAAAGATAGCTTGGCCACTAATTTCTCTATTTTGTACTTCATGAACCCTAGCTTTTACTCCTTGAAAAAACTACTTGGTCCTTTATTGGAGCCATGACTGTCATTCTAACCTTTTTTATTTGGGTGATCGATTCATGGAAGAGGCTAACAAAAGGTTCAAGCATCGGGGATCGTTTTTTCCAGGTAAATATTTCATGCTTGTGATTTACTTAACCCATTCAAGTTCACAACATATATGGTCACAAATCGCATGTGGAAATTCAAAAAAATTAATCTCAATATTTCTGATTTAGAGGCTGGAAATTTTTTAGCTATTACTAAGTATCCCCTCCACCCCTCCACTTCTCGTGTAAAAACATTGCGCCTCCCCTTAAAAAAAAATTCCCCGCCTAAGAACAAAAAAATAAGATAATTTTTTTTTCAACTAGAAAATCAATTTAAAGGCAATTCACGCTTTGAATTTGACTTTAAGCTCTTTTTCTTTTCTTATCCTTCCCTTTCTTTTCTTTTTTAAGGCCTCCTTCCAATAAACATCATGAGATGTGATTATCTATGATTCATTTGACAATGAAAAAGTTAAAATGAGGTTAATATAAGATTAATACAAAAATGATGAAGATTATGAACTAAGGCTAATTGGCATGGCCTACATGAAATTTGACAATTGAATGATAAAATGAATCATTAAATGTGGTTAATGACCATTGAAATAAGACAATATTTTGCATCTTATTCCTCAATGAGGGCAGGTTTATGAGAAATTTTGGGAAAGAGTATAGGAACCTGATGAAATGAATTGTTGTATAAATTTAAAGGGTTCTATGAGTACAATATTCTCATTGAGAAGAGAAGTTGTCTTTGAGACGCAAGTGTTCTAGATGATCACAGATCGCCAACCGGCTATATATTCATGGCAGCTGGAGTACATGTGAGTTGGAAGTTACCTTTCAAACTAAAGCATCATGTCAACTATTAAAGAGTTGAAGTCGACTTTGTGATTGAAGGGATTGATGAGGGTACCAAGAATCTATTAAGGTAATGTCTCTTCACCTCCATCAATGTCATTTTTTTTCAAAGAATGAGGTTTACACTCCACAATCAAAGTATATTTCTACGGAATAACACAAGATTTGGTTGTTTCTATATTTGGGGTAGAGCATTTTAAAGGTAGACATGGAGAAGAAGGTTGCAAACATGTTGAAAAGGGTCATAATGGTGGAAAAGTTCCAAATGTTCAGATCCCCTTAATGCTTATTACCATTATCTATGTCATTAAATAATCAATTACCTAGTTGATTACAAAAATACTCATTTAAAATGATTCCAATTTTCAAAGTTGTATAAAATAATAAATTTTCTTGCCTATTTTGATATTTTATCAAAAAAATTATGAATAGCCAACCCTTATTCCAAGGAAAAATGTTGAGAACACTCTTTATTATTTTAGGATTAGGCATATTCAATTTGAGGATTTTGATGAAACTCACAAAATTAATTTAGTGAATTGTTACAAGAGCAGTCGTAGAAGGATACGATGCTCAATGGAGTGGTCAATGCCTTTCTTGAAATTAAAATGAAGCCAAGCAGTCTATATCATTTCTGTGCCACTTGAGGAACACTAATAATGCCTAGGATGTCCAAGCTTAGAATATTTATGGATAGAATCGCAAAGTCATTTGATCATCCCTTTCATGGGCGTAACTACTTCTTGAACTCGTAAAACAGCCTTAAAATGATACCACATGCATCCAAGAAAAAGGAGCAAATGAGAGGCAATGATCTCTCAATAATTTGATGCCAAAAGACAAAGAGAGAATAGGAATATTTAAATATTTAAGACGACTTTAAAATAGCATGAAATGTATTGCTTCTTCCTTCTCTTTATCTTCTATTAATTTTCTTCAATTATTTCTATCTTTGCTCCTCCATTCTCTCCCCATATCTTCATATCTCTCTTTACTTCTACTCTCTCTCCCCCTTTCTCTTCTCTTTTCTCTTTAAACTTATCCTTGCTTGAGTTCAAATATTTCGATAGCTTTATCAGTCATAAACTAAGTCCTTTCATGGTTGTGACACCGAAAAGCACCTCCAAGCTTTGGTAAGTCCCAACCCCCCCTAAGCTATGTGTTATCTTTCCTTGTTGTGGAAAGATGAGATGAGAAGAAGAGAAGAGTGAGTCAAGTATGGCAAGGGTTACACAAGGAGGCCCTTATATAGGCTACATAAGAGAGAAGAAGATAAGGGGAAGGTGTGTTGGGTCCTAATGGGATGTCAAAATCCCCCTCAAGTTGGAGCTTGGCTGCAAATATGCTTAGCTTGTAAAATAAAAAGCCACAAAAAAAATTAGCCAAGGCAGTTAATATTATAGAGTGATATTGATAACATACAACTTATACGTGTACTTATATGATTATTAATGCAAATTAAGGAATAAGACATTCCATGTCTATGCATGTTATCATACTTTGAGTGCATATTTATCATTTTGTGCAAATTAAATTATAATTTCAAAATACATCATTTTAAGGGATAAACATGCATGATTGAAAAGTTAAAATTTTAGACTAGATTATTCTCATTTTTATTTAAGACGATAATTAAATTTTAATTACATATAATAATAGAAAATATTTGTATACACAATTATTTTTCTAGTTTTATTTTCCAAAAGAAAATGAGTTTATTTTTGGTTAAAATTCATTCTCTTTTTATTTCTTAAATTTGAATTTTTAAAATGATAGATTATTTATTTTTTTATGAAAAAAAATGTTTGAATTAAAAAGGAGTTGTATTTAGAAAGTTATGAATTTTCTAATTTTAAGTGATTTTTCTTGAATCTTTATGAAATATTTTTAATCTTTTTAATTTATTTTAATTTAAAATATTAAAAAATTAGATTTTTATATGAGCCCTAACGTGGCAGCTGATGTAGTGAAAGCGCTTGCGTGTCTACACGTGGTGACATCTATGTACGCCACGTAATGCATGTGTGTGCACGTCATTAACATATAGTTAGTGGTTAAGCACCATGTTAAGGTCATGAGCTAACCACTTAGGAGCATTGCCCTTATATACCCATCACTTTGCCATAATTTTTCTAATGTCAGAATTTATTTTTATTTCTTCATAGGTGACATGGCAAAATGTGAGAAGTTCGATTTGCGGAGTTAATCGTGACCTTTGATCATCACTTTCTCGTAAGGGTACATGACATGTTATGATTGGACACAAATTCAGTGTTATTAAACATCGATCAATCTTGGTTGTTCATCTAGGATTTATAATGGTCCAAATTGAATGCACTCGATGGACTCCTATGGACACGTGTATGTATCTAAAGCATTTAATAGAGATCAAATGGCGGCAGTTACACAACGATTCGCGTACACAAGATTTATGGCAAAATCTAGGCACTCTGATGAAGATTTGACAGCCATGACTTAACTTAAAGATGACGATTCAACTCCGAGCATTACATCTAAGGTGTTGATTGAAAATGAAGAGGCAAATCGAATAGGCACACCCAATTTTCATCTATTTATACTCTCTTTCTTTGTTGATGTAAAGGATTCTTGAATATTTTAATCAATCAAACCTTTTGGACATCTCAATCCTTGAATATCTTATTTTTGTCCTCTTTTAGACTCATTTCCGCATCCAAGGAGTGATTGAAATAAATATTTTGTCGAGGGATGATGAAGAATTCGCCGCTTGAACTTTGAATTTTTATTTTTTAAAATGTGTAATGAAAAGCCTTGATCTAGTGATAAATTAGATCATTTAGAGTGCAATTTTGTGTTAGATTACATGTTTTCTTCCTAATCTTCTTTCCTATAAAATTAGATTTTAATTTGGATGCATATATTTTGTCCTATAACACTAGTTGGCTCAAGAACTTAAAGATCTTAATTAAGTATGAGCATCGCCTATGTCTTGGAGGGAGATAACCCTGTTAAGCATGCATCATATGCATCTGAGGATGAGGTATGGGAGTAACAGAAGTGGTAGGAAGATTCCTCTTCGGTTCAATGTTATATGCTGACGTCGATGTGCAATGAGTTGCAAAGGCATCATGAAGACATAGAACCAAGAGTCATGTTGTCCCATTTGATGGACTTGTTTGCTTAGCAGAGTAGAACCTAGAGTTGCGGAGTTGTCCTTCTCCGGCTGATATGAGATATCGAAGAGTCTATTTAGGACTCGGATGGCTAAGTCATCTTCGGTAGAAGCACATGTACTAAAGATGATAGAGTGGATTGAGAGGTTTTTGGTGCTTGAAGTTGAACTCCCCGTTTAGATAAACATGAACCTTATTCTTCAATCTCTTCCAGACTCCTTTTCTTAGTTCATTTTTAAATTTAACATGAACAGGATTCACACCTCTCTCTTGAAGTTGCTGAATATGTTGAACAAAAAAGGTATCTCAACAAGAAAGCTCAACATAAACATAGTGATGCTCCATGTATCTATTTGATATATACTTACTTATCTTATAGAGATTTTGCATCTTGGGTATTAGATATTATATGTATTTCTCATATTTATAATAATTCATAGAGGGTGACAAGTAAGCAAAAGCTGAGAAAAGGCAAGGTGGAACTTAGAATGTAAAATGGCGTACGAGTTGCTACTGTGATGCTAGGGGTTTTGAACCATAAGCTATCATCTATAGATTTTTTTTCTTCATAAGAATCTCATTATGTTCCTAGCATAGTTAAATGATGGATATTATGTGGCCTATAAGCCAATCAAACTTTCATGTATCTTTTTTATGTTCATTGAAATGAAATTTATTCGTTGTCATTCTTGTGTGATGTTTGCAATGAAGTCCATGAGCATGTGTAATGACTAAGTGAATGATGATGAGATCATAATATAGTGATCACTAGTCTTTAAATATATGTTATAAACGTTCCTATTAGTGGGATATCCGAGAAGGACATAGAATTATCCGGAAATAATAGCACTATCTAATCTATCTCATATGATGAGTATGGCTGATCCTATAGCCATCGGTGTGGAGACACTAAGGATAGATATTGGGTGCTCTTTAGAGAAAGAGTTCACTGAATTGATCCGTATGAATCCCGGAATGGATTCATGTCATGGTTGTGTATGTGGTCCTTTGACTTGAGACACCAAAGACATCTTGTGGATGGATGATCGTGTTTTGATTATGCCTTACGAATCCCTAGCCACGGGATATTTAAAACGTCATATATTGGATATGAAATGAAGTCCACGAAGATGATTGTGTGATCAAGATGAGATCATCCATCCTCGGTATTTGAGGAGATTGACTCAAAGGAATGAGATGCGATGAAATCCTTGGCCAAGGTAGTAGAAATATCGGAGAAAGAGTTCCTGATGATTTCTACACGCATCAGTACTAACTTGAGTGACAAATTAGGGTTTGACAGTTGACCATACCTTAAGTCATTCATGAGTCTAATGAGAATGAAGGATTATACATACATGGTAATCGATGACGGGAAGGTTCCATAAGTGAGTTCTTACATACTCCATATCTCTTAGTGTACGTGGTGTAGCTTGGCACCTAACGGGCTAGCAATTCAACCTATCAATTGGGTTAAATCGATTATTGATTAATTAATCAATATGTGGATGTGGGTAATTAATTAAGATTGACCAATAAGGTGTTATTTGGTCTATAGAGTTATTAACTAGTGAGATATATAGACCTAGAGGGTCACACACATAAGGTTTATGAATGTTAGTGGATATAGACATAATTATGAGGGTTTTTATGAAAAAACCTCATACCAAATGTCTATAAATAGGGGGAGAATGACCACAACTCAAGGTGCCCATACAAGCCTTGTGCGAATTCTCTCCATTCTTCTCTTTCTCTCTTGGTGAAGAGCTTTGAAGAGGAGATTCAACCATCTGAAGACCGTGTGGATACTGCTAGAGGCTAAACACTTGAATAGCTTCAAGAACTCCTTCAAGGAAACCGTGTAAGTATGTTTTCTCATTCATACTAGATGATAGGATCATTTGTTCTTGGTGGCTTGGTATTTTTGAATGTCGATTTAATGTTTTTCGCTGCATTTGATGTTTTGATCAAAATTTCAGAAAGTTATCAACTTCAAATCCCATCATTAAGAACATCATTTCGGTTTCTTGTTTGGTCAAGATGAGATATACATTGATTATTAAAGAAAAGAGTCAATAGTCAATAATTTATAACTGATTGATGTCTCTTCTTAAAATATCTAAATGGATGTTGCTCTTATGAAGAGTAATTAGGATGTGAACGAAGCCTACCTATGACATTGTAGACTTGGACATGTTGGTGATGGAAGATTACAAAAGTTGCATGAAGACACATACTTAGGTGTATTTGATTATGAATCATTTAGGACTTGTGAATCTTGTCTTATGGGTAAATTACCCAAATTTCCATTCTTAGAGACTGAAGAGTAAGCCAAGGACATCTTGGAGCTAATACATTTTGATGTATGTGGCCTGATGCTTGTCCAAGCTAGAGGTGGGAGCTTGTACTTCATCACTTTTACTGATGATTTCTCTAGGTTTAGATGAGTGTACCTTATGAGGTATGAGTTCAAAGCTCTTGAGAAATTCAGAGAGCTTAAGAATGAAGTGGAGAAGCAATCTAAAAAGAATATCAAGACTCTTTGACCAAATCAAAGAGATGAATACTTAAGTACAAAGTTCATATAGTTCCTTAAGGATAATGGTATCCTAGCTCAATTGACTCCTCCTTACACACTTCAAATGAATGGTGTTTCAAAGAGGAGAAATTGTAGTTTGTTGGATATGGTGCGATCTATGATAAGTTTCTCAAAACTTCTAATATCCCTTTGGGGATATGCGCTTGAGACAACAGTACATGTCCTTAACGTCTTACCTAGAAAATCTGTAGGTTCTAATCCATATGAGATATGGAAAAGGGAAAAAGTCAAACTTATCTTAATTTAAAGTATGGGGTTGTCCTGCTCATGTTAAGAAACATGATATAGATAAGTTGGAGTCGAGGATTGAGTTTTGTAGATTTGTGAGATATCTAAAAGAAACATCAGGATACTACTTTTACTGCCCTGAAGAACAATCCATATTTTTTATGAAAATGGCAATCTTCTTCGTAGATGAGTATCTCTTGAGAAGAGATAGTGGGGTAAAGTAGTAATAGAAGAAGCTCTAGATCCGGACACAAATGCGACCTCATTTGAAAAGAACTTAGCCCCCAAAGATCTTCAAGCACACATAGAGGCGCTGTGTAGGTCTCGTAGAGTACTGAGACAACCAAATCGATATATGGGACATATTGTGATGGATGATGTTGACACTCTCCACCTAAAGTACAGTGACCCTTTAACCTATGATAAAGCGGTAAACGATTCCAACTCTAAGAAATGGGGACAAGCAATAGATTCAGAGATCTAGTCCATGCATCAGAACCAAGTATGGTACTTAGTCGACCTTCTTGAAGGTATAGTACCCATCAGGTGTAAGTAGATCTTCAAGAAAAAGATTGATACTGATGGATAGATTGACACCTTCAAGGCAAGGTTGGTGGCAAAGGGTTATCGTTAAATACAAGGAATTGACTGTGATGAAACCTTCTCACCAATTGCTATGATTAAGTCAATCAAGATTCTTCTCGCCATAGATACACACTAAGACTATGAGGGAGCCGTGTCTTGGAAGATTTCCAAGCAGCCAACCATTGTGGATTTGATGATAGAGGCTAAGTACATTGTTGCGAGTGACGCCGCCAAGGAGGTAGTCTAGTTGAAGAAGTTTATCACAAACCTTGGCGTCGTCCATATGATCGCAGACCCTATTCCATTGTTTTGTGACAACAATGATGTAATACCACAAGAAAAAGAGACAAGGTCTCATCATAAGTCTAAACACATTATGAGGTGCTCTCACTTAATTAGTGGGAAGGGAGATTGTTGTCAAAGGAGATGTAGTGGTGGAAAGAGTTTCATCGACCGAAAATATTGCAGATCTACTAACTAAGCCTTCAGCTCAAGAAAATTTTTAGCGTCATTGCACAATTATGGGGTTGATGCACAAGGGTGATTGGCTATAGTCCAAGTGGGAGATTAATGGATATTATGTGGCCTATGAGCCAATCACACTTCCATGTATCTTTTTTCTGTTCATAGAAATGAAATTATTCATTGTCGTTCATGTGTGATGTTTTTAATAAAGTCCATAAGCATATACGATGACTAAGTGAATTGTGATAAAATCATAATACAGTGATCACTAGCCTTTAAACATATATTCTAAACATTCCTATTTGTGGGATATTCTAGAAGGACATCAAATTATCCAGAAAGAATAACACTATTTGATCTAACTCATATGATGAGTATGATTGATCCTGTAGCCATCGGTGTACAAACATTAAAGATAGATAGTGGGTGCTTTTTAGAGAAAGAGTTAGCTAAATTGATTTGTATGAATCCTTGAGTGGTATTGTACCTAAATGTCAATCATGGTGATTCATATCATGGTTGTGTATGTGATCCTTTACATGACTTGAGATGCCAAAGACAGCTTGTGGATGGATGATCATGTTTTAATTATGACTTATGAATCTCTAGCCACGAGATATCTAAAACGTCATATATTGGATACGCCATGAAGTCCACGAAGATGATTGTGTAATTAAGATGGGATCATCTGCCCTCGGTATTGGAAGAGATTGACTCAAGGAATGCAATGCGATGAAATCATTGGCCAAGGTAGTGGAAATATCATAAAAAGAGTTCTTGATGATTTCCTACACACATCAGTACTAACTTCAGTGACCGATTAGGGTTTGACAATTGACCATACCATAAGTCATTCATGATTCTCATGCGGATGAAGGATTATACATACATGGTAATCAATGACGAAAAGGTTTCATAAGTACATGCTTAATATCTCCTAGAGTACGTGGTGTAGCTTGGCACTTAATGGGTTAGCAACTCAACTTATCGATTGGGTTAAGTCGATCCTCGATTAATTAATCTATATGTTGATGTGGATAATCAATTAAGGTTGACCAATGAGGTGTTATTTTTTCTATAAATTTATGAACTAGTGAGATATATGGACCTAGAGGGTCACATGCATAAGGTGTATGGATGTTGGTAGATATAGACATAACTGTGAAGGTTTTTATAAAAAATCCACATACCAAATGTCTATAAATAGGGAGAGAACAACCACAACTCAATGTGCCCATGAAAGTGCTATGAGAATTCTCTCATTTCTTCTCTTTCTCTCATGGTGAAGAGCTTAGAAGAAGAGATCTAGGCATCTAGAGATTGTGTGGATACTGCTAGAGGCCAGACACTTGAATAGCTTTCAGAACTCCTCAAGGAAACCCTATAAGGATGTTTTCTCATACATACTAGATGATAGGATCATCTATTCTTGGTGTCTCAATATTTTGAATATCAGATTCAATATATTTTGTTACATTTGATGTTTTGATCAAAATTTGGAAAGTTTATCGACCTCATAACCTAAAATTGTGATCACTGTATTATGATCTCATAATAATTTACTTAGTCATTGCATATGTTTATGGACTTCATTGCAAACATTACACAAGAATGACTATGAATAAATTTCATTTTAATGAAAATAGACAAGATACTTGGAGGTATGATTGGCTTATAGTCCATGTAATATTCATCAGATAGCTCAAGTGAAGTGTAAATGATGAGAGCTCATAGGAAATAATGATGGCAATGTAGATAGAGGCACTATTAAAGAGACATGAAAGAGTTCTCCCCCTATTTTCAAATATGATGGAAGATGATGATGATGATGATGATGACAATGACGATAGTGGCCCAAGTTAAGAGTAGATGAAGAAGGGTTCATGAAGATGATGATGATGAGGAAGTACCCAAAAATAGTGACACGATCACAGGTCATAGAGGAAGAGTATACTCAATAGAGTTGAGGGAGGAAGTAAGAGTAATACCCATCTCTGTGTAAAGTAGACAACACACATAAAAGAACATTTTTTTCTTTCTAACTTTTCACAGTTTCTAATTTGTCTACTTTTTTATTTTCTTTGTACATTCTTTCTATGTCATTTCCCCCCTTTTTTGATGTTTTTGTTTTTTTCTAAAAAAATAAAAAAGCTGGTCCAATTCAGCTAGACCAATAGCCCAATTGGCCCTCATAGGGTACATCTTAAGAATGGTTGATGGACCTATGAGCTGGAAGTCAACACTTAAACATATCATTGTATGTCTACAACCAAGCTAGAGTACATGGAAGCTAATGAATTATTAACGGATGCATTGTAGTTAATGGGATTGATGGAGCTATGGATGCAAGAAGGCAAGGTTCCATTTTCTTTCATATTCATTTTTTTTAGCAACATCAATGTACCACGTGTGATTGAGGAACAATATTTTTTGCATTATCATATGATAAGGTAATTCTAAATTTGATTAAGATTACTCTATTAGAGATGCACATGGAGAATGTCATAGATGTATTTAGATATTTGGACTTGTTTCATGTTGTAGAATCTTGATGGAGATGAATCAATTGTACTATGAAATAATTGCAACTCTAGGATAAGTGCAATTAAATTGTTTGCCAAAGAAGAGTTCATTAGGTCTATGTCATCCACTTAGATGATGTGTGCCCCAGGTGATACTTGTTTCTTAGTTGTGTTGGTTTCTTTGGGCCCAATTATTTAGGTCCAATCTCTTTGTTTATATAGCCATAAAACTAGTATTTTTTTATCACTACTTATTTTGAGCGGATGGGATTTATTTGGGTGTCTTCACTCTTCTTTCTTGTCGAAGAAAAAAGATGATATATCTCCTACCCTATCTCTTTCCACATATCTCTCCTCTCCTCCTTTGCCTATTTCCTAGGATGAACATAAATGATTCAAAGTATCTCTTGCACAATATTTTTCTTTAATTGTGATATTTTCTTGAGTCTCTTGTGTAGTATGTAGTCTAGACGTTTTTTTGCTTGCATATATTGACATAAAAGTTTAGAAATTATCTAGGAAAAGTCACTTTCTGAGAAAAAGAAGGATTGTTTGAGAGCTTTTTCAACACTCAAGGAAGGATTGTTTCAAGATCATGTGTGACCTACAAGTAAGTCATTGGAGAAGTTCTATGGTAGAGAGTCATAAAAATCCTAAAGAGATTTCATTTGCAATCAAGCTGATCTTTGATGTGTAATTCAACTATAAGGCAAGAACAAGAGTTTCTAATGATAGTTTCAAATTTCATCTATTGGGACCCAAGATTATCATTAATTTAAATAATCAGCACTCAAATTCTTGATGAGAAATTCTCTGCGAAATTAAATTACATCTACTGCGGACCCAAATTGATCATTCATTTGAATAAGCTTCAATTCTTGACCAAAAAAAACAGCACATTATTTAATTTTGAAGGCCATGAAAACCTCATTGGTTATTTTCAAAGCACTTTATTCTTGTTGTAGCCTCAAATCTTGACAACTTTGATCAAATCTTCTAGGGGCCAAAAAGACCACTCATTTGAATAATCCATGGTTAAAAAAGAGGATTTTATAAACCTTTTAATCTTAGGATTGATTGGAGATGAAAGTTTAAAAATTTTCATCTAGAATGTCAACGGTGAAGGGATAACTAGAGGTTAATTAAGTCAAATTATAAGAATTTATAATCCTTTTAATCTTAGAAGGATTGATTGAAGATGAAATCTTATAAAATTTCATCTTCGATTTTGTCATTAAAGCAATAATTAGATTTAAGTAGGCCAAATTAAAAGATTTTAGTCTTGAAGGGATTGATTGAAGATGAAAGTTAAGAAAATTTCATCTTCAATGTCAGCATAAAACGGTTAATCAGATTTTAATTAGGCCAAATAACATGATTTTATAAGCCTTAAATCTTAAAAGAATTGATGGAAGATGAATAAGCTTCAATTCTTGATAAAAAAAAGCACACTTTTAATTTTCAAGGCCCTGAAAACCTCATTTGTTATTTTCAAAGCACATTATTCTTATAGTAGCCTCAAATCTCGCCGTCGATGACGGATCCACGGATAAATCTTCTGGGGACCCAAAATGACCACTCATTTGAATAATCCACGGTTAAATTCTGGATAAAAAAAAAAGCTCAATATTTCAGTTTTCAAGGCCCTTGAACTTGCTATTATCATAGATTTGAATAATCCAGGCTCAAATTATTGCAAATGGCAAGAAGCACGTAAAGCCCTACTCCTTTTTTACTACTTTTCACGCCATTTAAGATCAAGCACGAGGAGTTATAGCTCCAAGATGATCGCCGGTGGTTTATTAGATGCGAACCATCAGTTCTGCTTATTCTGAGCAGTCCGGCGACATTTAGCAGGCCACGAAGGTGTAGCTGACGATGAGATGCCCGCGTTGGTAGCCACTGCCGTCGGTGTCGATGCTGTTGAAGACGCCTTGCTCGAGATCGAGCCCGCCGTTGGCGCATTGATCGACGATCCTCACCGTCGTCTGGGCGCCGGTGCGGGAGTTGGTCACGCGCAGGCAGCGCCCGCAGGAGTCGCGCCCGCGTGGCCCGACGGGCCCGCAGAAGGCCGTCCAGCCGTACTGCTTGCGCCACGACAGCGGCTTGTTGGCGTCCCACGTAGCACAGAAAGCGCCGACTCTGAGCAAGTCCCAGTTGTTCTGGGCGGGGTTGTAAATGTGGTAAGTGGCCCGCACGTTGGACGCCGTCTGGGCGCTAGTCAGGCCCGCTAGAAGGCCTAGCAGGAGGAGCCCGGAGAGCAGCGCCGCTTTCGCCATTTCTCACTCGATTGATCGGCAAATGATCTCTTCTGTGCTCTCTTGATGATTTCTGGTCACGAGAGGGCCGTTTTATAGGCGATGGCGCGAAGTTTCCGCGCGAGTTCTTTGGTTTCTCCTCTTTACGTTGAGTTAACTCTGAAAGAGAGAGAGGATAGAGACAGTCTGTAATTTCTACCCAGACAGAGAGACAGACAGAGAGATTCTCCAAATGCGGCTCCTGAATCAGTCAAGGAGACGGGGCAAGATGCCAAGCAAAAGTCTTCGGATTCATCGGGCTAGGTTTCAATGGTCGGAGAGAGAGTGGAAGTCTTCGGAGGGACAGACTCTGGAGGAAGGACAGAGAAAGAGTGAAAGATAGGAAGAGGGAGGGAGGGGGAGAGACCGAAAGAGATTCGTTATGATACGTTTCAACGGTCGAAGGGTGAGAGAGAGAGTCAAAGTTTTCGGAGGAACAGTGTGGAGGAAAGAGGACAGAGAGAGACTGAGAGGGAGGGAGAGGAATGGAGAGAGAGAGAGAGAGAGAGAGTCAAAGTCTTCCAAAGAATAGACTTCAAAGGAGGAGCGAGAGAGGAAGATGGAAAGAAGGATTGGTTCTCCTGGTGCAGGCGGCGAATCAATCGAGTCGGCAAGATTGGTTTATTTAATCGATTGACGTTTATCCAATCAAATGACGTGAAACTTCAAAATTTTGGATCATTTTTACTTTAAACATGGTTAGAAAAGTCTGATTTTTTGGTCGATCAACATGATCGACAATCATCGAGCAAAGATGGACATGCCATGATCGCCAGGGCTATTTGCAACTCCGGGATGATCTGAAGCCGATCGATCAAGATCGCCCAGCCCAAGTTGCAAATGTAATAGACTGATTTTGCGAGGGCATTAAGGATATTTTCTTTTCACAGCTGATTTAATCCAAGGGTGAACAAATGCTTGAAATTTAATGTCGTTGAATTAGGACTGTCGGATTCACCGTTTAATGGCATGATCTCATTCCGATCACCCAGTTTTCATATTATCTTCAAATTATGGACCAATAAAAACACCCGAATAATATTACTATTATTAAATTAAGCTCCTCCACTTTCCCCACGAGTGAGAGAGAGTTACATCTTACGAAGTCCAACGGTCCAACAGCTCTATCTCCCCGTCTCTCATCTAGTCCACCCATTGAAAGCCCCACATTCACTGGATTACGATCCGACGGCTGACGCGCGATCGCCCCTCAGAGAACACTCCCGCTCTGTGAGGTGGAAGGAAGACGCGAACATGGCGCTCTTGTCGTCGCCTACCTTCTCCACCGCAACCACCTCCGCCTCACCGGGAGCAATCTCTTCTTTCAATGCAAATCGTCGCAACTTCCGTGGGATTTCTTATCCTCTTTTTCGGCGAAATATCTCGCGACGGTCGCCGACCTGGAGGAACGCCGGATTGGCGGAGATCGAGCCAGATCTGACCGAAGAAAAGCGCGGGCAGTGGGACAATAACGGCGTCAGCGAGGTGAGTTGATCAATTTACTCCAACACTTTCTCTCTCTCTCTCTCTCTCTCTCTCTCTAACTGTTACTTCATTTTATCGTTGTTCGATTTTAGGAGGATTTCGTGTATGGAGAGTACGACGGTCATCATACCTACTTTGAAGGGGGGAAAAAAGGTTTCCTTCATCTTCTAGTGTTCTTTATATGAAACCCTTCTTTCTCAATCTCCCTGTTCAGTCAATTGTTTGTCGGATTTCCATTTCGGAGACAAAGAATTGAATAGTTTTAGATGGAACCCATTTTTCCTCCCATGTCCAGTGTTTGGAGGGTTATCGTAATTTCTGTGAAAAAATTACATCGGCATTCCACGTTCCTTTTGCTTTCAGTTAAATTCTGGGAATCTGTTGCCGAGGAGTATAAAGCCGCTGAACCACCTTCTGGTTTCCAAGGTAGTAGAAAAAACAACTCCATCTGCTGAGAACTGAGATTGACTGAATTTTAATCTGCTACTTCTTCTCAGGGCTAATTTCTTGGTTATTTCTCCCTGCTGTGGCTGCGGGCTTCGCTTACGATGTTCCCGTATGTGGTCAAAAGATAAAATTCCAGAATTTTTGTTTGTTTTAATTGGAGCAGAAAGAATTCAAGAACCGTTCTTCCTGCAGGGTGAATACGTGTTCATTGGTGCTGGCATATTTGTGGTGATATTTTGTGCCATTGAGATGGGGAAACCAGATAAACCCCACAATTTTGAGCCCCAGATTTATAATATGGATAGAGAGAGCCGTGATAAGCTTATAGCTGAATACAACACCATGGATATTTGGGACTTCAATGAAAAGTATGGGGACCTCTGGGACTTCACTCTAAAGAAGGACCGGATCTGAGATGAGAAGAACTCTGTGTCCTTAAAACATTGAACTTTGTAAGCTTTGTATGGGGGAGAAAACCCTTCTGAAGAATGAAAAAACTTGATTGGTGTGTTTCGCTCCCCATGTCTTCTAGAAGCACAAGTTCGCCAGGAACATGATTCTCCAAATTTCCAACTCTCATCGAAGTTTAGGGATCATAATCTGGAAGCAAGAGTGAATGAACCACATGATTCTCAAAATGATTGACTCTTGTTAGAATCTAGGGATACGTTAGTCATTTGCCACTCCAGGGATACTTTGGTAATTTGATAGTCTCAGGTACTTGGCGAGCTTGTCTCGCCCTCCACTGTATACTAGCTTCTCATGCGCTCCCTTTTGTTTTCATCGGTTCTAAATAAAACATTGGATCCAACGTGAGAAATTCTTGCCCTCTGAGGAAATTCATTATTTCCTGTGGGCGTGAAACCTTTTTAATTTTTAAAATTTTAATTGGGCGAAGAAAAACTTTTTAAAAAATAAGAATATCCTTCATATGTTCATCTCACTGTAGAAATATTTTAGAACAACATTCTCCTCTTAAGTAATTCCTGGGGACAAACAAAAAAATATACTGCTTTGGCTTTTTCCTTTGACCTCTCTCTCCCTCTGACACATGTACACATATATACAGGGAGAGAGAGAGAGAGACAAAAGATGGATGGTTAGGTGAGTAAATCGATGGGTATCTTTGAAATAGATAGGGAGATCTATCACACATGTATATACAGAGAGAGATAAATAGATAACGACAAAGATAGATGGTTAGGAAGGTAATTTGATCGGTATCTTTGAAATATATAGGGAGATCGATCGACTGATGGAGACTTGGAGAGAGTTGGCTCATTGACCAGCCGGGGTTCACCAACAGATAGGTAGTAAAAGGGATTGATATCTCTCTCTCTCTCTATGTATATATATATATATATATATATATATATATATATATATATATATATCCGTGGATTGATGGAGGGAGTTGGGATCATTGACCGACCCGGGTTCACCACAGTGATATAAATAGATAGGCGGGTATATTGATTTATATATATTATACATGTGTGCAGGTGATGTTTGATTAGGTGATATGTAGTGAGGAGAGAGAGATAACCATGCTCCACTTTGGTGAACCCAGGCTGGTCAATGATGGTTACCATGACATTTACCAAACATCCCAATTCTAACCATGAACTGAGCCATGAAATTCTTCAACTGAATTTTATGTTTAAAATTAAACCCCTATATTAAAATAAAACTACAAGAGCGAGACAATCAAAACCTTTAAAAACAAGAAGAGCTTCTAATCGTCCTCTAGAAGCCGGAGTTAAGAACAGGATTCGCGAATCCCGAAATCCAAACACGAATCCGCAAAGAAACCAGGTGGGTCCAGAGAGACAGAACCCCGTCACGTCGGAGAAAGCCCCGCCTTTTTCCCCGGCAGAGCCCAGAGGACGATAGGGCGAGAAAAAGCAAGCCTTTCAGATTCCTTTCTCCCTCTACCCGCCTTCGGTCTCTCTCTATCCCGATCGCCGGTTTATTCTACAGAAAGACAAACTACAGAAGCAACTAGCAAGCAACATCTCGCCTCGATTCTCTCTCGAGATTAATTCCCGGATGAGATTTGTGTGAGTTTCGCCGGAGCACAAGCTAAAGAATAAGGTTCGCTTGAATGGCAGGGCACCAGACGACGGAGGGAATAGGAGACGATTTCTTCGAGCAGATATTTTCGATGCCGGCGTACGGCGGCGGCGGCGGCGGGGGCGGAGAGGGGAGTCTGACGGGGATGGTGCTGCAGCTGAGCTCGGGGGAGGTTGGTGGGTCGTCGTCGGCCGGTGTAGGGATGCACGGGCCAGGGATTTTTCCTCTGGGGCTCAGCCTTGACCAGAGCAAAAACGCCTCCATCTTTGGCAAATCCGACGACTTCCGGGAAGATCACGGCGCCGCTGTTTCCTCTTCTAAATCCGTCAGTTTTTATCTTCCTTGGGTTTTTTCTCTTTCATCCTCTTCGATTTCATCATCATCGTTATCATCATCATCTAATCTTCTTGGTTTCCTCCTCTACTTGTTGTTATTATTTACTTGGTTTTATTCTTCGTAACTTCCATCATCACCATCTTCTTCTTATTTGATTGGTTTCATCATTACCGCCATCACTATCATCTTTCTTCTTTGCCTGATTCTCCTTCTTCGCTAAGGTTGATGAAGCTCATATATGTTCAGGAAATGGAGGCGGCGAGAATGGTCGGCACATTTCCAGGGTTCGCCCAAGTGACGGCGCCGGATCAATTACCATTCATCCGATCAAACCCTCCTCCCCCGCCACATCAACAGGTCAAAATTTCCTTATTTTTCAGGTCCGGAAATACACTCCTCCATCTGACGTAAGCCCTATTTTGTCTGTATAGGTCTTCCACGGGCAGTCATCCTCCGGAGCGGTGGCGGCGCCGCCGCATCCTCCGCCGCCCAGGCCCAGAGTCCGTGCTAGGCGCGGTCAGGCCACTGATCCCCATAGCATTGCTGAACGGGTAATCTTGAATTAAAAGTCCGCGGATTATGATTCTGATTTTCAAATTCAAAACCTATTTTTTTCTGATATAAATCTTTTGATGGTTGTGATCTTGGGTGCAGTTACGCAGGGAGAGGATTGCAGAGAGAATTAGGGCTCTACAGGAACTGGTTCCAAACACAAACAAGGTAATTAAGTGCGAGAAAATGAATTATCTTTAAACACAATGACTGGGATGCCCCATATTGAAAAATTGAACTTTTGAGCTTGGTAGTTTTCTGATATTTTGTTCTATCACTCTGAAAAATCCGTGTTTTTGTGATGACCTGATGTTCTCTCCTAAATTTTCAGACTGATAGAGCGGCCATGCTTGACGAAATTATGGACTATGTAAAATTCCTGAGGCTTCAAGTGAAGGTGTGAATCATGAGCTACATCTTCCCGTGATGATCTGTTATTTTGCTAAGATTTGCTGTTGTTCTACCATCTTTAACACTGTTCATCGTTTCAGGTTCTTAGCATGAGCAGGCTAGGAGGAGCGAGCGCCGTCGCCCAACTGGTGGCCGACATCCCACTATCCACCGTCGAGGTAACCAAACCAAATTTTCTTAAAAAAAAACTTAACCACATTCAGAAATCTCATGATTTTCTTTATGACGGGCTAAAAAATTTCTAAAAAAACTGAACCTCATTCAAGGATAAATCTCGTGAATGTCTTTAAAGATGTGTAAATGAACGAAGTCCATTCGAGAAATCTCTTGAATTTCTCTGAGTATCCAAGAAAAAAATCTAATTTTTCTTTATTGGTTATTTAGGGAGATGCAAGTGAAAGCGGAAGCTCCCAGCAAGTGTGGGAGAAGTGGTCAAACGATGGAACAGAACAGCAAGTAGCGAAACTAATGGAAGAAGATGTCGGCGCGGCAATGCAGTTCCTCCAGTCTAAGGCTCTCTGCATCATGCCCATTTCCTTAGCCGCTACCATCTACCAGACGCATCACCAGCACGAAGTTCCTTCGGCCATTAAACCAGAGCCCAATGCTCCTTCATAGCTCTGTGACATGCTTTTTCCATCTTTTTTTACTTTATCAGTGTGGGTATCTGACTAGGGTTTATGGTGCGCGCACTCAAAGATCCGTGGTAATGGACGTTGGGGCCCATTTCTTAAAGGGAAGGCCTGGGTGGGTAGGTTGAGATCACGCCATCAGTGGATGGGTGTGGATGATGACAGTGACAGTTGGATGTACTTGCCATTTACTCGGGAAATCTTCTAGCTAGCTAGTTCGTCCAGATTCTTGAGGGAATTTAATGGATAAAATCGCCGAGGAAATCAATTAAGCGGCTAGATCGGCGCGTAAAAAAATCCATTCTCGCTTATCAAGAGACGACGTTTCATCCACAGATCCAATGATTAAGTTCCCGGATGCTAATCCTCGTCAACCAGCAAGATCGCGCATCGATGATGCTGAAAGCTCGTTGTCGTTGTCTCTGTCCAAAATGACCACTCTACAAGGTTCCTGTTTCAATAACCTGTAAACGAATTTTCAGATTTTCAAAATCAGATGATTTCTATAATTTACGGTATAGTATTTTTTTCAATACGGCACTGTCTTTTTTCAATCAATTATTATTTTTCGCATTTACATGCTACAAGATTAAATCAAATAATTGTATGAAAATCGGGAAAATATGTGTTTCCCGTGATATCATCATGCTGTAAGATGCTAATTATAAATTATAGCATTTTGCCGAGCGGAGTAAGCTATTTGGCTCGTTCAGAGACAGCTGTGTTTGATATTGATATGTGATTAAGTAATTTCAAAAAGGGAAATTTAGTAAGCTTTTACGGAGTGTCAAACTTTAATTAATGCAAGATATTTTTGACTCCGGGGACAAACGAAAGCCCCTTTTTTGGTTTTATGCATGCAATTGCGGAATAGTCGCCACATCGCTGTCAGAGTCATGGACCGCGACCTCCGATACGGTTCCTCTTGATCGGAAGAGAAGTCGAATTTTCCATTGCTCTTGTGGGGGTATTTTCGGTATTCAATCTCGAGACATTGCCTCGTAAGTCGCGGTTGGTTGCAGTTTCTTTTGCAGGTCAAAGAAGAATTCGGAGCAGAGATGGCGGGGACGTCTTCTTGGGCGTCGTGCTCTTCGACGTATCAGAGGACAACCGTGCATAGATCGCGCACGTTTGCAATGGTGCCGCGCAGGTTACTTCGATCACAATTCTTCTTTTGTTAATCAATTTAGTCGACAATTTTCAGCGAATTTTCGTCTGTTTTTTCCTTAAATGTTTTAACTCTGGCTTCGCTAGTTCCTCTGTTTTTCTGGCAAAATGTAAACTCAAGTTCATCATAATATCACGATTTTTTCTCGATTTGAATTTGGAGGCAGAGGCGATCATGCCTCTCTGCGCAGAATTTCCTCGCTGGTGTAGTCTGAATTGGATATTTCTTGCTGGTGGATGGTGAATTTTCTTGGGCTATTATTTGAAGATAAGTGGCTGCTTCAAAGTTAAAAGTTAGCTCATGATTCGTGCTAAATTTGATACAGCCGCGGTCAAAATCAAAGAAGTGGTAATTGAAGAAGAGAGATTAAATGTATTATGAAAAATCCCCTCACATCTCACATCCCTCCAAACCAGAGATATACTTTCTACATCTTGGATGATGCCATCCTTTAAATCTTCCCTGTCACTGTAGACAACCTCGGTGCAATGTAGCCAATCTGCCCAGAGCACCGCCAAAGCCATCCCTGCTCCACTGGCCACGCTGTAGAGATCCCCAAAAGGCCTCACCAATGATATTGCTTGTGATATTGACAGGCTGGCCCATATCTATCGGGCGAATGGGCGTTCAAATAACAGATGGGAGCAGTCTTCTTTGCCGCCAGTGCATAGAACACATTCCACAGAGGCTTCTGAGAATATTCTCTTCCTGAAGACTCGTGTCAGTAGCCTTCGTCTAAGGAGTGGCCAAACAAAAATCAGCACTTCTAGGGGGACCTTCTGTTTCCATACGAATCAGCATGCATGACAAATTGTCTGGGCCTCTTCTATCTGGCTGTGCCTGATCATCTTGGATGCACCCCTGACAGAGAAGGATGTCCATGTCCGCGGCTAACCATCTTGTGAACCTTTTGAAGGTCTGAGATGTATTAGACACCACCTCATTCTCATTATATTCCCAGTGACCTTCCCGCAGAGGATCTGTGGGCAGGCCTACCGAACAACCTCCCAACGTGGCATGTGCCTAGAAAAAATAATTGTGGTACTGGCCAGGTGGATAATTCTCTCTTTTCCTTTGGGGAACACATGCACACACAGATGATTCATTATATATATATATATATCTATATATATATATAGATATATCTATGTCTATACATAGATTTGACTTATATGTTAGTCAACATTTTCATCAGCTTACTTGTGGAGGACAAGAAGACAGCATGTTTTGAAATAATGGTGCCTTATTTATTCATGGTCACCCAAAGCAATGTGTTCTTTTTGAGTCACATCTAGATGTTACTGCCACGTCAGCATTCTGTCGTGTACTTTAAAGATACATGAGTTCCTTCTAACTACCAGGAGCTTGATTTAATCATAGGACACTTAAATGATAAATGGTTCAAATGATCCCTTGGTACTTTTCAATGTGAGTTAATTTGGTTGTTTGATTTATGCATTGCTTTAAATTGAAGTGTAATGAATGCCCCCAGCCAATGCCATTTTTTCTTTCTTTCAGGAATATTTCTTCTTTCTGTTTGAGGAGGCTGCATCATCAACGCCCTTATGAGCAGAAGTTAATTACATTTTCTCATGGTATTACAAAGCTTGAAATTTTCATTTGCAAAAAAAAAGTTCATGCTTGTATCAATTCATTATCAGCATGAGAGAAAAACACACTTTAATCTTAAGCTAGAAATATTTTTCTATGAATTATGCAATGTAATTTAGACATTGAAGGGTAGAATTTTACTACTCTAACGCACATATTGAATCTAGTCAATAATATGATCCTCAAAAGATCAAAAATTTGTATCAAGAAATCCAGGATGTTCTTCTTGAATACTTGGGGTGAACGAGAAGTCCTTAGAGAGTTTCCCTCGTTTACAGAATGCCAGCACATCTGCTTCTTCTTCTTCTTGACATCCGCTTCTTTTTTTGTCAGAGAATTACCTTGAGAGTATTGGTATATTTACATTTCATCCTTCTGTGATTGTACCTCTTGGTATTCAACATCGAGGTGATTCTCTTTTTTAACATGTGGCTGGCTTTCTGCATTCTTCCCATGTAGCCAATGAAGGGATTCTTATCTGTCCTCAAGCTGAGTAGATTTTTCTCTAAATGATATCTATGATCCAATTTTTATCTTCTCTGAAAATATGGGTTTTTTCTTACCCAAAAATTGTTTTCATAAAATGAAATCCATTCTTTTTTTCGCTATATTTTTCACTGAAATATTTGTCAGGAGACAGGACTGCTCTTCTTTGGATACCTAATTGTCTCATGAAATTCAAATTGTCGAGTTTGTATGCATCTTGCTCTATTCGAGGACCTTTTGAAATTAATGATGCGACAATTTCCCCAAAACAGGTAATCTGCGTTTACTTCTTGTCTGTTTCTGAGTATAAATTTGCATTATATTATGGTTCTAGCATTATCAAATTGTTCCTTCAGTTTTTCAAATCCAGTAAGATTCTGCCTGATATTACAATATTTAATTGTCTTTGATTCAATGTTCAATAAAAAAATCCACATTTTGTCACTCCAGTATTTACATGTTCGTATCTATTTTATGTGGAAATTTTAGATAGTCAAGGGCTCTAACGAATGGAAACAATTGAATTTCAAAATGGGTGCAGGCCGGGGATATAATATATTTTTATTCAGTTTTTAATGGCGTTTTTATTTTTGATTTGAAACTGTAGTTTTTCTTAACGGATTTACTGTACTTGATGCTTAAGCATACAGGGTTTTTCCAATAACACAAGATGCTGTCACAAGACTTTTAAGTTCAGAGACGCACCCTAATCATTTTCGTGTGCACTGGTTTGTCCATAAAAAGCTATGTAGTTCCTTTTTATTTAAAGTAGGGGATCAAAGGCTTGATAAATCGAGGGTTTCAGAATCGAATCTGGCCAGACAGTTGCAGCATGGCTGCCTCTGTTTATTTTTCATGATAGAAGTTTGAAGGCTTTGACCTTCTGAATTACTAAAGAGAAATCTGATACAACCCAGTCGTATCGAGAGAACCACGCAACAGGAAAAGGAACTCTCTTGATTGAATTTGCAAGAGAATGGTAAAACGAATTACATTAAGGATCTAACCGCTAGGCCGAATCCAAGAACCAGTAACAGAACAATAGGATCCCCTCTAGGTTACACTGCTGGAGCTCCTCAGTATCAGTCCGAGAGTGACTCTGCTCTCCTCCACCAACCACTGGTTGATTTCCTCTTAGCTCCACCTTCCCCTTATTTAGAACGGCCTGTCCAACCGTTTTTCCTCCATTCTGCACCTTTTGACTGAAACGTGTCGTCACACATAACTTGACGCATTTTCAGTGTCCTCGTTCGCATTTGCTAGCGTTGACCTCGCCTCCGATGAGTTGTTACAGCATCTCCTCACCCACATGCAAACGGGAATCGTCTCCTCTTGCTCTCCCTGACTCTCTCCTCTCCTACCCATTCAGGACGAAGAACTGAGTCAAATTTTCTGTGCATTTCATTTTCTGCTCTTTTTCAGTCCATGAGAAAAATCAATAATGCTTCTGATACCTAAATTTTTTAATCTTTCAGGATAAGAAATACGAGGACATTTTCAGATTGTTATCCTTATTAATAATTAAATCGGGGTTCATCAATAGTCTATACAGACTATTAAAAAACATCTTGATGTTATCGCGGCATACCTGCCATATTTTGGGTTCTGGAAACTTTGCTTTTGCATGTGTTTCCAATTCAGTGAGCAAACCGACACCTCTTCATTTGGATGTATCACTGCCATCATTTCAAGAAATCAGATGGATGTTATCTCGCCTCTACTATCTTTTCAATATACAAATTGAAAGGAATATTGCTTTGTAAGCTGTGTTTTTTTTATTTTGTTCATCCAATTCTAATTAATCTCGGTTGATGTATATTCATTGCTTTATTTCTTCTTAGAACATGGTTTACTAGATTCACCTTAGACATTTCCTTCCAAATTCAAAAGGTTGCTAGGTATTTAGAATAAAATAGGTTTCTGGGAATGGACTGATCTGAACAGAAGACATCTTCTTTCCACTCATTCAATTGACTGTTTTTTATACAGCCTATTCAGTTCTAGTATCGGCAGGAATCAGACTGTTTCTATGGAAACTTTGGGACAACCGGAAAAGATTGTCGTTATTCAAGAGATACCCATGGCAATTGAGACAAAACGTATTGGTAATGAAGGTTTAACGTAGAAAAGAATGTTATCAAGAGTAGTTAAGTCTCAAAAGATTGATAATAAAGACTTGACAAGAAGATTGGAAATGGAGGAATGGATAATTTGAAACATCCATAAAGTTGTGCTAAAACCCTGAAGACTGTCTAGTGCAGACACAAAAAACAAGTGATAAAGTCTCTCTTAAGGACGCAGGAGTGTAGAGTAACTCCAAAGTTAGGCATGTTCTGGCCTGGGCAGTACAGGAATGGGTGATGAACAGACAGGTAAATTCCTGGGAAGAGGGACGGCAGGTGAGAAAAATCCAGAGTTAGGGGTGCTCATGCTCAGGCAGCCCAGGAATGGGTGACCTCTTGGGGTGGGAAGAAGAGGGTGCTTGTACCAGTTGATCACCGATTTTGGGTGATCTTCCTTTGTTAAAAAAAATAAGTGAAAAAATGCCTAAACCAATTAGTGCTTTTTTACTCCTCACGAACATTGTGTCCACCATCAAGAGTGCTAAAAATTATGCAGCAGATAGAGAGACAGGGAGAATGATGAACAAAGGGAAGACGAAGGGCAGCAAGGAAAGTGCCTGGCTGCCTAGAAGATAAACTTTGGACTCAATGGTGTTATTATTTTTAAATAATAATAACATCGTATATGTTAAATGGTTCTGTACCTCGGCCCAATAGCTGATGGGCCGAGTAGATTAGATTAGTAACGGCTAGTTAAACTAGCTGTTATCTAGCCATTATGTCTAAGCGGCTAGTTACCGACAGTAAACCCTAAACTGTATAAATAGATTATTCGAGATAATGAAAGATGACCTTTTGTTAAACTTTGCTATTCTATTCTCTCTCTTCTGTCTGTTACACCGCGATTCTACTTGCACTCAGTATCCTCGGCATCACAACAGTATAAATTGGGCTACATAATGTTCCTGATGTAACAGTAAAAATACAAAATATATCTTACAAAATAAAAAAGGTAACTTTAAATATAATGATAACTTAAAAAAAGCATCTTGCGATCCTCCCCCTCAAGCTGAATTGTGAGTGTTTTCACTTTTAGATTGATTTAGAGTTTCGCAAGTTGGTTCCTTTGAAGGTCTTCTATGATCCTTATTCCAGAATAGAGAAGCTTGTCCATGGCGCTGAATAAGGAGCCATTGCACACACCTAGATTATCACTTGAAGCCCAATGTAGTCTTGCAGACCAATCTTTTGAGGATGCCTAGTACTGTCTACTGTTGCTTCTAGAAATGAAACCCTCAGAAAAGACAACTCAAAAGTCTTCGAAATCTAACTCCAACAATAGTCATTTGTCCGAGATGGAGCTGACAAAATAAAGAGGAAGCTTCTAGGCTCAGGTATGCTTGAATAGAGATATTCTGCCGGTTCTAAGAATTGTAGTATTTGATATAACATATTTGTGTCTCTAGGTGATATTTTACAAATATTGTTAGTTCCCAGGGATTCTCACCTAGTCCATTAAGCTTTGACTAGGCCTCACATGTGGGTTTTGTGGGCTCTTAGGCTATAACACTCATAGTGGGCTTTCTGGGCTCTTGGACACTATCTTGGGCTACATCAATTTGCCTCCCAAGTCATCCATAGTTATGATGAAATTTTTATCAAACTTGAGGTGAATTGACTTCCTCTAAGTTCTTTCTTGTTGTGGATTTTTTGCCTTTTATGGTCTTCCACAAACGAGATGAATTTCTCATCTCACTAGAGGTGAACTTACTTCCTCAGAATTCTTACTCAAAGTGGATTTTGCGTTCCATAAGGTCTTCTTCCATATGCATTTTCCAGTAAACTGGAGGTGAATTAATGCTTCCTCCAAGTTCTTTCTTGCTGTGGACTTTACCAAGTTGGTCTTCCACCCTTGAGATGATATCTGGCAATAAGGAACAATAGAGGACTTCAAAGAGGCACAAAAATGTTACCATGACACTTGCGGTGTGTACCCCCCTCACTCAGAGCATTTCATTGAATAGATGGTGCTGCGCGCGCGTTCTCATCACTGTGGACTGCAGAGAAATCCAACTCTTGCATTCTCCCTGCTCACCATGCACATGAAACCTAGATTTCTTTATTGATACAGCAAAGAGAGGGATGGGCCAGCTGTCCTAGGAGCCTCCCATGTCGAATGGGAGGGTGAAGGGCAAGAGAGAGAAATGCTTTCAAGGATGGTTCCCAGCTTGGGGAGATCGGGAAACAAGCTATGGTGGTGTCCTACATGGTGTCTTCACTGTTGAAGATGCAGAACACCACCTGGAGTAAATCTTTAACCTGCTCAAGCATCTCCAACCAACTGATGATGGGTTCATCTTGGCTGTAGGTGCCAGTGTTGACACCAACGTCATAAGTGGGGATGTTGCCCTCGTGGGGAGCAGTGATGAGCACTCTCTCCGCTCCAGCTTCGATTGCTTCCCGGCACCCTCCTGTGCGATGAGCACTCCCATTCTCTTGATCACAAGGTTGATCCCTGGATCCTTCTAGGGAAGATTGAGGGAGTTACGGATGGAGGCAACTTGAATGACCTTCCCATCAATAGAGATGGTATTATCCCCCACGCTTCACACTTCGGCAAGTGCTGCGCCTTCTTCATGCTGCCAATACTTCAGGAAGGAATTTCATGAGACCTTTCTCAGCGCCAGCACCTCAGAAATTCCTCTCAATCCTTCCAATCCTATTAGTCGTCACCTGGATCTTCGCCTCAGCGAAGATCCTGCTTTGGTTCCCCCTGCTTGCCACAACGGAAGTGGAGAGCTCCACAAAGGAGGCGAAATTCTCGGAGTTAGCTCTCCTGCTCAGTGGCAGGGATGCTGTTGAGTTCCTAAGCCTGGAAAAGTCCAAGAACCGTTTTCTATGGGAAGGCATTGGCCACTGAAGGAGTAGCTTGAGCCATGGGGCTCAGAAATTACAGGAAAGCCAGGAGGAGAGAGAGGTTGAAGTTAAGTCAGCAGGCAGTCAACATAGCTCTATTGGCCCCATGAGTGAGTCTCCTAACTCCGCAAGTTTGAACACAAAGTTACAAACCTTAGAGGTTAGGAATGAACAGAGGCCCAACAAATTGGCCCTGCTTAAGTGTGAACTTTCCCTAGCCCCTGTACCCTTTTGTTAGCTGTGGAATGCGCGTGGAGGTGATGCCACCTTTGGAGCATGCAGGAGCCATAGATTTCTGCCTTTTCTATTCCTTCCTGCATGGTTGATGTATACGTTCACATCACTAAGGGAAACATGAGAGCAGCAAGCTCTCTAGCTTCAAAGATCAGTCCTCTACGTCTTCCTCCCAAGAAATTTTTGTGGAGATATGTTCAAGGATGTTGAAC